>VWZW01002078.1:1674232-1966944 GCA_013397115.1 Edolisoma coerulescens | reverse complement strand
GGAGCGATCTAGCTGTGTCTGCACATGTGGCACTGGGCTCCTGCGCATAGAGCTCTGCAACGCAGCGCCGTCCACGGGGGTTGGCGTCACCGCACGCCCGCGTGGCCCTCGGGCCAGACTTAAAACCGATGTAAACGTGAACAACTGCATTACAAACCCGTCCCAGCCGCACTGCAGTTACGCTGTCTTTCAAGGTAAAACCCACTCCTGTCCCGTGGCTACGGCAGCGCAGCTCTCAATGGCGTGAGGCGCCCAAAGCTCGACAGACACTTGCTTGTCCTGCCAGCAGAGCCGCTGCCCGCTCACGGTGCACCGAGGAGCGATCTCCCGCCGGGACCGGCCGCAAAACAGAGGGATCCCATGGAACTGAGTGCGATCCGCAGGAGCAACCTCACGGTAGCCAGTGACCTCGCTCTCCCAGGGGACGACGGGCGAGAGAGGTTCCCCCGACAGCCCTCAGCTCCCGGCTACCGCCCCGAGGGGAGTGCGGTGCCTCCGCCTGGAGCCTCCCTGCCACGTCCTCCGCGCCAACGCCAGCAGGGCCGGCGGGAGACGAAGTCACGCACAGCCACGTCTCCTATCGGGACCATGCGGGCCCACGGTCTCAATGATGGGAACAGGGAGACGGGGGCGGGGCCGGGCTGCTTGCAGGGCACGGGGCAGGACGGGCGCCGGCCGGGCCGGGCCACGCGGCGCCGCCAGCCCGGAACCCAGGGCCGCGGGCGGAGACTGACAGCAGCGTCCTCCAATCGCGCGCTGCTCGCAGCCAATCGCCGCACGGGCCGCCGGGGCCGGGGCCGGGGCCGGGTGACTGACGTGAGGCGGCGGCGCACGCGGCCGTCCCTTTCCTTTCCTGCGGGTCGCGGCGGAGGAGCGACATGAAGGCGTCGGGCACCGTGAGTACGGGCCGAGACCCGGCGGGCGCAGCCGGGGCCGGGAGTGGGGCCGACGTGGCCGTCGGGAGGGCGGCGATGGCAGGTTGTAGCGTTCGAGAGCGGCCCATGCGTTCCCGAACGGCGCCGCCTGGCCCGTGAGGCGCCGAGCGGCCAACATGGCGGCGGCGCCGCTCCCGCCAGGTGCGGGCCCAGATCGGCGGGCGGCCCCGCGGGGAGATCCGCGGGGAGATCGACCCGCCCGGGCAAGGGGCTCTCTCTGCTTCTGGATTGAGCTCCTCTCGTCGCGCTGTTCCTTTCTGGAGCCGCGGGTTCGGCGTGAGGCGGGCGCGGCAGTGGCTCCGTGGCTCACTCTGCAGGCTGCCTGTGTTTTGTGTCCCTCCAGCTGCGCGAGTACAAGGTGGTCGGGCGCTGCCTGCCGACACCGAAATGCACGACGCCTCCTCTGTACCGCATGCGGATCTTCGCTCCGAACCATGTCGTCGCCAAGTCCCGCTTCTGGTACTTTGTTTCTCAGCTGAAGAAGATGAAGAAGTCTTCTGGAGAGATTGTGTACTGTGGCCAGGTGAAGGATTAAAAACCTAAAAACGTGGGGGGTTCTTATGGAATTCCAGCAGGTTTACGTGGAAGGATTTTATAGGAATCACAGTTATTGAGTGTGAAGTTGAAATCCGTTCATCTTTCAGTTGCTGTGAAGTGACAAGTTTGGTTTTTGAAAGTAGTGGTATATGTCCTGTAAACTAAACAGAAACTTACTTACTGCTTCAAAACTATGAGCCATGTCTTGCTCAGTGTTGCTCTCTCGTTTTTAGGCTTGGTTCATTGTGCCATGTACCCTTTAAGAGGCATCTGGGTATTCATAACCCTGGAAAAGTGGATGTTTATATGCTTACGCTCCTCTATCTTGATACTTCAAGAACACTCTTTAGAGCTGAATTCTTGTATTTTTCTTTGAGTTACTAAAGCTTTCCACTCTGAATTACCAAGACATAAATCCAGCTATGTTGGTAAGGGGAAAGAGAGCAAAGAGTTGTTTTTTGACTGTAAGACTTAAAACAGTGGTTTCATTAGAGCTCTGAAATATTTATTATTAAAATTGTAAAATGCTGATAGTACATCATCTCTAACCACTTCCATGTTCTTGTGTAATTCCAGGTGTATGAGAAGTCCCCTCTGCGGGTAAAAAATTTTGGTATTTGGTTGCGCTATGATTCTCGTAGTGGAACCCACAACATGTACAGGGAGTACAGAGATTTGACCACTGCGGGTGCTGTCACTCAGTGCTGTAAGTATATGTAACTGAGGTATAAAATGGTAGGATCAGTATATAAGCAGAAAATTAAATCTCAAACTGGGCACAAAGCGTGCTGACTTTATCCACGGTAAAATAACTGAAACACTGGAAAAATAAAGGAGGGGGTTGCCAGATATTCCATAGATGTTTATCTGTTATACATGTGGTATCTGACTTATTACCTCTCTTTATACAGTTTCTCTGACTGCAAAATGTTCCCAGTTCATTTTGGTGTGTCTTCTTACAATTCTAGTAATGAGTTTTGCTATACAAACTGAAAGTGTAATGACTTCTTAGGTGCTGTGTGTATTTCCTGCACTGTGCTGTTTTAAGATAATTGAATATATCTTCCCAAGTCTTGTGAAGAGAATATTTCAGAGATCACGTGGAATATACTAGCATCCATCCTTTGGAGAACAAGTTAAAAAAAAAAAAAAATCACAGGAAAAAACCCCTATCGTTACTCCAAGATCTCATTGCCTCATTTCAGGGAGAATTAATAGTTGTCCTGATTTCAGTCTGTTTTGTGAAGTATTTGAGGGACCGACCTTTTGTACAGCTGATGCTGTTGATATTTGACATCGAGGTGTTATGAGCACTACAGATTGCACATAAAAACCCAAAGAATATTGTTCTTAATAATGATATTCTTGTCATATGTGCAAATATTAAATGTATCTTGTCGCCTTTCAAAAGCTGAAGTGCTGTTGAAAGTGAAATTTAAGGTTCTACATTAACGTAGGATAATCGCTGTTAATTAACATACCGAAGGATTGCTTAAGAGACTTGGGAACCTTCATGATACAATGACTGATACTTTTATGTTCAAGAATAGTTGTGGCTGGTAAGTTTTTAATAGGTGTGTTAGATCTTCATGGGAAACACAGTAGTGTTTCAACAGACATACCTTGTGGAACTAGCTATGGATGTGATTTGAAGCCAGTGATTTGCACTGCTGAGTAGAGGAATTTTCAGGTGGCCCAAGTACAGATGCTTCCTCCTATTCTGAAAGCCTGATTATGTGGGATGAACATCAATTCATGGTTCTATTGCTGGTCAATTTCAATAAAAGTAAAGATATCCTCGGGTCTTACCTTTACTTGTACCTTCCTGTTGGAAGGGAAATTGTTTTGAAGTTCTTGTGTCTTTCCAGTAATCATATTTCAGTGTTGATTCTGAATCCCAGGATTTTTTTCTCTTGCAAGAGATTAAATAGTCCTAGGTGTACTAATTGTGTCCATGTGTACTTTCTTGAAATTGGACAAGAAGATTAGGATGGCACTTCCTCTTGAGGAGCTTACTTAGAACTTACAGGAAGAATTTGCTGCTGCATGTTGGTTTTGTGGTATTTGTGCTATCACTTTAATATAATAGAAACTGTGATTTTTATTACAGCTCAGATCAGAAATTTTTAAAGTTGTAGATGGTACTATAAACATTTCTTGAACAAAATGCTGTAAGATTCTTGAACTGAAAATGTCATAAAATTTATTTTTAATGAGTTCTGTTGTTCCAGACCGGGATATGGGAGCCCGTCATCGTGCCCGTGCTCACTCCATTCAGATCATGAAGGTTGAGGAAATTGCTGCCAGCAAGTGCCGCAGACCAGCAGTCAAGCAGTTCCATGTAAGTGAGCCAACACTGCAGTGGCCAGTGGGTCCTGGTCTAACGCTGGACTGGAAGACAGGATCTCTCTTGTGTGGTATAGGTTTGCTTTGCAGCCAGAAATAGGGCAGGAACCAAACTTGGGTGCATGTGTTTGTGGTTATGGTATATTATGATCAAGGCTTCTACTGCTAGAAGTATTTGGAAGAAAGTCACAATAAAGCAAATACATGTTATGGTGCAGAAAATATGCCTCTTACTGCCATTACTTTGAAAAAAAGAATGCAAAATTAAGGTATTTGTTAAGTCCTGTGAAGTATATCTTAAGTTGTGGATGGATTACTTTTCTAAGCATAAATTAGTCACTGAATACAGCTTGGCTATTTATTGCAAATTCTTTTCTGTTTGTTCATCTAATACCTCAATTAACATAGAAACATTTTTCTTGCAGGATTCTAAAATCAAGTTCCCTCTGCCACACAGAGTTCTGCGTCGCCAGCACAAACCACGTTTCACTACCAAGAGACCAAATACTTTCTATTAAATACAAAAACATGTTGTCAACTCTGTGTTGCAATAAAGGTCTTACTGGAACCTTTCACTCCCAGTTGTCTTTTGGAGACAGTGTCCTGATTATCTAGGAGTCCCCCTTCCTAATCTTTTATTTTCTGTAAACCATTGGCAGCCTACTATTTACAGCTGTGATTGTCTTGAACATGTGAATGTTTCAGGTGATGACTTAAATTACCAAAATATCCCATTGATAAATCAAATTTTAATAAGCAACTTTCCAGGTCAGAGAAGTCTGTTGTCGAGCAGCTGTAAAATCCTACATCAATTTTGTTCTTTTGGCACACTAAGTGAACAGTTGAATTCAGGAAGAAGGTAGTTTCTGGTGCATGCAGAACTCAGACTTGTCAGCGGTAGGAATAAAGACCTCATAACTTGAGCTGCTTCAAATTTTAAGCATTTAAAGCCAAAATTTTATTTCTAACCTGAACCTTTCCAGGGATGTTGCACACCACTCCTAATAAGCTTAAGTATGCATACAGAGGTGCCTGTGCTTACCAAAGAAAAGCGATGAAGGGCTTGGCAGATTTATCCTTTTATTAGACGAATGAATGAAAATGGTGACAATTTTTATATCCAAGCCCAAATCCTCAGGCTACTTAGTTTACAGTAAGAAACTTTCAGACACTGTGTAGTTAAGGTTTATTTAAAATTATGCTTCATACCTAAAGCTGGTGCTTGCATCTGATGCCCATTTTCAGTGATGGTGTTTCCTGAACAAGAGGCAGTCAGCTACTTAAATTAGTACACGGGTCATACCAGTGTTAGAGGACTGATGCTGTGTTTTGGCCAGATACCAGCCTAAAAACAGCTGCAGGTGCTGTTAAGAGTGCAGGGAAATACTGTGCAGAGAGGAAACTGGGAATATGTTCATTCTGGGTCAGCTGTTGAGCTGCAGCTCAAACGTGGAGGGGAGCTGTCCGTCAGTGCAAGGGCGGGCAGTTGTTCTGCGGAACTGGGACCAGGCCGTGCTGCCACCGCGAGCTCCCCTTCTACCGCCTGGCCCTGTGGCTCAGCCTTGTGCTCCTCGTCGCCTCCACGGAGAATCAGTTCAGGCAGCTCTTCTGTCTGAAATATGAACTGAAGAAAATGGGATTAATGTGGGCAATCCACAATCTCCCAGTCGCAAGGGAGGGAGAAACTATAAATCCAAAGTAGCTGGAGGGTCCTGTGGGAGTCAAAGAGGTGGGAATAAGGGCCTCAGAAAGACCTTGGGTTTTAGGACTTTTTTTAACGGAAAGAACAATTTAGCAGGAAAATGGGTTTCAGCTTTAAGCTTAGAGCGTGAAACGCAGGGCGAAGGCGAGCGGCCAGCAGGAGCCAGCGCCGGTGCGCGCAGCGCGAGCGGGCGGAGCGGGGCCGGGCGCTCCCGGGCCCTTCCGCTGCCCGCCCGCCAGCAGCGCGAGCCCGGCCCGTCACGTGACCCAGAGCCGGCCGCTCCCCGCCCCGCAGGTCACGTGTTCTCTCGCGCGGGCGGGCGGGCGCCGGACCCGGAAGTCGCGGCCGCTGCGGAGGCGCCGGGCGGGATGGGGGAGTCGATCCCGCTGGGAGCGCCGGTGCCGGTGGAGCAGGCCGTGCTGGAGACCTTCTTCTCCCATCTAGGCATCTTCTCCTACGACAAGGCCAAGGACAATGTGGAGAAGGAGCGGGAGGCCAACAAGAGCGCGGGGTCCAGCTGGCTGGCGCTGCTGGCCGGGCTGGCGCACCTGGCGGCGGCCGAGAAGGCCTATCACAGCATGACCTTCCTGGGACAGAAGCTAGGTACCGCTCCGGGGAGGGAGGGACGCGCTCTCCCAACCCGCGGCGCGCCGGCCTCAGGCTGGGGGCCTGCCCCGCGCTGGGCTCCGCGGGTGCGGAGCGGGCGGCTGGGAGGTCACCTGGCAGCCGGTGTTCGCACAGCGCTGCGTACCCGAGGTCCCTGGGGGCCCTGCCTCGGCGGGTGCGTGCATGTGCGTCTGACAGACAAGTGCTGGGTTAGTAAGTGTCCGTGGGCCCGCTGAGAAATTGGCTGTGCCATTAGTGCTGCCCTGAAAGAATGAACGAGAGGACAGGTGCCGTGCAGGTGGCACCCTGGCTGTTGTGCCAGTCGATGCATCTCTTCATTGGCGGGCAGGGTACCTACCCGCCCTTCCCCAGATTTAGCCAGAGGTGTTTCTGTGTTGAGATGCTCTGGCTTAGATATAGGCAAAGATGAGCTTACTGGGGTGACCAAAGCGTTAAAGCTTTTTCACCTTAGAGGTGTATATGTGTAAGTACTAGGGGCTGGAGATAGCGTCCTAGAAGTTGTTACTCATGCAGATACTGCAGGATCTCAGGAAGCTTTGGCCACGATCTCAGCTGCTTCGTGTTTTGTCAGTACGTGAATAGAAAAATCCCAGACTGGCACAGGACAAGCTTTCATGACGTTACCCTTTGGGCAAAGCTGCTTATTTTCTTTTTGAAGTGCAGATGGGCATGGAAAATGGATCAAAGGATATGAGTCTGATGCATAGCGCGTTAAACCATCAAGAAAATTCGGCTTTGTTGTTTAAGTGGTGACTTGGAACTATTTATAAGAAGATCTTTACAGCCAAAACTCTGTCTATAAGGCTGACTTTAAAGAGTGAATTTGGTGCTTGCAGAAAGGATAGAGGTGACAACAGAAGGGTTAAAGTTTTATTATTTACTTCATGAACAACTGCAATAGATGATTCTTCCTCCTGCTGGTGTCCGGGGGGCTACTCATGACTTACAGTGCGAGCTGTTTCACTATGATAGCCAGTTCTCTACCTTTCTACCTCAAATGTCAATGGTCACCTTTGAACATTGAATGTGTAAAAGGCATGTGGAAAGAGCTATCCACCATTACAAAATTTATAAGCAGTTTCAGAGTGGAACCTGAATTGGAATGTTTAAAAGATTCAGACTCAGTCCCTGTGGTCTTTGCTCTGATGCAGCTGTTGAGTGCCAGAATGGCACGTTAGGTCTTCTGTAAACAGAAACTATGAAATAAGGCTAGTACATTTGTACAGTCTTTACGTAATGTCAAAGTTAAATATCTTTTACTTTGACCCTTTACTCCTGTCTTCTTTTCTTTTTAAAATTCCTCATAGTGTTGAGCAGGTAGAAAGGAGCACAGATGATTTCTTATTCTCCCTCCAGCCCTTCAAGTTTTATATATGGATTAATTTGCACTGTGGTCTCACTGGGATAAAGAGTGATTGTTTTCCCTTTGAATTCTGGTTTACATTGAGATTGTATAGGGGCTAAAAACATTTGATTTGTACGCACAGATGTCACATGGTTCCCATTTAAAGGTTGCTTTGTGAATTTGGGTGCTTCACAATTGAAGAGGGATTGTTAAGGGAATTCTCTGGAAAAGAACTGGGGTTATTAATAGGAGTGGAGGCTATTAAAATTTGATCAGTCGAGTCATGATGACTTAATTCTTCTGGCTTCCATAGATAACAGTATTTCCAGGTCATCTATCATAGTAGTAAATTTAACTGAACCCTGGGTTTCTTAAAAGTCATGTCATAACTGAGGCAGCTGTGATGGAGTTGTTGTTTTGCAGCAGCCTTTGGCTGCTGAGACATGAAGTGGGACAAGTGTAGCTTACATGAAATTACATAAAGTTCTTCTGAGCATATGCTCTGTAATTCAGTTCCTTGCAGAATAAAACACTGAATTTTGTTTCTTTGTTAAAAGAAGTACTGTAATTAAACAATACTTACAAACAGCTAGATATATAATCACAAGTAAAAGAATTTTCCAGTATTGCTGTCTGTCTTTGCTGTCCCTGGATTTTGGTAATACCTCCATATTTATCTGAACAGGTGGTCAGTCATTCTTCAGCCGAAAGGACTCCATCCGAACCATCTACACATCTCTGCATAATGAGCTGAAGAAGGTGGTGGCGACGGGTCACAATGCACTAGGAGGAACAGCTCCTCACTTGGAAGAGCTGCTTTCTCACCTGTCTGAACAGCTCTGTTTTTTTGTTCAGGCTCGGATGGAAATTGCTGACTTCTATGAAAAAATGTACACGCTCAGCACCCAAAAGTTCATTAACTCTGAGGAACTGGTAAACATTTTGGAATCCATCTTAAAGAAATACAGTTCAAGGTCAGTGCTTCTTTGCTGGCTGTATGTACTCAGACACATGATCTGTAATACCTGATGTTGAAGTTCAAAGCAAACCTAAAGACTTTGCTGTCCTTTGACTGCTGAACAGCACAGTCCTTTCATGAATTCATGTGTGAAGTCTGTGTTGGCCAGCAGCATCAGATGCATGAAGTTTCTTCAAAAGAAGAAAAATAACAACGGGAGTCGCTCATGGTGTAGGAGGAGCCTTCCTCCCTATGCCTTAATGCTCAGCATGTTCATTTTCAGGAGAGAGGAAGAGTGATTTTCCTTTTATAAGATGCAAGGCTTCTTGCACTTTTTCTTTGGCAGGGAAGCAGAAACAAGCCTTAATTTCATGTGGACTTCGGTAAAAGTGGCATAAATAAAGCAAATACTTCTGTGACAATTTTGCTTTTTAGGCTAGCATATATGTCTGCTTAGATCTAAAAGCTACACCACAACTGTCTGGCCTAGCTGGGAGGGCTTTATGGTGCTCTTTTACCACTTCTCTCCAGAGGTCTTGGAGCCAGTAGGAGGAGCACTTCTGAGCCTTTGGTCCCTGCCAATATGGTTTCTTGAAGTTAAGATTTAATAGTTCCTGTTACAAAAATTCCAGGATGTTTCTAAATGAGGGTGGGATGGATATTTCACATCTAACTTATATGCCTTGAAAGTGATGGCAGTTTAAAAGAGAATTTTTGAATGCTTGTCAACACACTCAAATTCTACCTCTTCATTTTAAACCAAAAAAGGTAGCCATTGTAGGAAGTTAACTGTCAGATGTGGTTGAATTTTTAAAAGTCTTTGTTAGTGAAATAGTGTCTAAGAAGACTTTTGGGGAGAATGTTCATAGGTCTTACTTTTTTCAGTTACGATTTTTAGTGTTCACCTAGGAAAAATCAAAATAATTCAGTGCTGCTTTCTCATATTCCAAATTGAAGCACTGCAGCTGATTCCCTTATTTTTTTAGGGATAACTTTGTCAAATTGCTACATAATTTTACAACTTGAAAATCAAAACTAGCCTATATGATCTTACTAGTGATGTTTTGCAATTCCTGGCTTGTGACCACTTTAAATATCAGGGCTGTTAGTCCAATAAAAACCTGAAACTTAGGTATGTTTTCCTTGGTGTGATAAACATTAAGGAGTAAAGGGAAGTAAGTTTAGGGGTTTGGGTGTTTTTATTGTTGGCATTTTTTTGTTTGGGTTTTTTTTTTGAGAAGTTGATTTCTGTTGTACACTAACCACTGCCATCTGTTCTGAGCATGTGCTGAATCAACAGCACTGTTAAAAATCTGAAAGCCGAAATTCATACTTTGATGAAGTGATTGGAGACTATACATGCATATGAAATCTTTTACTATGCTATTTAAATAAATTTCACTGATACATTCGTACTTCTAGGGCATTATATGCTATATAATATGTTTATATAATATATATTATATAACTATATATATTATAACATCTTAAAAAAAATAAGTAATGTCTCTCTGGAAAAAATACTGATGATCATGCTTTGGGTTAACAAGCAATCTTTAAGATGGAGACAATCTAAGATGCTGTCAGAGCTAATTCAGTAGCTGCAGTGTGCTCCTGCCCAGTGACCTACAGAATATTTCTGAAAAAGTGGGTATGGTGATATATTCCTTTAGTCCTTCCTTTTCGTTTCTTCATATCTCAGATCAGTTTCTGGGGTGTGTTATATTGATATGTACTGGCTGCAAGGCATTTCTGCTTTACAGGTGAAAGATCAAATAAACTCATCCTTACACAGCCTCTTCCCTCTGTCAGTATATTCCTCACTTGTAGTTGAGGATGTGTGCCATTATTTCAGCCAGCTGTGCTAAGGCCAGACAGGATGTGTGTTTTTTAGATAGGTTCTGGCCTTGGTTTCTTTCCTTTATGTGTGAAAATAGCTGGTCAGATAATGTAGAGGAAATGCCTGCTTGCTGGTAAAGGAACAGCAGAACTGACTGTTAACAAGACATATTGTTTGTATCTGAAATGTCATTAATTCTTGAACAGTTTAAAGCTATTTTGTTACTATTTTATTACTACTTATTGCTGACTTGTACATGGCCAATACTAGACATTTTCCTTTCAATTTTTGTGTAGATTGCATCTGGAGCACTAACTTTTCCTGAAATTTTTAACTGTTAGTTTGGGTGGGATCTTAAATAATTAAGGCAGCATCAGAAGCAGGATTCTTTAAAAGCTTAGTATAAAATGAATAAGTAACTATAACACCTATTTTGACATAATTATTTTTAAGTGTTTAATGTTTTTTACCTAGTCAGCATTGTGTAATATGTGCATGAATGTGTGATCTGTGGAAGGAAATAAAAAGAAAATGTGGCTTCTTCACAGTCTGCAAAACAAAACTACCATCCCTCTGCTTTCAAGAATGGTTAGGAGGAAAAAATCAATTTTCCAATGTGTTTTTAAGTTTTAACACTCTGGCTTATGAAATATTGTAAAAACTTGTTTGTTTTACATGATACTGAGCTCAATTGGATGCTTCTACATTATAAAACTCAATTACAGCAGATATGTGTAGTACATAACTTGTCAGTTTACTCTGCAACCATATCAAGCTTCTCAGCTGTGGCTAAGGTGTGTATTTTTGGATTAAAACAGTTTAGCAAATCCTGCTGGACAGTGAAACATTAAGAAAGCCATGAAGCAAAGTAGAATTGGGAAGCTGTACATCAGAATGTTAATTTAGAAGACTTTGGTAGTGCTGCCTTAGTAAAGATTTTTAAATTGCTTTTAGGATTGAAGAAAACTTTCTTGGTCTGACTGCAAATGTGTTTAAATCACTGTGCTGTGTGTCATTTGATGGGACCGTCTGCAACAAATAATGTTGCATAATGCTTTTTGTACCCTCTTAAAATACACAGCAGCACAGCTGTTTTTCTGGTGAATACCAAAACCATTGGAGATATTTCATGTTGACTGTTAGAAATTATTTTTGGTTGACTCATGTTTGTTCAAAGAGATGTAAATATGCTCTGGACTTCTCAGCCCAATTTGGACTTGCATCTTAATAACAAATCCTTGCAAGATACAAATTGTGGCTTCAAAAAAAAAAAAGAGATGGTTACAGATAGTGATAAAATTGTCAGACATTTTTCACAAGCCAAAGAATTAATGTTTTGACAAGAACTTGAGGGAAAGTCAAAGAAAAAGTAGTGAAGGGAGAGGGGATGAAAAGCCTGAAATTTTCATTCTGTCTTCTGGTCCACAACAAAATGAAGTTGTTTCGGTTTTGAACCAACTATTTCCAAAATGGATTTTATTTGTTGTGTCCTGGAAGCTGATTGGAATAATGAAATTGCTTTAGTTTTGTCTGAAGATGAGCTGTTAAAAGTTGGAAAAATTCTGTATGAACTTTATTGTTTTAAACCAATAACAAGACCCAAGATATTTTTCTGAAGTGAGAGGATAAATCTGTCTTTACTTAAATGGAAACCTCATCAAGTTTTGTCTTTGAACTTTTCATTGTTCTTTATTAGAGACCTCTTTAAGAGTCCTAAATGCCAGTGAGGGAGCACATTTACTAAAAAGGCCACTTCTGTATTTGCTGAAGGCTCATTTTTTTTCTAAAGTTACAAATTTTACATTACAGTTTTGCATGGTTTCACTTAAGTATGTTATTATTTATGATGTTATACATTTGCAAATAATTTGAGTATCATGGCAAGAGAGGTAGACTGCATCTGTATTATTTTTTCTAAATGTCTGGAAAAAAAAGTGAGAAGAGAAAGTTAATTACGGTTCCAGTGACTATTTTTTCTTGGCAATTTTATTGTGACTTACTGAAAAAAAAAAAGCAAAACCAAGCTCAGCTTGACTTCCTTATAGCTTCTATGTGAACAGCAGATTTAAAACATAATTCCTTTGATTTAACTTAATGTCTTACTGCTATTCCAGAACCATCAAGACATATATTACTGCCAGAAGAGATTTTAAATTGGGACAAGATCATCTGAATTTAAAAAGAAATGGTGTTACAGTAGTTCACGGATTAGGATAAACAGTGATTGTTTGTGAACTGATGAAATACAGCTCCCTTACTTTGATAGAGAAATGTCTGACAGGTGGTGGGTTTTTTTTTGTCAGATGTGAAGCGCTGCTTGTTCATGAAAATATTTACCCTAATTATGTAAAAAGAGCTGTTCTTTAAATTAAGAATATTACTGTTTGTTTACACTTTGCTCTGCTTTGATGTTTGATATTTTGTCCGTTAACTGGCAAATACTATCTGATGATTTCACCGTTGTGTACAGCAGTTCTCATGTCTTGACTAATGTTATGTTTTCTAGATTTCATCATCCAATCCTCAGTCCTCTTGAAAGCAGTTTCCAGCTGGAGGTAGATGTGCTTGCGCACCTCTTAAAGGCTCAGGCTCAGATCTCAGAGTGGAAGTTCCTTCCATCCCTGGTCAACTTGCACAGTGCTCACACAAAGCTACAGACTTGGGGCCAAATTTTTGAGAAACAGCGGGAGACCAAGAAGCACCTGTTTGGAGGGCAGTCTCAGAAAGCTGTGCAACCTCCGCACCTCTTCCTCTGGCTGATGAAGCTCAAAAACATTCTCCTTGCCAAGTTTAGCTTTTACTTTCACGAGGCCCTTAGTCGACAGACAACAGCATCTGAAATGAAAACTTTGACTGCTAAAACAAATCCTGATTACTTTGGGAAAATTTCCAGCTTCATCCGGAAGTATGATGCTGTCAATGTTTCCTTAATTTTTGACAATCGTGGATCAGAGAGTTTTCAGGGACACGGTTATCATCACCCCCATTCATACAGGGAAGCCCCCAAAGGAGTGGATCAGTATCCTGCGGTGGTGTCCCTGCCCAGTGACAGGCCTGTTATGCACTGGCCCAACGTGATCATGATTATGACTGATAGAACCTCTGACCTCAACAGTTTGGAGAAGGTTGTTCACTTCTATGACGACAAAGTCCAAAGCACCTACTTTCTGACTCGCCCCGAACCTCACTTTACCATTGTAGTTATTTTTGAGTCCAAGAAGTCAGAAAGGGACTATCATTTTATTTCTTTTCTCAATGAAATTTCACATTCCCTTAAGAACTCTAAAGCTTTTGCAAGCTTGAAACCTGGATCCAAAGGGTGAAATACAAACTACTTACGAGTTGTCAAGGCAGTATGCCAGCCTTGAGGGAGCTGTAGCTTTCAAAGTTACATAAATTTGTGATTCTCAGAAAAGGAACCATTTTTTTAAATGTTAGAAGTTCTTTTTTTTCTTTTTAAGCTAACAGACACTTGAAGAAAAGTATTTTTGGGCAGTACGCAGTGGGGCAACTTAATTGTGGGGTGCTGAAGGGCCACTGTGGGGTTTTTTGGTATGGTTTTCAGTTTTCAGTATGATTTATTTTTTCAGTCCACAATTTTGTTGCCTGTATCAGAAAGGAATATATGCACTTTATCTTAGTGTGATCATTGACTGTCTTCTACAGAGTTTATTGAAAATGTGGTGAGGATGGAAGATACTATCTTTTCAGAAAACTGCATTGCCTGACAGGAATGATTTCTGGGAACTAAACACTGATGCAAGGGAATATTAAAAAAAGTGAACCTGCAAAGACACGTTTTAAGTAAAAATAGGAGAATCAGAAAAGTCACTATTGTTAATTATAATTTAGTTTTCAAATGGTTTAAAATGCTAGTTGGGGTCTCTGACACTCTATTAAGTAAGCACTGGTATCTGTTCTAAAGGCCCTGTGTCGTAAAGCTTGGTCATTGCTCCAGGACTTGGGCTGGGGCAAGAAAAGCTGCAGCATGGCCTGAAAGGCTGGTATTCACTGGAGTGCTGTGACAGTGTGGGCCCAGTCTTGGCTCAACTAACTGAAGCAGACAAGCTGAATTTGAGCAGATGTTCTAGAAGGAACAGCTCCATGGAAAAAGTACCAAGGCTCTTTTCAATTTGTGCTTTTGTCTGGCTAACTTAAAAAAGAATTTTAAAAAGGCAGTAGGAAATGCCCTTTCCAAATGATTTATTGTCTAATTTGCTGTTAGTGTCAACCTAAATTTGTTTTCAAGTTTTTATAAGTATTTTTCTCTCTGTTCAGTTTTAAATAATTTCATAATTAAGCCAAAACACTTTGGGGATTTGGATTTAAATATATAGCCTATGCAGTATGTTTACCTCATTCTTTCACCACTTTTAGGCTGCAGGGTTGGAAAAAGTATGTTTTCTAGTTACCTTGAAAGTGCTTTAATTTGGAAATCAGGGTTTCCAAATACAATAAGGGAGTCAATTTGGCTGTACCTCTAGCCTTACGTTGCAGGATTCTTCTGACTGTTAGCTATGCAGTTGTGCACGCACTTTCACAGGGGTTCAGGAGAACTGATGTATATATAAGTGTAGTTAAGTAAGGTCATTAGTTCACACTCTGTAATGTATAACATCATCAGGTTTGTTTTAAAAGGGAGTTTGAGTCAAAATGCTGGTTTCTGTTAAGGTTGAACTGTGAAAGATACCTTTGCAAACACGTCTTTTAATGATTCCCTTTCTCTCCCATAGAAGGTTGTGGTAACTTGTCTTGCCTCTCTGCAAATGCTGATTTTGTACAATCATATAAGCATGTGCTGTTCTTGAAATACAAGCTCTGACTTTCCACTTTGTGCCAAATGGATCCTTCCATGCTTTGCTCTAACTATGTGTTAAGGCTGTTGCAAATATCTATGCTACTGCCTTTCACCTGAAGTTTTGGTCTGACTGCAGGACCACTTGCAAAAGCTCAGTCTGCTCTTGCCACTGGAAAATAACAGGGGTTGCAAATATACCAGCAGCTGGAGGGCACCTGTTTTTTGTAAGAGTGTTGCCCTTTGCAGCTTGAATTGCGTTTTAACAGGACGAAGTTGCAAATGACAGTATTCAGAGAGTTTGTGTGCTTCCTTCTGTGGGACAGTGACCTTGTAATAACATGTAATTTTTACTTCCTCAGCCTGAGTAACACGAAAGAAACTGTTGCCAGAACTGATTCCCAGTCTTCGACAGTGTAAATAAAGTGTTGTACAAAATCTGTCTGCCTGTGCAGTATTTGCCTGTCACAGTATGTGTGGGAAAGGGGAGAGAAAACCGGAGGAAGAAACTCTGTGTGGTACAGACACATTCATTTCTGAGTTGCAAGGGAGGAGTTGGAAGAGGTGGAAGGGAAATCTGCTTGCCTTTGGAGCAGATCAGCAGCTTTTACCAGTTGCTGAAATGGCTAGAGGCTGTTCCCAGTGGTTTTTATGGGGAGAGGAAAAGGAGGTGACTGTTCAGCAGACCTGGTAGCTCACATCACACTCCTGTCATTGTCCTTGGCAAGTGGTGTTTCAGAAGGGAAGGGAAGGGATGCTGGGTGATGTTTCTGTGCAGGAGGAGGTGGTTTGCTGCAGTTTTTTCTTCAGAGGGTCTTAGGGAAGCAATCACAGGAGCCTTGTGACTCGTGGGTATGAATTTCTGAATATTTCAGTTGATGAAGAGCCAAAGGGAGCATTAGCCTTGTGGTGTGGGAAAGGAGGGAATGGGAGAGATTTGTAGGCAAACGATAGAAAGGATTACGTGCTGGAGAAACTCGTGGGGCTGTCTCAGAGTCCTGTCCCTGTGGCTCTCCTTGTAAGATCTCAGCCTTAAATTAATATAACATGGGGAGCAGAAAACTCAGGCTGTAGGAAGTGGCTTGGATGAAGACAGGTGAAGCTGAGGAGAGGTGACATACAGTCAAAATGAAATGGTATTGCAGAGTTGAGGTATGCTGGTACCAAAAACAAGGTGTGGGGAGTGTGAGCATTTGGGATGAATGGATATTTATAGATTTGTCAGATCCATGAAGACTCACAGCAGAGTTTCTTATTTGATGTTTTACGGAGTTTATGTTTTAAATTACAAATGAGGTAATGGGGAGAATGTTGGGTTCAAACTGGAAGATTAGATATGTGGAAGAAATTCTTTGCTACGAGCATGGTGAGACACTGGAACAGGCTGCCCGGAGAAGCTGTGGTTGCCGCATCCCTGGCCAGGTTGGATGGGGCTTGGAGCAACCTGGTCTAGTGGAATGTGTCTCCATCCATGGCAGGGGCTTGAAAGTAGATGGTTTTTAAGATCCCTGTCAGCCCCAACCATTCTGTGAGTCTGTATCTATGATGTAAAACTGGCTAGGCCAGAAATGAAAACCTGCATAATGAAGCAAGGGGGGGAACATATCTGTGGAGTAAGTAAAGGTGACCAGAAACTCAGTAACTGAAAAAAAAATACTCATTACTAACTTTAGTACTGGAACGATTGATCAATGTCTTTACTCTAAGAACTGGAATACAAATAGACTTTTGCTGAACTAGGTGATACCCCATCTGCCAGCTTTTCCTCTACACCAATTTAGCTAAGCAAGACTAAATGTGCTAATGTACTTTGAAAGTCATGTATAAATAACTACTTTAAATGCAAGATGTAAAGATATTTATGATAGCATACTGAAAGCCGTTGCTTCCAGACATATTTAAACATTTTTAAAACAGGTACTGAGATTTGATACTCCCAGTGCCATTCAGATTGCTTAGAATAGCAGTGTTGAAGCTTATCTTGTAGCACATTTCATTGACCTCATCACTTGCTTGAGTCCATGGCAGAATATTTAATTTAGTATCCTTTGCCTGCAGCGTGATTTTGACAGCAAATGTATTCTAAGAAGTCTTAGATATTTTATATTTATGTCTTGTAAGCTGTTTTCTTTTGCATGTATTCAAGTTTTTCTTGAATAAGACATTTTTCCATTTCTCCTCTCTTTGCATAAACACAGTGCAGGGAATGGAAACTAATATATTTTGTATTGTGCTGCAAAGGACTGCAACATATGCATAATGGACATAATATTCAGGCTTTAATGATCTAAAAGTAATGGAAGCTCCTGGTATCTGTTTAAATGCTAACACCTAGTGTTTATCTAATCCACTTTAAAAAAAATATTTGCACTATAGCAGAAAGTAATTTTATGGCTCTCACACAGTTAATCATTGCTCTTCTTCACGTACAAGCCTTTTGAGACATTTGTGATAATTCTAGTGGTAGTTCTTTGATATAATTTATCTGAGGCTTCCTTGTGTATGTGCTTCAGGTGAGCCTGCTGCTGCCTTTGACTGGGTCCCAGTCTTCTCATAACCAAGCTTTGCTTGAGAAAATCAGCAGTGTGCTATACTTCATTCCTCAAGTCGTGTTTTTTGGCCCAGTGCCTACAGCCCCTCGTCTTGCAGAAAGCAGGACATCACACAGCGTGGCTGGTCCTGGGCTTCTGCTGAGCTCTGTGGTTGCTTCCAGAAGTGCTGGCACTAAGCTGACTTAGTTGGCTGAAATCTTTGGTATTTCTGCCCTGTTTGCTGCAGAAGTCCTGTTTTCAGACTCCCAGAGATGTAAGCCAGCCCTGCCCAGGGGGATGCAGCAGAGGCCAAGCCCTGCTTATTTGCTTGGGCTCTGCCTGAGCCTCAAAAGCAGTAGGTCAGTGTTGCGCCCACAGGAACAGCTATTGAGTGGCCCAGCAGGGATGGCCTTTGGGCTGCAGTTGTGCAAAGGTGGGAGCTGCTTATTGGGAAAAGCAGAAGAGGCTCTGGAAATGAGAATGCTGACCAAGTACAGCAATAGCATAATGCTTTGCAGACCTGGTAAAAACAAACACTAGTCAAATGCAAGATGGAACCGGACTCTGATTTCACGTTAGCAAAGGACTGATTTAAACATGAGGTCTCCTTTGAAGGATAAAGGTAACAGGTTTTCGCCATGAAATTGCTTTAAGTACTCTATCATTTTCTCCAGGAACTGCTTCTTTCCCTCTCTTGTGCATGCATGCACTCAACACATGGCCTGACTTACTTTGGTAATTGTTCAGGAGCTTTTCTGGGGGAGTTTGCCTGTTCAGTTCTCTCCTAACTTTCAACCCGGTGTTGCAGCGACTGGGTTTGTGGTAGGGTAAGAGAGCCCTCCACCTTGCAGCTGGGGCCTGGCTGTGCCCCAGCTGCACAGGGCAGCAGCAAGAAGAGCAAAAGGAGAAGGGGAGACAAGTCACTACAAGATGGGCTTGGGCAGATGGCAGCTCTGGAAAAGACAGGCAGGGAGAAAACAGACGCATAAGGACTGCATTGCAGATGGACCATGAGCAGAAGATTTTCGTTGGCCTCTCTGCATTGCTGGCCTAATTTCGCAGGAATCTATATAAATTTTATATGCTGAAAAAGCTGTGCTAGACCCCGCCTGTAGTTGCAGCTGCTTGTTTTATGTGACTACTTTAAAATAACTATACTCTTTCTAGGAGGGTGTTGGTCCATCTTTAGGTACCAGCAGTCTTGGCAAAGCAGCTGGTTTTGGATTGATGATTAACACAAGCTTTGTGGTATCCAGTTATTAGCTGGGATATGCTGCTAAAATGCTACATCCGAAGCTCAGAGCAGTGAAATGTTGTGCTTGATTTGTGCAGCTCACTGCTGATAAGATAAAATATTTAGTGGCACTAAGTCTTTGACTCTGATGTATGCATCATTTGCTGCAAAGGTATTGAGAGGCTTTTCAGTGTGTGCAAGTTGAATTCCTCAGATCAGAGCCTTGAAGAGCCAGTGTCACTATGGTCTTGTACTGGGATGCACAACCTTGAACCAAGAATTGTAAGTTTCCTGTGGGAAGGTTGATGTGATCCTTGGCAAAATGAAGGCCAGTGAGAGATGCTGAGGTTAGGCTGGGGGTGTCCCTATTAAAGAAAATTCTCTGATTTTCTCTTGGAGTTAGTTCTCTCAGGGAATACAAGCAGAGAAAATTGCCTCCCGCAATATAGAATAGCCTGACGGTCTCTTAAACATTTACGTAGTAAAATGGCATTCCCAAGATCAATGTTGGCTTTGACCAGGGGAATCCAAGTCAACCTCTCCCTCTTCTGTGTGGTTATGCAGATGTTTGGCAGAGCCTCCAGGTACTTCCTCTGCTTTCTCAGGTGAGGAACAAGCTTCCTCTCCCTGGCCCTGAAAAATTCTCTTGGCATGTGGGGGAGGAGAGGTTAAATTGTCTGAAGAGGAGAAACTCATCTGCTTTCTGGGTGGGTGCAGCCCAGAAATGGTTCACAGTCATTACTGTGAACAATGAACAGTAGCCAAAGGGCCACCCTGCTTTCAGCAGGATCAGGGGTGGCTGCTGCAGCCTGAAGCTACATGTTCTCCCAGTGCAGTTGTTGGATCTGATTCTTCAGGGACTGGGAGTGATGCTTCACCAAGGACTGGCAATGACTGCCTGAGACCTCCATATCACCTAGAGGTAAAGCTCTAGGAAGACAGCACTTAGAGTGAAAGCTTAGCTTATAATGCCATGCTTTTCACGTGAGGGTTCTGCATTAGACTTGTAGCGGGAGAGCTGAGGCTGCTTTTGCCTCCAGCAGTACAGCTGGCCCCTGTCCTCAGTCTGAGAGATGCCAGCACTTGTCAGAGGGATAGGGTGAGAGATTGGGAGTATTAACAGGTTTAGCTTTCTTTTTTAATCCGACGATGCAAATCTGACCAAACTATTTTGAAAAGTTGATGGATTAAGTCCCATTCTAGGTGTAGAGCTCATCTCTGCGTAAAGTGCCTGGAGCTCTGCTGAAAACAAGATGTGTAAGGCAAATAAAAGCTACCTTTCCTTTCTCTTTATGCATCGCTGTCTGGAAAGAGCAAGAGCAAATTACATTCAAGTGTCATTGGATAATAGCTTTTTGGGAAAAACCCAATCCTCATTTATTGTTACAGAAGCAGGGAATTAGTGCAATGAATCAAGTCTCCACCTCACCCTCCTAAGCAATTTATCTACAATTTTGCCTGGAAATTCAATAGAATTGGAGGTAGCTGATCAGCCATCTCCACGATGAAGTTGCGCTGTGCGCTCAGGCTGGCTTTGCTTGGAGGACTTCAAACTTTTGTACACTGAGTTTTCCCAGCGTAGGAGTTGCCTCAAGCTGGCTGACCTGCTGACTGTACCTCGCAGTGAGGAAAGCAGGAGACAAATTTCTGAAGTTATGTGTTACTCACTCCCTATCAGGTGTAAAAATAAATGAGTATAAATCTTGATCCAACCTAGTGGGATTTGTGGCACTGTCTAATTTTTCTTGCTATCCCTGTAGACTGAAATCATATCCCAGATCCTTATCCCTGAAAATGTAAGGCTCTCAATATCTAAATATGCTGTGGGTGCCTCAGGTTCATCTCTGCTTAGGACTGATTTGTTAAAATATTGGCTTCTAAGTTAGGAATGACTCATTCTAGTTTTTTCTGTCTGAAATTATAAGAGAATGGTAAAAAAATCCCACCACCACCTTATTGATGAATTTGCAGTGTGTCCAAGAAGGAAGTGCAAGTCAAGAAACAGAACAGTCACAAGCTCTTGCTGTATCTACCTTTAAAGCTGTCAAGGAAAATATCCTCAGGGGGCTGAGATAATAATATATTGAAACGATAAGGCTCATGCTTCAGAATGTAATTTACTCACCAAACACTGAGGAATTCATCCATCTGGAATGTTATTCTGCAAACGTGCATTAAAGGGACTTTTGATTATTTTATACTCCTCATTGTAGCATTTTCTTAAGCACTCATTTTTATCAGTTATGTTTGAAATGAGCCAGATACAGCTTTTTCCAAAGCTGCAGAGATTCAGAGACTGCAGAGTGTGGGCTTGAAATTCAGTGCAGGTCAACAGATTCCTATTCACAGCTTTTGTACCGTTTCTTAATGCATATGATTGATATGTTAAACCTCTTTTTTGCTTCAGCAAAGCAGAAAAAGTGCCACTAGAGGGTGGTATTATTACAAAAAGAAAAAAGTAATTAGGAATCTCTTTCCAAAATAAAATAATTTATACTCTACTCGTCCACATTTATAAACATGGGATAGATTTTACTGCTCTAGTCAGATTTGTTTGAGTCTTGTTGGCTTTTTTCCCCATGGACTGATTTGTAGTTCTGTTTCAGCTGTAAACAGCAATACCGGGTATCTAGTTTCATACCTTAAGGTATATATGAATACTAAAATAATGTTGTTTCATCTTCTCTGTGAGAAACTCTTTATTGCTTGCAAAAAAAGCTGTAAAGGAGCTTTTATGATTTTTTTTCTCTTGAAAACTACCCATTCACCTAAACTTGCATTCCAGTTTAGAAAAGATGGAGTGGGTTTTATTCTTCCTTTTTTTTTCTTCCTAAACAGTGAGAAAATGAAAAAATTATTGTTTACCAAGGCAGTGCAGTATGATCTGTTACAGGCCACATAGAGAGCATCCAGCTAGGGTTTAAGCCTAATGCAAAGTAATCGGATTTTGATAGTCTAATGTGGACAGAGCTACTGTGGTATATAAGTATATACAGTGTAACAGTGTGTGTATATATATGTGTGTGTGCGTATGGCGTGTGGTGTAATCATATATCTGTGTCTGGTATCACCACATACGTCTGATAAATGGTTGTGCTGTACCAGCCGACGTATGGCCAGACCACTGGGCAGTGGAAGCTGAGGGGCAGGGATGGGGCAGTGCGGGGGCTGGGTGGTTCACGTCCTGTGGCAATGTCCTTGTGCTGCTTTGGGTCATCACAGAATGGTTTGGGGTTTTGGGTTGGGAGGGAGAATAAAGATCATCTAGTTCCAACTCCCTTCCATGGGCAGAGACATCTTTCACCTTTCACAAACCCTGCAAGACGCTGCTGGGTTTGTGTTGGGCATGAGGGCTGTGGGCAGGTGCCTGTGCCACCCCCCTGCTGCCCTTGGCATGGAGGTGGAGGAATTTTGCCAAGGCTACAGCCTCCACCAGCCCCAAGGAGAACCTGCAGGAGGCAGAGGAGGAGCGTGAGAAATGGAGGGAAAGGGGAAGGGACACAAAGGTCAAAGGAGAAGCCAGCCTTCTCTTCTCCCATCTGTCCTCCAAGAGGAGAGCAAGCCAATTTCATGGCACTTTCAGCATGATTGAAACACCTGCAGCACCTAGGGGTATGGGCTTGCTGTGCCCAGGAGTCAGGTGGGGGTGGTGTCCCTGGGCAGTGACAAACTCCTCCAAACCTGTTGCATCCTTTTGTGGTGACAGCCAAGCTTGTGCTTCACCCTCTGCCCCCAGACTGGGTCACACCCCAGTAATAATTGTATTTATTTTTCCCTCTTTTGTGTTGGAAGGTAGCTGGATGTAAGATATTATCTAGCCACAACCTTTTGGGCTTTGATGTGATCTGAGAAGCATTCGTGTGTGTTTCCCTGCTGCTGTTTTACATCACTGCACGCGACGACTGCGCTGCCGGGGGGCAGCGTCGCAGCCTGAGCTGGAGTATTAAAATGATGATCTCATGGGGTTTCGTGGTGCACAGTAAATGCATTCTTGCACCATGACAATGTTGAAATCCTGGCTCTTCAGGGGACAGGATGGTGCCTTTGAACTGATATTGCGACTGCGTGCGTAGGATGCAAATGCAGCGTGCAAAGCCACCCCGTGGTGTGCTGGATTAATAGAAGAGATTTTCAATGAATCATTGGGAAGATGAAATTTTCTACTAGCATTTAATCTTAGCCTGATAAATCATTCAGGGGGGAAAAGACCACAAATCCAACAGTAAAATACAAGAAATTAGTGCTCCGATGATGAGACAGACTTGGGTTTGGACAGCTGGCAGTGGTGGGGAGCTTGGCTGACAGTGTGGGACTGGGGGAACGTGGAAGGAGGTTGGATTACACTGCAAAGACGGGGTGGGAGCAGCAGCAGGGCAGAGCTAAGTGCTCTGGTGGCTCCTCCTCATTTGCACGCTGGCCATTGAATGTATGGTTAAAAACTAATAATGTTCAGCCAGTTACTATAGCAATGGTGTGGCACGAGTTGTCATGGTGATAAAGCAGAATTTTTCGTCACGTTCCTTCAGGAGGGTGATGGATGCCATTCTGGGGGCCTCTGAGCTGGACCATTTGCCTCGTGTACAGAAACACTTGCACCTGCTGCAGTGAACGTGTCCTTCCAGTGTCATTATCTGGTTTTCCATGTCCTGATGCTAAATTTTTCTTTCACATCTATAAAGTTAAGAACACTCTGATAAGCCATAAATTGCTAAGCCAAACCAAATTATGTGCACTATTATTATACAAGGTGTGTTAATAAAACATAGTTCTGGCACCAGGGCTGTTCCCAGACACTCTGTGTGTGCTCTTCACCTCTGCCAATGACACAACTCAATAGGACATTAGGTACCCATTTGAAAAAAGTAGTTTTAAGCTGATCTGAAGTAAATGTGCTTCAAATACTCACATTTAACACAGAAAAATATATTTTCTGCCTTGGAAATGCATCTTTTTTTGCAGTTTTATTTAAATTGCCTTTGCTTTCTCTTACTTCTTGGGCTTTAAGAACAATAGACTGTCTTTTTCCCTTACTCATGAGCTAGGCATGAGTTCATCCTTGTCAGGGCCTTTTTCACATAGGTGATCAACAGGTGCACTGTATGTAAATGATATTGCTTTTGATGGTTCTTTTTTTAGGAGATCGGGTGTAATGCCTATTTAACCCCTGCAGGAACCAGGAGCATACCTATCAGCTATGTTTCTGCAGTTGTGCAAGAAAGTAACCTCCTAGACTGCAAAGCACATCCAGCAATTTGGTTTTGTTAGGATAAAAATGCTTTCAGCTTGACTCAGGGTGATGGCTACTTTAAAAGAACATAATATTTTGTTCATCCACAGATGAACTTTTAAAAATCCCTAAATCCTTCACTGCATGTAAGTTTCTGTGCTAAACCCTACACTTCAAAACGAAGCCTGATAAATGGCAGTAGTGGTGTTTCACAACAGGGCTTACATGTTGCTTTCATAAACACTGATCTGCAGGCCCCAGGAAGCCCAGGAAAGGGAAAATCTGAATTTGGGGTGTACAACCTAACAACACCGATATTTCATAAGTGTCTCCAATTTCATTTTGTCCTGTGCTTTTTTGCAGGTAAGTTTTGGGTGTGCCAGCAGAACTGTATTAACTGCCAGGGAGCATAGGAACAATATTGGCTCAGAAACATCTTGGGATTTGGACCTGTATAGTGCCGGGTAGGAATCTAGGCTATGCTTGAGGCTGTGTCGCTTTGGATTTAGGAAAGTAATCACAGATATGTTTTAAGTCCTTTTTCCTTTAAAAAGCTCTGATTACTGTGTGCTTCAGCATTCTACTGATGTGAGGAGCACCATTGGCTGCATGTCCTGGAGTGCTTGTTCTAGTTCCTCTAAGCAAAGTCCAGCTCTTACAGCACCACTGTTGACATCAACAGAAGCCAGGGGTCTTTTTTCTTTTCCTTTTCTCCTTGTTTGGAGCTTTATAATTACTCCAGTAAATGATGTTAAACTCCTTAACCCAAAGAACTAAGTTTTCAGAAATTCACTGAGCTGTGTGGTTTCCATGTGCTAATTTAAGAAAAAAAAAAAAAAGGGAAAAAAAAAGGAAAAATAACAAGAAGGAAGTGAGGCCTCTGGGTGAGGTAAACTCTAAAGTGCAGGTTACTGAGCTACCACTGCATGCTAGTTCTGGTTTTCCAAAATTTCCTGGATATATCTGAGAGTGCCTGTTAGTGATTAGGTACAGAGCTACATGGACCTGTTCTCAAAACATGTGCAGCTCTCCTTGATCGACTTCTTAGGCTTCTCAGAGCCATTAGTTTTATAAGGAGCTGTGTAAAATATTGGGAAAATGTTGTTCCATCTCATTAAAGAGCTGACGGGTGTGCCACCTCTGTTGTATCATCTCATTGTCCTACCATTTGTTTGCTTTTCATACAAAATATTCCAAGCTTTTGCTCACTTGAATCTTTCAAGTGCTGGACTTAAACCCAGAGTATCCTTGGGTTGTCCCATCAACACTAAAAAATAATCACAGAGTGGGAGGCTTGTGCAGTGCCCATCTTACTCTTCTGATGTTGCATCAGCCCTGGAAGCCTTTCAAAGCCTCCTCAGATCGTCCCTGCTCTCTGCTAGGATCTGCTCAGTTTACTTTTGTTTGGGTTAATGCAAGTCTGTGGTCATGGAGCAATTACAAATAAATGAGGTATGAAAGACTTCACAGGATCTTTATTTGGATATCTAGTCAGGCATAAACTGTGATGTCAGTGCAGCTGTGTCCCAGATTGGATGACGCCAGTGAGTAAAGATTTGTAAACTGTGCTATTGTTCTGCAGGTATATTATTGTATATGATTTTTGGCAAGTGACCTCAAGAAATCTCATACCAAGGTGATTTTTTTTCTACCTTATCAGTCTTTCTGATGATAAAAGAAAACTGGCTTTTGAAATCATGAGTAACTCTGGCATTACACCGGTACAGATTAGAAGATTTATGCCCAGACTTGTTGAGTGCTCCCACCCCTCCACCTCCCAAATGAAAGACATGGCTTCTGTCACTGTATTTTGAGAGAGGTGGATTTAACTGTGTTCAGCTGCTGAAAAACCTTGAAGTTCGATGAGATGAAGGATACTGTTGGAAGTCACATGACTTACTTCTTACAGCACAGACTGCCCACAAAATTAGAGGACGTGTGAGTCCACTAATGAGTAAATTTGGGTTTTATGAGCTCTGAGGTAACTTTTCAGTGATGTTAAACTAACTCTACTAGATACAGTTAAACCCCTCGTCTTTGGGGAAAGAGTTTATTTACAGGGACAGCATTGGTTCAGAAATTTGTTCTCTTGCTAGAAGGAATATTGCTGCAAATATTTTAATAGGAAGTTCCGACGAGGGAATCTTAGTTCTAGAGATTTTTCCAAGATGTTCAACAAACTATTGCAATTAATAGGTTAGTAGAGACAATTTTAAACAGAAGAGAAACTCCTCTGATATGTACATAACTGCTTCTTTACATGGCAAGGAGTGTTGATGAGGTGTTGCAGCGTGCTACAAAGAACTACCAAAAGAAATTGGCCCAATGTGACCCAGCCTTTTTCCTTCTGTGAAAAAAATCAAGCAAGAGAATACAGGCTCTTGATGCTCTGCCATGAATGGACTGCAGAACACTGCTTGTTAAAATGCAAAGTCCAAGAGGGAGAAGTTGGCATCCACATGAAGGAAACTGGGATGCTCATGAACTGATTTTGATGGTGGAAAACACATGCGCTGCATCAAAGATGATTTCAACATGGGATATTGTCTCCTTCAGTCTTCCTAAATATGAAAATACATGTCTATTCCACTTGAGGAATGGTATCCCTGTTTGATGGATCTGTTGGCTTAGGAAAGATGTTAGGGGAATTTGCGAAAGCCTTGGGAGTAGGAAACACCCGTCCTCAAGATTTGGGGTAGGGGTGTGAAACCTGTTTTCATGTGTGTGTTCATGTGTGTGTGTAATGGAGACTGGAAATAGAAACCAAGAGATATTGATTATGAACTTGCAGGGATCCAGAAGTTGTTGGTTGCACAATAAATGAGAGAAATGAAAAATGATGTTGTAGCATTATAATCGAGTGGCTTCTAAAAAAATAAATATGGGGATTATTTCTCTATAAAACACTCCAAGATCTCACCAAGGGACACTTGACATTAACAGATACATTTAAAAGGAAGTAGTCTCAAAAAGATAATGTTTCAGAAAAGTCAGTGGCTGCAGGACGTTTGCAAACCATAAATGATTAACAGATGGAGTTTAAAAGGCCGCGAGTTCCCATCCCTTCCTGTGGTGCTCACAACTGAAGGAAACACATAGGAAGGATCTTTATGTAGGTAAGAGCTGAGACTTGTGAGTATGGGGAAAGATTTGCCACTTATAAGAGTGTTAGGAAAACCTCAAATTAAATGACTTATAAAGTACACCTGAACTCCTCCTGGGAGTCCTGCTGAGCCATGGGCAGCACGTGCTGCTGCAGGGAGGAAGAGCAGTTGGGTTTCAGTGTCCTCAGATCACTGCGCTGAACTCCTTAAATAAAACACGAGGCTGCTAAATTTTTCATTTGTCGCTCTCAAATAGAAGTTCTTAGTCTGACAGCTTTTCCTTTGCATTCTTAAGTCTTACTATTTTAATAGCAATATTTGGTCCCCAGTGCCCTGACTTGTACTTTGGGTTTTCTCTGTGTGCCCTTGGGGCTTTGTCTGCATGAGGGAGCTGAGACATCCCAAAGCCGTTTGCCAGAACTGACCTGTAATTTTCCAGTAAGTCATCATGCCATCAGGAAATGCTGCTTTGTGAAACCCAGGATATTTCCTGAAGACACATTTCACAGCAGTATTTCATTCTAGAAAGAGCAAAACAAACACAAAAGCGTTTTTCTTGTGTTAAAGCAGAGTTGGTTTATATAAGATTTTACAATGAAATGCATTTATCCTGTAAGGATGAAAAATGCAGCAAAGCATTTCAATAAAATATTTCTTTAGGAACAAGTTACAGAGATTCTTTTGTCCATTTTTATTATGGAAAATATATTTAAGCTTGCAGAATTTGCTGTGAAAGGGGAAATCCTATTAAAGCCAGCTTTGTTTTCTCTCTCTGTGCTGCTTTGCTTTGGTTTATGCCTTGTATTAACGAGGTGTTCGCCTGTGCAAGAAATAGTGTTTTCTCAGTTTGCAGTTGACTTTTTGATTGCTTAAACTTATTTGCTGTATGATATCTTTACAGTCCAGGCTTTTGTAATTTATAACTTAGGTATACAATACTTCAAAAAGATGCAGTGTAGAGTTAACTCTACATTAATGAATGAGAGATGCAGCTGAATTTAACTCTTGAGTCTCTTAAAAGATGGCAGGACTCTCTGGTTTGGTGTTTGAATATGGGAGAGAGATGTCACTTGTAAAATAGTCAGATTTAAACAGAAGCCACTCAGGGGCTGTTGGACAGTTTGGTTTAGGCCTTTTGGAGGGTTTTTCCTTTAAAAAATTCAGACATTTTGTAGTACAAGCCAATAGAATAAGTCTTACATTCCTGTATAGGTTAACTTGCTGGGGACTGGGATTTTGCTCAAGGCTAAATGCCAGTGCTCCCACCATGAAATGTGCATTCAGCTCCCCTTAAAGGCTAAACCCCATGGAAAACCCACACAAATTATGAGAAACTGTTATGAACTGAACCATGAATTTTTAATATTCAGTTACCCTGAGGTACAAGCTAGAGCTTAAAATAAATTGTTTTAAATTTCATACTCTGAGTAGTGCATGCAATAGTACATGAAGGGAAATGAAGTTTCCAAAGGACTCTCTGCTTTTGTTTTACAAACAGTCATCCTGGAGACAGAATTGTACCAGATCTGTGTGTGGGCACCAAATCTGGTGGTGCCTTTCATTGCATGTCCGTGTCCGGTGTCTCACCTCCCGCGTGATCCAGGCTCCTTGCACAGCCTCAGTGGCCAGCTCAGCGTGGGCTGCCACTTCTGCTCTCAACAACGTGGCAGTGGACACAAAATCACTTGTGGTGGATAGGAAGCTTGACAGGAATTCAAGATCACTTTTCACCTGAATTACAGCGACCTTTTATTTTCCTCCCTGATCTTGTAAGTGTTGAAATATCTGCAACTTCCCCCAGGCCCTGCTGCTTCCTTTCCCTGCACACCCCATCCTGGCAGGGAGGATGCCCTGCAGCAAAATATCTCCTGGCACTTCGGTACATGACAGTAATTGGACCCAGCTCATTGCCTCTTTGCCTGAATCTTTTGTCCCATGTTTTTGCCACTCTAACGCAGAATCATCTTCTGCCCAGTGCAGGAGCATCCTGCACTCAGGGCCTTCCCCTGTCAAACTCTGCCCCCAGTGAAGTGGGACACCAGAGGTGTTGGGCAGCATTTTCCAGAGACAGGAGGGAATTACAAATGCCCTGGAGAGAAGAGCACCGGTCCCACTTCAGCACTATCTCCACAAAAGTTATGAACAAACCTGATTAACCCCCACTCTTACGCAAACTACTGCAAACAACACTGGAAAATATTCCTGCACATAAACACAACCCCAGAGTGATTTGTATTTCCTTTTGCAACACCTAATTCTGGAAGCATTTCTGCCACATAAAAATGTTTTTTTCCCCTGCTTGATGTTTTGTTTGATACCGGAATCCTTCCATTAGTCAGATGAGACATGACTGTTCCCAGTGCTTTGAAAAGTGGATGCAGTGGGGAAACTGAGCCGCTGCAGGCCCTGGAGATACTTGTGTCGGCTTTGGCAAAGAGGGCAACGACCCTCAGGAATGCTGTCTGACACTTGGTAGCCTTGTAGGGATGGCACAGGTGGCAGATTTACCTCCAGTCCTCCTCCAAGAGAGCAAGGTGTGGACCATCTCCTACTGCATTTGAGTGCTGCTTTGCTTTGACCATGACACATGGGATTCAGAGTATATCAGAGGAGTTGTACAGATTTGAATGCTCTCACACTGAGTCTCATTCAGGTTAACAGAGGGGAAAGTGTCCCACTGATGTTGTGATGAGCAGGGGTGAGCCCTGGAGGTAGCAGTGCAGGGACCAGGGTAGTGCTGCCACCCTGCACAGGCACCCTCAAACGGGGCTCCTTCCGCAGCTGATGTCTGGGGCAGATACTGCTAAATTTGTAAGGCCTGAGCAGAACTCTTTATTTATTTCACCAAGAAAAGAAAATATTGGGAAAAGTTAAATTATCTGCAGGAATTGCCTTCCCATCAATTTTATTAACTAAGAATGAAAAGCACATTAAGCATAACTGAATTATTCTATGACTAGCATTACTAATAGATCTGTGGAAAAATTGAGTTTGCTTTGTGGTAATAATAAATGTACCTGGTACTGGAGACAGAACTGTAGTGCACACAGAAATTGTATTGAAATGCTGGAGCCTGCTGGTATGCCTATAAAGCAGGAAAAAAGTTAAAACAGTGAAATGGAAAACACCCAAGCTGATGGCATGTAAACAGAAAATCAAGTTGTTTCTATAGAGGCCAAGCCAGACACCCAATGTTTCAATGCAGGTACAGAAGAAACTCAAGATTTTGCATAAAAACTTGTAAATCAGCTGCTGCTTCACTGAACATGCACATTTTCATGTGCACAACTCATGGATGTACATGTATACAAATGGCATTTAGGCCTACAGGACGTAAGAAATTATATTAGTTCCAAACTTCCAGTGTTTGGCAAAGTTAATTTTTAATACTGGGAGAATTTTGAAGGCCTGAGGTGTAGTGACAGCATTGCCCAGGATCTGGTTGGAGAAAGCCAGATCTGGTTGGAGAAAGCTGGTGCTGCCAGCATGGGGTGCAGGAGGAGGGTGGTCCTATGGGGGTGTGAAAATAGGTGTCCCTCCAATGGGGGTGCCCGGTGTTCCCCACGTGCTGCCCAGGGGTGGAGGGCTTTCCCCCTCCAAACCTGACCACATTACTGTGTTTTCTTAAGCAGAAATAAAACATGATGCAGGAATTTTGCAATGTACCTGGCCCAATGCTTTCAAGAAATGATACGTGCATGCATATATATCTATTCATTTTTAATTTGTAATTTTTGAAGGGGTACAGAGGAGTGTTCAGAATTAACTACATGATTTAGCAGCCCCAGATTAGCCACATTACTATCTCTAATTCAACCTTGTGTGTAAACTGATTTTGTTCAGAATAACTTTGACTTAGCCATAAAATAAGCCTTACGATATGCATGACAAATTAAAAAATGGTCTTCACACTAGATCTGAAATTATTTTTTGACATATTCTTGTAGTAGCTTTCAGGAAAAAAACCATTTAAATAGCTGAGAAAACTGTCTGAGTGAAATTCAGCTTAAATGTGTGAGTATTGACAAATAACCCTGTTATTTTCACCTTGGTGCTGTTTGCTGGGGGTGCTGGGGTGTTACTGTAATGTCTGTCTCAGAAAAGATGGTAGGCAGGTAAAAAATACAATTAAAATATGTGTTGCAGTGAGTTGTTTTACGGTACTCAGCAGTTCTGTGTCAAAGTTGTGAAGGATTTTATGCATTTTCCACCTTTAGCACATTTAAATTCTCTACTCATGACTCTGGTAACAACATCCATGTTAATGCCATTTCTTTGCAATCAAAAACTCACTGCCAGAAGCCTGACCATTTCAATGAGTGTCTCATTCACCTCCAGAGGAGTGCTGGGCTCAGTGATTTGTCCCTCCCAGAGCGTAATTCATTCAAATAAATGTAAATCACTCTTTTATGTTGTTTGGTCAGTGTTTATGGATGCCAGTGTACATTACTGAAAAGGCACATGGCAGATATTAAGGGAGGAATCGATGTGCTTCACAGAGATGAGGACAGGCAGAGTTTGGTTTTGGTTTATCCACGGTGCTGCACTCAGTGCAGCTGTTATTGATTTTGATCCCGCAAGTGTTTGACCTCCTTTGTACAGCACAACTTGTCTATATTTTACAGCTGAATTTTTTTTGCCTTGTACTTCACATTCATATTCCATTACTATGCTACTTGAAAAAAAATCAATGGAGTTTGTTAATTAAGAAAAGGGAAATCCTCAGCCTCCAGCCTGAATCACTAAGCTGCTCTCATGTGTCTGCAGTGACCAGTGTGGCGTGATCCTGCTGGAAGATGGCAGTGACACAACTAGGGATCACAGAATCATAGAACTATTTAGGTTGGAAAAGACCTTTCAGATCATCGAGTCCAATTGTTAATTCAGCACTGCCACGTGCACCCCCAAACCATGTCTCCAAGTGCCACATCTATATGGCTTTTAAACACCTCCAGGGATGGTGACTCAGCCACTTCCCCGGGCAGCCTGTTCCAGTGCTTGAAAACCTTCTCAGTGAAGAAATTTTTCCTAACATCCAATCTAAGCCTCGTGTGAGGCAACTTGAGGCCATTTCCTCTTGGCTTATCACTTGTTACTCGGGAGAAGAGATGGACATGGGGCACACTGTACTTGTGCAGCCGTGGGACAGAGGCTCAACTTACTGCAGAGTTGCAGTGAAAAGTGTATTCCTGCATTTTTATTTTGCATGTATGTATTGAGATAGGTAAGAGAAAACCTGCTGATCTGTCCAATTCAGTCAGACCCAGACTATGTCATTTAACTCTATTTAATCCCTCAGTTAGCATCAAATCGTGCATGTCTTCTTCCAGCCCTTTGGCCTGCCAGCTCTCGCTGTACCTGCTATGTAAGAAGGAAAGGGAATAAATACAGAGCCCTTCTCCCCCTTGATTCCAGCTCAGTGCCACCTCACAAGTTTTGTTCTCTCATCTGGTGGTGACGGTGCATCAGGCGGGCTGCGCTGAGGCCTGCCATTTTCTGTTTTCCTTTCCACTGGTTTTGGCCTTGCTGATCAGTGGGATGGCTGGATGAGAGGAACCAAAACACTGTGCTAGGGCTACAGCCCTGCTGGGGCCAGGGGGAGGAGGGTATCCAGGGGCTGACTTCCAGGAAAGGGCTGAGGGGTGGCAGGACCTGGGGCTGAGGCCAAGGCCGCTGCAGTCCAGGTGAGCTGCGGCACTGTGGCGGAGAGTGAGTGACACCTCCGAGCCGTAAGGGCTCCCCGGCAGGAAACACTTGCTCCGGCTGGGTCTGCTGGAGCCAGAGTGCTGGCAGAGACTGGTGCTGCCTGGTCTGCAAATGCCCTTGTGGGAAATGCCGACAGGGAGTAGCTGCAGTTATAGTGGCATGTCCGAATGAGTGGGTGGTTGGTTTGTTTTTTAAACAATAATTGAGCTGGTTCAGCTAACTGGGTTTTAGGACGCTAAATTGTTGATCTATTTGGGCTTTCATATATTATAGTGGGAGGTTTTTTTCCCTCAAGAGGCAAGGTCATGGAAAAAGCAATATTCCTATGTACAAGAATGGTACCTTCACCCCCGTACCATCTCTAGTTAATACTTTTCTGGTTTCAGCTGTTCCCCATGCCTCAGTTGCATCCAGACTAACGTCAAGGCTTGTCCCACTGGGTAGCACTGACTGAACCGAGCAACTGTGGATCCTTCTGGTCAGGGTAAGTCCATGTGAGCCACAGAGCAAAAAACAAACTGTGTGTCTCTGCCAGGAGAACTTAATACCTGGGTGGATCCTCTGTGGTTTCCTTATGCTGTCTGAGGAGGCGTTTGAGCAGGCCAGGGCAATGCCACATCCTGGAGCCGCATGTGGCTTTAGACAATGATTTGCAGCAGTGGCCTGAGAGTTAACACTCTGTGCCATTGCTACTCTTTTTCTGTTCAGCCAATACATTTTTCTCAGCAAAACAGCTCATCAGCCTTCTGCTTTTTGAGCACCAGTAGAGTCAGCAGTTCCTCCACCACCTGCCAAAAGCTTTGGCTGTCTCCATGAGAGCTGGGCTTCTTTCCACTACGAAAACTGGAAGGAAGCTAGGAAGTCAGCACAGTGCAACCCTGAAACTTCGTATTATAAAACAAGAGGAGACTCCTCTTCTTGTGTTTTCTTGTTTATTTTAAAACAAATTAAAAGCCACCACATAAGCCCCTCCCCTCACCAGTGAATGATCTAACTGTGGAAATTGGGTTATGCATCCTCTGGGCTGTGCAGGACCTTGAATGAGGAATGACCTTTGCTGTCCCCTCCTGTGTGCCTTAGTCAGCTTTTGTGCAGTAGGGGACAAGAAGAAATGCCCGAAGTAGGTCACTGGACGCTGCAGTGCAAAGGCTGCCACCACGGGCTGATGGATGAGCAGTTGGCTTACGGCAGCTTCTCAGCCAGAGGGGTGACAGCCCTGCTCTGAGCCGGGGTTGCTGCTGTGCCCCTTCCCCCACACCATCCCACACTGCCTGACACAGAATCATAGCATTGTTTGGGTTGGAAAGCACCTTAAAGATCATCTGGTTCCAACCCCCTGCCATAGGCAGGGACACCTCCCACCTTAGGACCAGATTGCTTAAAGCTCCATCCAGCCTGGCCTTGAACACTTCCAGGAATGCGGCATTTGTCTTCTTCAGGCACATGGTGGTCCTCAACAACAACCAGGGATGACTGGTTTGGGTTTTTTTAGCAAGGATTGAGAATGCATTTCCAAACAGCTCTTCTCCCGCAAACATCTACATGGGGCAGCATGGTGAGCCTATTTGGGCAGCTGTAGTGCAAGCCCAGGAATTGTCCTTGATAGCATCCGATCCATGTATGGCAGAACATCTCTCATGCAGCTATCAGCCCGACAATCACAGACCCCTGGTCCCTGGAGCCAGCTGTGAGGGTGTGTATTACCACCATTTCTCGGACATAAGGTCACTGAATATAAACCTTAACTGTGGTTAACCCCACCCCCTCCCAGCCTGATAGCATCTCTTCTTTTGTTCCAAGAAATATCCCCATTTTAAGAAATGCCCTTTTTTATTCTTTTCACTCTATTTTTAAAATATGTAAGTCGGAGTGTTTTATTCACCCCATTTTTTCTGCGGGAAGCAGGAGGTGGGGTGGCAGGGTGTTTGACCAAGTGCATGGCAGGGGGTTTCCTCAGCCAGGGGGAGAGGGATTGACTGCTCTTGATGGGTGCTCAGGCAGAACTGTGTGAAGTTGGTGGCTCTTTGTGAGGGGTCTTCAGGTACAGAGGGACTTTAAGTTAGGCAGGGGCCTTTCCAAGAACAAGTGCTTCTTCAGGCCAAGAGGGTGATAGCACTTGAGGCAGCGTGGGGTGTGGGTAGCTGGGGGATGCTGGTGTGCTGGATGCTCCCTTATGTGGGAAGTAGATTGTGAATCCACTTTGGAAGATATGGTGGTTTACCCAGCAAAACTACACACAGAGACAGAACTATCTTCTTTATTATAAAGATACACTATGAGGGAACAAACTTGAATGTATACTGAAGCTTGTAATGGTACATGCCAAAAATGTACAGTACTATACATAAAAGTGCATTGTCACAACAGATTAACAGTACATTTCTCTTCCAGAACTGTGGATTTTCCATGGTTTTATTTGATTTTCAAGAGTGGAAGGAATGCAATGGGAATGCAGCCATACACAAACAGGAAAGGATGCAATGGAAATGCAACAGTACAAGAGCAAAGCTAAAGCTCCTCTAAAATTTAAAGGCACTTTCACATGTACATACTACAGATGTACATTGACACAAGTAGGTAACAGTCAACAAGCAGGAAGCTACCAGTACTGCAATTCATGAAACTTGACAGTAAAGGACAATACTGATTGGATTAGGTGTGCAGGAGTTACCCTTTAGTATGCCTGAAGATGTAGCAGTCTTTCCTGTTACATATCCACTTACTATGCTTTAAAGTATCTATAATAACCATCAAACTACACATTAACTGGGTGAATGCACTAAGAGGATGCATTCACTAAATGCACTGTTTCTAACATTTTCTTTTGCTAAACAATTTCTAATATAAGCATTATGGAGTCCAGTACAGTTATTTAAACATACAAAATTCCCTATGCAATTTAAAGATACAGGTATCCATCTCAATTGTGCCAGGTGGGTTAATTTAAAAATGCTGGACAAAAACTGTATGTAAATGAAAGCTGAAATTCCAGTTTTGTTCCACTGAGTCTACTAACTGGGGAACTACTTGAAAATATCTCTGGTCCCAAACAAGTGAGCAGACCCGACAGACCAGCACTGGTCTGCAGCTGGGGCTGGCCTGGCTTAGGCTCTGGCCCTGGCATTAGGACCAGGCAGTACAGTTGACTAGGATGGAGGTTTGCTGACTCATGCTGCACAGCCCACTGTGGTGGATTAAGACTTTGCCTCTAGCCTAGATGTGTGTGAAGTCTGTGACTGGAATGAAAAGGGTTTGCAAATACCAGCAATAGTTTGGGGCTCAGAGGCAGTTCATGGGGTACTTCTCACACCTGGAGCTTCGCATTGCATCACCTGTCTAGAAAGTGTAAATCAGAGCAGAAATAAATTGCTCCTAAATAACAACAGGAAATTACTCCTGTCACCTCAGCAATTATGTCTATCAAATTTTGTCACTACTCTTCTCCTCCCAAACTCAATTGTTTATGTATAGCGAGTTGTACAATTTCAAGCTTTCCAAGAGTGAGATCTTACAGAATATGTGGAAAGACAGATCTTAATTACAGCCAGTTGTACTGCCGTAGGTGGACCACAAGTGATTTTTTCCCCCCATTTTATTCATTGAAACTTCTTTTATGGATTGATGTTTGAATATACGTTCACAGAAATAATATTATGGCTTACTGTTGCAATGTGCAAAATAGCTGTAGGTTTAGTTCACACCTAACGAAGTTTAACAACAGAGCACTAAGTGAAGTTGACAGTTGCCACTCGCACAGACGTAAGAAAGGTACTGATTTCTGTCATTAAAAAAAAGGGGAAGTGGAGGAGAAAGGGGTTATGGAAAACTTTAGTCAGCTTGAATCTAGGTAGTAGAAACTCAGCTGCCTGTCCTGTGAGTGACCCCTGCACCACTGGCAAGGGGTAGTCCCTCTTCAGAGTCCCTGTCTCGTTGCCGTCAGCACAACCGAGCGTTTGTGCTGTGCAAGGCAGTCAGCACAGCTGGGTCAGCTCGAAACTCGGACTACCGCAACCCAAATCACGTCCTTAATTGGACACTGAGCAGTAAAGTCAATGGGATACTTTTCTGAATTACTGTGCAGTTGATCCCTTTAATCGCCCCTCACGCTGCCTAACGGACCAACGGGTTCACGCACTCCCCAGAGCCTGGCTTGCTTAACTGTGAACTTCAAACAAATTCAGCTTTTGTAAAAAATGTGGTATCAAGGAATGAAGGTCTAGCTTCATGGGAAAAGGTACACTATTACAGAGGGCAGCAAAAGGAGTTTCTAGATACTATCCTGGAGATGTGCTTTAGCTGTGTCCTGGAATGCTGCTTTGTATCAGTGAGAGCAATGTGATCTCCAGCTCCACCCAGAGCTTGCCTCTAGTGAGACTGCCAACAAGAAAGCCAAAACTTGGTGCCAATTATGAGTTGTGAGGGTTTGGTGATTTTTTTTTGGTGTGTCTTAAATAAGAAATGTGGCCTGAGATGACTTAGACATTCCACACAGACACTTAATCCTCACATGCTAGATTTCAGTTCTTACTAACCTGCTTGAGATTTGGTTTGGTGACCCAGAAATGAGAGGCTCCAAGTCCCCTGAACCCCCTCCCGCCCCTTAGTTTTGTGCAGGATCTGTTATCGTATAGCTACAGTAAGACTGTGAAGTATGTTACAACGTGGCAAGCTGCTTGTGATCTGTGTTGGTTTTATTACAAATGGTGCAGCATCAAGTTTTCAAGTAAGTCTATCTTTGTTTTTTAAAACTATGCACAATTGTCCAGTTTTTTGTTTAATCGAAACCATACAAAATACAAATGCCCATATTAGTGTAACTACTTTCAGACAATACATTCAAAAACACTGAAAAACAAAGCCTCTCCGGTTACAAACGACCAAATGATGTTACGGAGCCCTGACTTCTATTGTTAATCCATCCCTTTCCCTAGCATACCCCAGCTGGGCACTGTGGGTGGCTGAGCTGCCTACATTGTGCAAGATTTGTCGGCTGGACCCTGGGAAGGAGGGGAAGGCCCTATGCTAGGATTTGTTTTTGGAAGAACAATAGGTTTTGGCCTAAGAGCAGGAGGTTTCAGCTGCACTCCCATTCTAGGGGCCACCATGGGCTTGAAAGTACTCATGGTGTCACTGGAAGAACTAGTGCTACGGCGGATCTGAGGCTCGGAGCTCCTTAAAACAATGCTGTGGAGAGGGCTCAGCGACTCCGTCGAGGTGGCAGGGGTGGGGGTGTTTTTCATTTGCTCCAAGGTGTCCAACACGACATCAGGGGCGTGTTTGGCTGAGCTCTGCCGCTCCAGCTCACGGAGCTCGTTCAGTGCTGTGTTCATCGTCTCCTCGATGTCCTGGGTCAGAGCACAGAGAGAGCAGCATGTCATTCACGTTGCTACTGAATGCAAAGTGCCAGAGGAGCAAGGGGAGGGGGACGGAAATGCACGAATTAATTCACCAACCATCCTCTAATAACTATGATAGTGCTAAAACCAATTCCCACCAGATTTATTTCAAAGACATTACAATTGACAACATGGCAGCTTTGGGTGGACATTACAAACATTCAACCTTGTTCACATGAGAGAATCAAAAAAAGGTGTTACACCAAAATCTGCAAGCCATTTTATGAAGTGATAGTCAGGGTAATTGCTATTTGCTTAGTAGCGTTTTAGTGGTGAAGAATTCTGTTATCTCTTGGGTACTGACCACTGTAAAGATTTTAGTCCATTTGCTCACTCTTAGCTAACTGGTCCTCTGATCTAAAGCCTCAGGTGTCCAGGGTCTGTATTCCTTCACATGGATTACAAAACCTAGTTTTCTAAGGAAATAAAGTTTGTGTGCCTATCAGCTCTTCTCTCCTCTTTTTTCACCGAGTTAAATCTTAAACAGAAAAAACCTTTAAGATATTGTTCAGTATGCATACCTAAGAAAAACTATTTTCTTCTCATTTATTTCTGGCCTGAAGGCTAAAAGAATGCACCAAGATATTAGTTTACTGCTTTTCAGTGGTATGGAGATACAACTAAGCTTAAAATATCTGGTGTTCCCTGCCTGCTCACACTGACTTTCATATAGTTTAATCAAAGTTTGGGTTCTCTCACTGCCAAACGATCACCAGTCTGGGGATAAAAAAGAGATACCTTAAGCCAAACAGTGCTGTTCCAGGAAAGTAAATGAATAGCTTAGAATAAAAAAAACCAGTAAAACACTTGCACTTTCTAACCCCAATACATGGGTTCTGACCTAAGCATGCCAGTACCTTCTAGTCCTCGCTGGAAGCAGAGTTTGAAAGCAAGCATTACAAGTACATTAAATTTTAAAACTTGAGTGCCAGTGTTATTGTAAAATGCGTTTGCAATCAAAGAGCACCCTCAGGGTGCCCCTAGTAATCACGTTATCCCACCTAGACAAAATGAGTTCTGAAGACAGAGGTATCTATTTACTTAAGAGCTGTTACCAGACCAATTTGATGATCAGAGTGCTTCCTATTCCATTCTTTTCACCTCTTCACTGCTAGGAGTAAGACTGGTGACCATTCACACAGGCGTAAGATGGCCCACAATTTATGAAGCTGCAATGTCTTGCACATCAGGTTCTACTACATGCATCAAATCAACATACAGTATGAACTGTATGAAAACTGTAAAATCCACAAGACCCTGGACTGTACATCTCTGCTTTGAATGGCAATGGTCACTACTAGCCAGTCAGACCACTTTTCTGCTTCCCATAATACTGAGAAATAATTGAACACTAATTACATGCAAGTCAGAATAGGCCAGCCTTCAACAGAGCACAGCTATTCTATGTAGCTGTTGTAATACTGTCCTAGTGTTCTGTATGGCAGAGGCAATTTCATTACAGGGTAACGGGAAATAATTTCTTTTTATTGCTTCTGCAATGTTTACTCCCCTTTGTGCTTCTTCTATTCAGGATTGCTTAATGCATCTTCTTTCACACATACTCTGCCTGGAAAGACAAGTAGGATATTCCCCTGCACACACCTTCCCACCAGTGCATGTGCTCTGTGCTGTGCTATTCAATGAGATTTGCTCCTCAGAAAATCAGACAGTGCCATAAATAAAAAGGACACAAACCTGAGCTATTGACTCTGGGTCCAGTGGTTTATGGTCATTGAAACCTGTGTACTGACCAGAAGATGTAGACCTTCTAATGGGAGGGCTATCAATCTTCTTCAGCGAATCGTGCCTGCTGATGTTAGTGAGGCTGCCGTGGCCAGGCCTGCGCCGCCGTTCCGGGCTGTCGGCGTTGAGGTTGCGATTCTGAAGGAGGGCTCTGGGACTGCAGTGAGTTGCTAGGCTGGGGGAGCCCAGCTCCATGGCCGAGTTGGAGAGAGGGTGAGGTGGGTGTACTGGGCAGTGGCCGTCACTGCTCCTGCCTGGACGTCTTAGGGGAGGTGGAGGTTCCGATCTCTTTCTTTGCCTGCACCAGTGAAGAAGTGGTTGTAGAACAAGTTGTAGTGACCCAGCATAAGCATGTGGAGGAGTAATTACTGTGTTAGCTGAGCTGTGAGCAGGACTACCGAAAACATGTTATGCTGAAGCTTACCTTCCTAAATACACATCTGAGTGACGGTCAGTAGGAGAGTTCATGTCCTTTGATGATGACTTGTCCTCAGTTATGGGTCCGCTGCTGGCCTCACTGTCTGCTTTTTGGCTCAGTGTATCTGAGAAAGTATCATCCCTGAAGAGAACACAGGTGGGGAGATGAGAAGTCAGTGAGTGAAGTGTGACAGAGCACCTTGGCACTCTCAGAGTTTAATCCCCTTAAGAAAAGCAGGCATGTTATAATGCACTGCAGCCCTTGCACGTCTCCCAAAATTGTTTATAATCCTTCTGTTTACTGAGCTTTTTACACTTTGAGTGTATGCAACCTTTCTGTAAAGAACTTTGTCACCCTTGGCAAAGCACATGCTTAATACTGTAAATCAAGAGTTCACGGCTACATTTCCCCACCTCTTGCTATTCTGAAGTTAAAAATCAGCAACTGCTACAAAGAGATAGCCAAATTAAAATACGTGCAGCTGTATCTGTCTCTTAATGTACTGGGAATGTATCCATAGCAGTGGCTTAGCCTAGTAGTAGTTTTTGATGGAGCGGTCAATTCAGGGCAGTGAAGACAGGTATCCTGCACAGAAGGCAGATGTTTAATCTATCTGACCCTTCAAACCACTGACCCATTTGGAAAATAGTGCTAAGCACTTCAGACTTTACACCCAAGAACGCAGTCACACCAGACACTGCTTACATATCCTGCACCACTATGTACTGGTGAGGGACAAGGCCATCAATTCCATTGTGCCTTCCTTCCCACCAGTCTTCAGATGCTCGGTGATAGAGCAGAAGGGAAGCTCCTTTCTTGAAAGAGAGTTCTCGTGCAGATCTTCCAACATAGTCAAACTTGGCAATAGCTTCTATGGGCTCGCACTCTGGGTGGGAAGAACAACAAATATCAGATTCTATAATGCTCATTTTGGTTTCATAAACTCCATTTTTTGCATTTTCTTAGTGCTCATTCTGACAGAGATGGGCTGAACGAAGGCAGACTTCAGGCAGTAGTTACAATAGGTCCCGTACAAAGAAACATAATCAATCTGTACCCCAGGTGTGAAACATCTGGGTTGCTTCAGGAACTGCAGAAAACAACAGCATACTCAAATGTTACAACAACTGCCTTTGGGAGAGAGGCCTCTGCCTCCTGCTGGAAGGGCTCCTGCATGGCTGGAGAGTGGGATGAAGGCCAGGCAATGAAGACTTCCAAAAATAAAATAAACAAACTCAGATGAATAATCAAAGGCCCAAGGAACCAGCGTGATAAGGGAAAAGTAAATAGGAATGCTTTTAACATCTGCAGTGGCAAAGGAAGGAAGACAAGATTAGCCTGTGCATGAGTAGGGATACCCTGCCTAACTAGGCCATGGGATTTCTGTCTTTTACGTGACGAGCATGCAGACCTACTGAAACCTAGTGTTCTACACAGCACTGAAGCCACGTGCTTTAATGCACTTCCTTAATGCCCTTTTGGAGTGAGACAGATGACTCCAGACCACAGGGACAGTCCCTGTGTGGCCTCAAGTTGCTTAAAGCAGCTCTGTCTGCTCCAAAATCCCAAGCTGCCCTGGTTTCTGCAGGGGAGGCTGGTGTTTTCTGAAGCCAAACACTGGCTACAGCAGTCCTGGCTAATCCCCTGTCAGAATGCCGGTAAATTCAGCCTTACGCTGGCAATGGGCTCCATCCCATAACCTGCGCCGGGATGGAGACCTACTGATTTCAGCAAAGGGGCCCTGCAGGTATGGCCAGAGCTGTGCCCGGGCATCCAGCAAACAGCTGTGATTTTAACCACCTCTTACAGAGGTCTTCTGCATAGAACCAAAACCACCCGAGCTCTAACAGATTATATTTTGTCATCAAAGTCTCAAAACATAAAGAAAAAACTGCAAAATACAGGTCGAAAAATCACATACTTTGATGATTCCAGTAACTCAAGAGTCCCTGAAATGACTAATTTCTTTACATAATTAGAGCAATATTTAGATGGAAATTAACATCTGGGCTAATGACTAGCATAGCAACTTTCTGTCTGGTGCAAATTAAAATTGCTGAGGTTTTAATTCCCCAAAGAACCAGGCTGGTAATGAAAGCCACTATCCCTTTATGACAACATTTTGCACAGGAATGACTTTTTAAAATTAACTTCATTCTACAGTGTGAAAACATAATGATAGCACCTTTACTGAGGTTATAGTTTGCAGCTCATTTTTTTAATAACTTGCCCAGCCTGCAGAAGCCTGCTGCTTCTGCAGTCATGTTAAGAGTTCCTGTCAGCGACAAATTGCAGTGTGTTTAGAAGTTACTAACTCAGAAACTTTACAGAGATGGAATACAGTGATGTGGGGAATTCACTGCTGCAAACACAAAAGTAATGTATGTTGGCAGACATTATTTCAGTTATATAAATACAAATTAGAACCTAGCAATAACATTATTAATTCCTGAAAATGCGTCCCTACTGGATGGCTGTAGAGGACCATATTCTCTTTTTTTCTCTTTTCTGTCTTTTTCCTCTCTCTCTCTCTTTTGCTTTCTTTGTCTCGCAGCCCTTGCTCTGGACTATTGACATGGCAGCACCAATGCAGGATCTAAGGACTGGTGTTATTTTTTGTTTTCTTCCCTTGCCTTGCCTGAGCAAAGCACAGCTATCATATTCTACCCCATCCTCTGCCCTGAACTTTGTTGTGGAAGGGAAGAGCTTGTGAGCCAGAACCTTTGAATATCAGAGGTACTGGGGCTTGTGAGTCAGCACCTTTGGTTGTGTGTTATGGGAGCCGAGAACTTACTGAAGCGTACTGTACAAAATTAAGGACTTGTTCACCTCCACTCTTGTGGACATCTGTTGTAAGAAATTTAAGGGTGTGTTAGCCAATACCTTTTGAGTCTAAATATTGGGCTGGTGGCTGAAGTTATGGTGACTGTACAATAAAACATAAGAGTTCCCTGACACGTGTCCGATGTCTTTGTTCAGCCTGATGAGCATTTATAACAAACATCACGGCCCCTACGAATGTCTCGCTCACTGGCATTCCCTTGTGGGTGAGGCTGAAGTGTTTCTTGGTTTTATGTTTTTAAGCAAAGAAAATATGAAGTTGACATAGAAAGAAACATTCTGGGAAACTGGGAAACCTCAAATGGTGGTGTGATATTCTGATATGTTACCCTGTTGTCATTTCGAGATATTCTGTCTACAGTCTAACAGAAAATGCAGACGCCACAAAGCAACTATAAGGCACAGAAAGACACTACTGCCAAATGAAAAGAAGTAAAACCAAACATGCCTGTTTATCTTGCATTGTCTTTAAGAGGGCAATATGAAATCAAGTGGCAATAATGTAACACGGACAAAAATCCACAGTTCTTACATGTATCATATCCATTGCTTGTGGAGTTTGTTATAAGAAGGAATTACTGGAATCAGGTAGGATTGAAAATGAGCAGACATTTGTATGAACACTCTGTTCTCAGACTGCAGCTAATTTATGGGTTATGGTAGAGTTGGTCAAGAATTCAGAAATAAAACCTCCCAGGCTTCAGAGAGCCAGTCACTCACTAACAGGTAATACTTCAAAATGTGAACAAAAAAAGTCAACCAAACAAAAAAGTTTTACAGTAGGTCATAAAATCCCAAATTTCCTGCACATACTTTCCTTAGACATTCTCCGCAGTTAATTGGTAATGCTCATGAGTACTGGATTGATGGATAAACCCCTACGCTGATTAGCTACGGAATTTCCTGTTTCTTTGCTAAATTCAACAGACCATATAGTATCCCACAATTGACTATACAGGTCTTTTTATTTACAAATTAGTGGACTAAACTAGAAATAGTTCTATCTCACTCAGTGGAATTATGCTAATCTACGTGTGGTGCGCAATGGGAATCTGGTTATTGTATGCTTCTACCACCTGCAAGACTCACATAGCTTCTCAGAGGTCTGAATGATGTTATCCCACTGGAACCAGCTGTATGAATTGTTAATGTACCCACAATGGATGTGACTTCTGAGACGTGTACATCAGATTGCCTGGGTAACAAATCCCACCTCCTCAGGGAGGAGTGCCCAGTACATTTCACACAGATTTCATAAAGATGACAAAAAATAAGTTCAGACAGGTTTTCCTACTAAGAAAGGGGTGTTTTCTTTTCTTTATACAGAGAGATAACTTTCCTACTGCAAACAGTACTGAGACTGTACTTAAATAGTAATTCACCTTGTTACAGGTCAAGCTTTAATAGTGAAAACCAAAGTACCACGACAGTTACTCCTAGAAATAAATGCATTTTGGAAAGTTAAGCCATTTAACATCAAGGTTACTGAATGACAGACGAGTATTTCCAAGAAGCTCAGGCAATGAAAGCTAAATTTGGGATTTGTAACTCAAATTCTGTGTGGTACTGAATGTCTAACAGTAGAACTGACAGCTCGGAGGGAAGTGTAATTGCACCGCTCTGTCCATACCTGCGGGCATTCACCTAAAATAGCAAGAAGTATTTGATGACATACAGGATCTCACCAGCTATCATCTCGAGTGAATCAGGCAATGCTAATGGAAGTGAAAAATTAGGAAAAACTCAAGAACTGTGGGAAAAACTTCTGCTGCTTGGGAGAGCAGAAAGGGCAGAAGAAGTGTTAATTTTAGTTTTGGGACTGGAGCGCCACATGTAGACCTAACCTCCCTACAGAGGTGATGGCACTGAATTGGCACTGGGCTGTCCTCTGTGCCTCAGGGCACAAGGAGCTAAGGAAAGGAGGGGACACCATCCCCTGCACTTTTTCTAGGGGAGCTGCTGTTGCTCTGCTCTGGACTTCCTCAGTTTTCCCAGGTGTACCCTGTCTGTTGGGAATAAAGTATGTCCTTGAACTCCCCAGGAAGATGCTATCTCCCTGTTTCTTTATCTTCTGCATCCCATCAGAGAATAGAGTGGTTTTGCAATTTCAAAGTCCTGTCCTCAGGACAGCAGTTCTCTGATTGGGAAGAGCAAAAGCAAAGAAGTGTTGCAAGGTGTTGACAAAACAGAATTTGGCAACGTGTCGATCACAGCACGCACTACTGAAGGGCAAGAAAATGACTATGTGTTGGGAACACAACAACAACTTACAGTCTGACATGTCCCTGTAAGTTTTGTTTTCAGCAGAAATACCATCTAAAGTTTTATCCTAAGTTTATGAGATATCTATGAAGAGTATGGTATTAATTTTATGTATGTTTTCCTAGGAGAACTCCATCTGTCTAACTTCCTCAGGAAATGTTTACTTCCTTTGCAAACAGATCTAGTCACCCTTTACCATATGACTCCAACAAGAATAAAAAATCTCCATCAATTTGAAGGTAAAGGAAATGTGCTAACAGCTGTTTCAGTAAAACATGAACAATGTCCTTTGAATCTTTACTGGAGAGATATTTTCAGGTAAAGGTTTGTCTGCAGCAAAATTACAGATAGTTTTTTTTTTGTGTCTCAGCTTGAGTACAAATGTTCTGAACTTCACAAATTAAATTTCATTTCCAGATTTAGGAGAAAGGAAAAACTTGTATGTTTTCCTTATCCGGATACTTTCTGCACATCTAAAAAAGCCTGAAAACACCACAGTAAAATGCAGCTCCTTCTCTTTCTCGCTTCCCTTTCCAGTGATCAACTGAAATACATGAACACCAGTAAACTTAGGGGAAAAAACCCACAACAATTTATATGCTTAAAATGAAGCAGTTATGAAGTATTTATGTGCTCATTTATATGTGCTGGTCCTTTTTCCCCTGATCTACTGCATTTTATGTCTGCAGCGTTAATTTAATTTTCAGTTTTAAAAGTCTTGTTGTTTTCTAAATTGTAATGAAACATTTCTAGCACTACTGATACAGCCCCTACAGATCTTTTTTTTCTAGTAGGCACAGAGAGAGCCACTTGTAGTTCAACTTCATAGTAACAGTAAGTAAAATAAATCCTTTTGGTTTTGATCATAACCTCTGGATTATGTTTCAATAACCCTGTAATTCCTGTGGGGTAGGCTGCTTGGTCTTATGTATGTATACAACATTTTAGCATAAAACTATTAAGATTTTCAACTTAAAAAAATCTCCTTAGCACTTACAGAATCTGCTTCTTCCATGTCCTAACAGAGGAAACCATGTAAGTACCACGTGTCCAGTCAACACAGCAGAAATGCGGCACCTCCCTTTCTCTCTCTCTCTCCACATTCAGCTGGCAGTGATGCATCCAGCTTATAACCAATGAATCAATCATATTAAACCCCCAAAATACTCCAGACCCTTTAGTAGAAGGGTTTTTTCAATCCACCACATGTCAATCAGTGACTCTCATGAAGTTCAATAAGCAAACTGAAAAATTCTCACCTATCCTCATATCTGGTCTAAGTAATATTTTTTAGAAGGAATTGTCCAGAGCACAAACACATGAATGTATGTGCAAAGAGAGAGTGAGTGCATTTAATTAAGTCTGTAACCTATATTAGAAACATGTGCTATTACAACAGAAAGCCATATCCATGGAAAAAAATGGGCTGGAGCTTGCAGGTTGGGAGTTGAAGACCAACAGTTTTTGTGTGCGATCCAGGCTTGTTAATCTTCAGCTTTGCAGCAGTATTTACCTAGCTTACAAATATTTTTGTGCTAACAATTATTTCTCTGTAAACACAAATGTCCTCTTCCTTTTGGCACTGAATTAATTAAAAAGGTGTGATGAGGCAACTAGAATTAAACTACTGGCTGATCTGGTGAACAAAAACCCATGTCTTGAGCAGTGAAATCTTGTAACAGAACTTTGTCCTGTTGACAGGTGTTCTCTTCAAGGTTTGTCTTCCCCAGTGACACAGTCATAACACAAGTAATATTAGGATAGGAATGTAAAACTGGTATAACAACACAGTGGTGGGGTAGAGCCCATGATGATCAAGGCACAGATGATGCATCATGCGATGCCACAGTCCTGCTCCTCTGGATCCTGCTGAAATTTTCATCTTTCCTAGGCATGGCTTTGAAGTAACTGCTTTCGATGGCTGCTGAAAAGCTGCACTTCTCCATGTCCACTCGTGCCTTTGTCTCTCAGTTTGGTCATGTGACCCTGAAGTTGGCCCAAATATATTGAACTGGTGTGTCACCTGCACTTCACTTGTGCTCTAAATGAGAGACAGGCAGACTTCCTCAGCTTCCACTCTTGCTTCATACCTCCAATGGAAGAAGGAGTTCTTCTAAAGTATAGCTATACTGTCTTGGAAAAATAAAGTGCAATTATGAGTTTGTTCACACAGTTTAGAAGAGACGTGTTGTAGAAAGATGGTGGGTTTAGCTGTACAGAGCTGGTCAAGAGGAACCCATGCACAGCCTGTCTTGTAGAGCTGTTGGTACTCCCTGCTGCACAGGCATGGCTATACACCCAGGAAGAAGATCAAGATTTCTCTCCTCCCCTCAGTTTTCCCCCCTTCTGTAATGTCTGCCCACCCAAATGTCCCTCCTCTCCAAACAGCTGCACTGACAGACTCTGCCTGCCCCTCCTCACCTTGGCAAAGGGGAAGAGACAGACAATCTGTCACTGACAGCTTGCGTACGTGACAAAGCAGACGGGTACAGCTAGAGTGGAACTATTGTTTACTTTGCTCTGTGTGCAATGGGACCAGTGTAGCCAGGTTTCCCATACATACACCTTCCGGTTTCCCTTCCGTACAGCAATTGTCCCAGCTCCTAAACAGTATCCCTTATGCCATTCTTTAAAAAAAAAAAAAATAATCCTTTTCTGCTGTAGCTCTTTTTCTCCCCTTTCCTCTGCTCTGTCTTTTCCTCTTCCTTCCTCCACACATCCTCTGAAACGGACAAGAGGAAGCTTTTGTTTCTACTGCTGCTAAGTGCACGCGGGCTGGTTGCTCTGCCTGGGTTGCCTGCTGGCCAGACAGGCAGTGAGCTCACACTGCTGCTCTTCTCTACACGGAGCGTTATTCTGAATCCTTCACCTCTAATGGGCTACTAATTCTCACAAAAATAGTAGTTATATAACAACTTTGAGAACTCTTTTCTATCTGTAAAATTTGCTTGAAACTTGGCAGAAGTTACTGTGAGGGACATCTGAAGGATGGTCAAACTGTCACAGTCGAATACACCTTTATGACCTGGATAAAAAGAATTAATATAATAGAGTTGCATTAATTTTGTCATGGATACCTCTCATACCCAGAAGTATATGTGATCAATACTTACAGAAAATTATTACTGTTCAAAAGTTTCACTGTAGGGGATATACACATGTATTTCAGTTGTTATAAATCCTTTAGAGAGAGCAGCTTTAAAATTCAAATAAAAATAGAGCCTGAATGGCAAATATCCTCTAACTGCAATATTTAAAGGCACACTTCTGAAAAATTTAGTTTTTGTAGACAAAAGAGTCACTAAAAATGTAACATTATGTCAGAAAATAATATGTGCTGACTGAAATAGTTTCTCTCTTGCCCTTCCTTTGACTGGGCAAATCAGGAGAGGACAAGGAAACAGCTGGTCAAACACAGATGAATCAAGTGTGCAAAAGCACACAAACAGAGATTGAAGATTTGCTAGAGAACACCAGGACTGAAATTTCCTTCTTTCAAACAAGACACAATTAGGAAAGGAAGAAGGTCTCCTGCGTGGAACACCTGTAGAACTCACCCACATCAAAGGCATAGTAATGTAACAGACTCACCATCTTCACTGGTGTGGGGCTCTGTACTGGCATCCTGGTCCACCTCGTCTAATGTACCATGTTCACTGTATGGGCTGTCACTGGAGGCAAGCAGAAGGTTGAGCAGAGAGAGGAACCACATACACCAAAAATATGCCACCTCTAGGAGATTATTTAAAATTATTTTTTAATGCTACGAAGTTATGTGCAGCATAATTATCCTAGTGTGCTATGAATACATAATTAATGAAGAAGCCTATATATGTTTCCTTGAAACAAAAATCAGATATTAAGAAGCCCTCAGAACATTTGAATCCTTTATACATAAAAAGTGTTTGATGTCAAGGGAGTGTCCTGGTTTTGGCTGGGATAGAGTTAATTTTCTTCCTAGTACCTGGTACAATGCTGTGTTTTGTATTTAGAATGAGAATAATGTTGGTAACACACTGATGTTTTAGTTGTTCCTGAGCAGTGTTTACACTGAACACCCCGTCCCACCTGCAAGCAGACTGGGGGGTACAAGAAATTGGAAGGAGACACAGCCAGGACAGCTGACCCCAAACAACCAAATGGATATTCCAGACCATGTGGTGTCATGCTCAGTATATAAACTTGGGACAAAGCTGGTCAGGAGCTGCTGCTCGGGCACTGGCTGGGCATCCATCAGTGATGATGAGCAACTGCATTGTGCATCATTTGTTTTGCAGATTCTAATTATTGTTATTTGCCCTTTCTTTTCTGTCCTATTAAACTGTCTTCATTTCAACCTATGAATTTTACTTTTTTTTTCCCAATTCTCTCCCCCATCCCACTGTGGGGGGAGTGAGTGAGTGGCTGTGTGGTGTTTAGCTACTGGCCCAGTTAAAGCACAACAAAAAGAAGAAGCAGGCATCATAAGCTGAAATTTGATAAGGTGGTTCACAGCCAAAGAAACAATTTCCTATGTGTCTGTGCTCTGCACAGTACACCCGGAATTCTATCTCTGTCTGGCTGAACACAAAGCAGCTTCCTCCACAAAATGTTGTAGGAAACCTCATCATAATTGCCTTTGCTTTACTTTTTTTATACTTAACACTTTGCTGTGTGGACCTAAATGCTGTTCTCATTTATCTTCATACTTCTATTGTGCACAAAAAGAATTCTGTATCGCAGCAGTTATCCAGATAACCAGCCTAATGATTTTGTTTAGGAGACAGAAGGATAATATTATGACTTACCAATAGTCATCTCCAGCCATGCATTTTTCATACACTGGTCCATCAAGTTCTTTCACATCTGGAAAAATAGCCTCATGATGGATGATGATAGTTTTGATTATCTCATTCACATGTGCCTGACAAGACACCTGGTCTTGTATGTCTGGAACAGGCATCAGGGTTGGCCCAAAACAAATGGCCAAGTTGTACGGATCCATCATGTTTTCATCACTGTACTGTGAAAGGCTGTTATAACAAAAATCAAGAAAAATTGACTTTTCCACTGTGACTAACCTTATTCTGAAAACTGTAGAAAACTTTTTTTAATCACAACTTAGATTTCCTGTTCTCCTTGACAATTCCATATAAAGCAACAGAACAAGAAAAAAGATTTCTTCACTATAAAGTGAGTTTATACCACATACGTATATGTATATGTATATGTATATGTATATGTATATGTATATGTATATGCATATGTATATGTATATGTATGTATTCCCACCCTACCACGTTGAATGTATGCTTACTTAATGGGCTAACATCAACTGCTGCTGCTTCTATCTCATCAGTGCTCCAAGTGCACTGGATGCAAAGTGGGTATACATTTCTCACTGGACCTTGGTGCATCTCTTTCAACAGCTGGCGTAACTTACGCAGACTGAACTGTCTTCTGGAGACAACTAAGTTCCTGGATCTTGCAAAGGCTCTTGTGACTTCTGGTTTCTGTTTTTACCATACAGCCTAAAATTCCTAAGCACCTTGCCTTCTGCCCACAAACTCCTACAATGGTTTCATTAAGGAAGTATCCAAACAAAAGGCTTTCATTGTTCCTAATAATCAACTTTTGCAAGCTCTCCTTTCTTCCAGAAAATGCATCGTTACTAGTTTTGAATTTTGAATGAGAAGTTGCTATCTATTCCCTTGTTTAAAAGCATTGGCATTTTTACTGGAAAAGCTGGCTTTTGAATGGTTCTGTGCAGGGCCAGTCAAACAGAACCTGAAGTGCTGAGATGCCCTATACTATGTTGTCCTGCATCTGAAGCAGCACAGGAATTCTGATGTCTGGTTGTGTTCAAATACAACACCATATTCCCTCTAGAAAGGGAATTTTAGAGTGTTTTCCACGTACAAACAATACATATGCATGAGGCAAACCTTCTAAATGACTACCCTCATAACTAGCTTTTAAAATTAACTGTGTTTGCCCCTTTCTTATGCCATGATTTAATATCCTGTCCCGTGTGTTAATTGGAGACATCTTGTTCTTCTGATTTATCAGCTGCTTCAGACTTTATACGTGCAAAACTGTTAAAAGAGATTGTAACTATCATCGTGAAATGTGAAGTTCTGCTGATGGCTGTTAATATGCAGTGCTCCTCAGGGCTCAATAGCAGGGCTGGTACTATTTAGTATCCCCATGAGTGACCTAGACAAGGGGATGGAGTGCACAGTCAGCCAGCTTACAGATGATGCCACGCTGGGAAGGGGGCAGTAAATGTGCTACCATCTAGAAGGACTTGACAAGATGGAGGAATGGAGAAACAGGAATTCAGTCAAGTTCAACAAGGATGAATGCAAAGTCCTGCCCATGGGATGGAAGTCATTCCACAGCATTTGTAGCTATATTAGGAATAGAAAAGCCAGCAGGTTAAGGGAATTAATTATTCCTTTTCCACCTGGTGCTCGTGAAGTTGCACATGAGGTTCTGTGGCTAGTTTTGAGAGACTGACAAACTGGTACAAGCCCAGAAAAGGACTACTATTGACATGGCTGGGGAGCTGAAGCATATGGGTTACAAACTAAAGCAGAGAGAACTGGGTTTGTTCAGCCTTGAGACAGGAAGGTTACTGGAGAATTCAGCTGCAATCTCCTTCTATATATGAGATTATAAACAAGAGCAAGACAGACACAAGTGCAAAGAGATGAGAGGCAATAGACACAGCAAGAGATATTCCAATGAAAGCAGGAAAAAATTTCTTGATTATAAGAGTGACCAAGTACTGGGACTGACTGCCTGGAGAGGCTGTGGCGTTGCTGACGTTTGAGGTTCTTGGCTGGCCAAAGCCTTGAGCAACTTGATCTAACCTTAGAGCTTTGAGCAGGAGGCTACACCAGGTTAGGTCTGCCATGAGACCTGATGACTTCATGTGGCCAAGCAGGTATAACTGCATATGCAAAAAGCAGAAAGGGATTTGCAGGAAGTCAAATAATGGGAATATTTTTCCTGTGGATGCACCAGGAGCAATTTGGAGGCAGTAAAATATTTAGTCTGCTTTCCAAATTGCATTCCTATGGAGAGCACAGATGTAGCTAACGTGACCACATAACAAGTACAACCCCATACAGCTCTGGTCAATCTGTATGTCTCTGCAGAGGAGAAGCTGTGATGAAAGCCTTTAAGACATTTACATGGTGTCATTTTGGGGGGATGGATTCAGTTTCAAATGAATGGTTATTTTCATAAAACTTCAGACCTCTGCCCCTCTCTTACATACTGCTTGAAAGTGGTTCAGAAATTGCTAGAAGAAAGGTAACAGGAACAGCTGTGACTACAGGCATGAACAAATAACCCGGCTGCAAAGATCCTGTTTCTATAGGAACAGACAGGCTGGATGAAATGGGGAAGGTCACAAAGACAGAATGAATCAGCAAAGGGCAAACTTAGGAAAAAAGAGGAAAAAGGTGATATGAAAACAGATATAACAGGAAACAGACAAATTGACAGTAGAAAGAGAAAAGTCAGAATCAGGGCAAAGTGTACATAAGCAAAATTTTCTGTGAAACCATTGGGGTCAGCAAAACCAGAGAGGGCCATGAAGGACTGGAGGGAGAAATACAGCTAAATTGCCCAACCTGTCTTTTATTGTCTCTTACAGAAAGAAGTTTTTTCTGGGATGATGAAGACATGAACACCACTTTCTCTCTCACACAACCCTCCTTCCAGCCTGTGTTTTGCAACGTGAGAACCAAGCTACTCTATATCAAAGCATACAGAGGGCACGTGTGTTCTCTCTACTCGTACCCCTGTTATGAGAAAACAGAAGCAGCAAGACAAAGCCTCCCCCTGCCAGTGCCTAGCATCAAATAGGTAGCTTGTAATGCCTGTGTTGCTTGAATATACTGGGCTTTTTCCCATCAGGAGAAATCAGCTGGAGATAAGGAAAAAAATGTATTTTTAAATTGCATAAACTATTTTTAATGTAGCTACAGTTTGTATTTGTTATTTTTCTTACCAGCTTATTTTGTTGTCAGCTTTAATGCTATAGACTACACTCCCCATTTCAGACAGCACTTTAATCTGTCTAGTTCAATTTTGGACAAATGGCATTTTAATTTGAATGGAATTCAGTGTTTTCATTCTATTTTCACTGCCAATTAGAATATCATCTTTTGTCTTAAATGGAATCTAAATGTGAATTCTATGCAAAGTATGAGTAAACCCAAAGAACTTCAATAGCAGCAGAGGAAGGCAGATAAAGATACAGCACCTGGGGTAAATATGAAGCACTTACTGATTGAGGAAGGCGAAGAGGTATCTCATCACTATAAGGACCGACCTGGGCAAAGTAAGGAGGAGTTTGCGGATGTGAAGAGCCCTCTCATAGAGATTGTCTATTCCTGCAAACAGAAGAAAGTATTTTATGTTCCCTTGTATATGATTGTCTAAAAGAGGATTCAGTCAATTTACTCAATTTACTTCAACCCTTTATCATCACATGCCTCTAGCCAATATTGTCTAATTTTGGCCTATTAGAAAAATAAGACCTAGAAGTTCTTCTCCCCCTCATTAAAACCACACAGTTTAAAAGTAACAGTTTTTAAAGAAGATACAAATTTGTCTAAGTCAAACGCTGGCCACTTGCTGAGCTTGATAGCTCACAAAACCACAAAATCAGTACATAAACAGCCTGAAGGAACCAAGGAAAGATGTTTGCCATTCATTTCAAGTACAAGTGAATTCTCTTTATTTGAATGTTCACATCACATATATACTCCAATCATCGAGCTGCTCTAGTAAGTTATCTTAATCAAATGTCCAGCTATAACTCTCTTAGTGGCAAAATAGGAGAAGGGCCTTATGTTTTTTTGGCATGGAGCCAAGAAACACAAAGATTGCATTTTTCTCAAATGATTTTATAGCAGCCCACTGAAATTCTTCTGAATTGGGAGAAAAAAAATCATCTGATAAAAGCATCAGTTCCAAATGCCTTGTAACAAGGATACACTATCTTCTATGTTGGTCAGAAAGACTATGTGGCTGCAAGGGGGGCAATGATGGGATAAAAGCTTGAACTATTTTTCAGAATAAGCAGTATCTCAATTTTTAACTCAGTGTGTTTTCTGTGTAAATGACACTGTTGGAAACAACCTAAAATTTCAGTAAGGCTTTTTATGTCAGCCAAGAACGTATGCTGCAATTAACAACAGCTAGGGGAAATCTTAGCAGACAAAGATGAGAAATCCTGTCCAGTGGCACTAAAGTGGATAGTCAAAAATTTGGAAATCAGAAGCAGGAGCCGATTCCAATAGCTGAAAAGCCAATTGTACCACAAAATGTGGTATTTATGAGTACACAATTAAACTAATTACTTACATAAAAATGTGGTAAGTGTAAACAAAATTACTGGTGTGTGTTACTTATGTGCTCTTTTGTATGGCTATTTCTACCAATCAGTATTTATTCGCAGATGCAAAATGTGTGATGACTTATATTTCTTAGAAGAACAACTGGTGTCTAGTAATTGTTATTTAGGTGTTAAAAGCTAAGCATAAGCAGAGCACATTGGCAGCAAGACTTTTGTTTACCACATAGAAGTGTTATAGTTCATTAGGAAATGCCAGTGTAGCAAAAGGGGTGTGAGATCTGCTCCCAAATCAGCATTCACAGGAGACGCCACTGGCTCAGCACCACTAGTGTGCTGGGAACAAAAGATTCTGGGATGGGGTCAAATTGGCCTCCATCAGAGTTTCCGCAGAAGGAGAACAGCCTACCACTGCTTGCATGAAGGAAGTCCATTTGGATTATGGTATCTACTGCAGGAGCAGAATAGCAAAACTCTGGCAGGAGGTAAAAAACCTATTCCCCAGCAGAGCCCCTGAAGGCTGGACAGTGTCCCTGGTGAGCTTCTGCAGAGCTGGTAGGGAAAAGGACTGCTGACAAGCTGTACAATTTATTACCTAATGAGTCACTCTGAGCCTAAATACTAGCTGGAAATCCGTTCAAGCCGTTACGCTTTCTCAAGTGGAGCATAGGACCTGAAATTTATTTTTATGTTTCTGTTAAACCCAGACTGCATGAGTCAAGAAGAAGTATTTCTGGCTACTGGTTAAGAACTGGTGCCCATGGCAGGGACTTGCTAAGTCCGGGAGCTGCCTGCACAGCGAGGATCCACAGAGCAACTTTCCACAGCTCTCCTATCCCATTCCAATGCAGGCCACATCTTGGAGATGTCCATGCTGCACACCCTCCCTTCTGCAATACAGTGCCACACTGCTGCTCTGCACAGACCACAGACACCAATTTTAGTGCAAAATCTCTCTTCACCTGCCTCATCTAAGCCCCTCCCAGTGGAAGAAGCATTGCCCGTATCTTCAGTTCCAGTTCTTTGAACAAAAGCAGCTGTTGTTACAGCGAGGGTGCCTTGTGAGTCTCCAGCTCAGTTGACTTTCCTCCTGACAAGCCTGTCTGTGAACCTCTCTAGATAGAGTTGTAGATCTGGGTGGTTTTGAGCCTGTGTGCATGTGCACAGGAGGAGTGGGGCTGAGGGAGGAAGGTCCAAAGGAGCTTTGGTTACATCTTTTAACACTCCTTCTTCAGCAGCACTGTGTGCTTCATATGGGAAGCTAGAGGGAAGTTTTGATGCAACACCAGGACTTGCCTTCTGCATTACAGCCTTTTCTGGCTAATGCCTTGTGCTACAGTCCTGCCTCCTCCAGACAATTCTGGAGACTGGCCCCGGGCCAGCTTCAGTCGTCACTGAATTCAAATCAGACCTGAGAAATGCACTGGGTGGGACCCAAGGTGGGTCCAGCAACTCTTTCTAGCAGTGTGCTGCCTGTATGGCTGCAACAGCTGCCTAAACTAGTGAGCTAAATTAGGACAGGGCACACTGGCAGGCAACTACCACTCAGTAGTTATCACACTCTCCAATGTGCTTGTGGTCTGCGTCACCCACAATTCTTCCAAGCAATTCCTAGACAAGTTTGACAGGATGCATGAGTCAGGAACTAGTCCCAGTAGGCAGCAGAGAGATGGCAGAGTAGGTACAGGGATTCTGGCTGTGTAGTCATGTGTTGAATTATCCCAGCTGTCCTACCAGGAGCATGATCAGTACTAAGCACTAGAAGTGACCTGAACTCCAAACTGAAGCAATTACAAGCCATACATGGCTTGAGTGAGATGTGTGTGCTTCCAATACTTTCCTGGTAACCTGGACCCAGTTTCCATGAAAGTCCCTTTACTGAAAATCCAAACTACTGTCAAGAGGTAAATTTATGTGCTTTCCACATTATTTCAAGAGGCTTTTATTTGCCAGCACTGATTTGGTTTAAAGGAGCTAGGTAATGATGTAATGTATTTGCACACTGCTTTTAAATGTGGAGCTGAATTTCATCGTTGCTTGAGTGTATGCAGTACATGAGTGTTTGGGTATGTAGGAAAGATGGAATGAATACAGAGCAACCTTTCTACATGCAGGCAGAAAGAATTTGCAGCTCTGCTACTTCCCATGCAGAGGAAAGCTAAAGCATTGCTTTGCCTCCACTGGCTTTGCTAAAGAGAGCCTCAGGGCAGAAGGGCCATCCAACCTATAAGCTGGCTGCTGCAAGGAAATACTGGCAAACCCAATGCTGGAGAAAGCTGGCCATGTCTCCCCTCTCACAGTACTTCTGTTGGAGACCCTCTTTTCATTACTCCGATTTTTTTTACCTGAGTGCCTGGTGAGGTATTACCCATTTCTCAGCTAAGAAAACGTTAAGTGCCTGATATTACATGATTTCTCCTAATAAGGCAATTTAGCTGCCAAGCTGAAATAGAAATCAGGGAATTTGAAAACTGGTTCATTATTCTAATGATATGATGAGACTCATATTCTCAAAGACAAGCAAGAGGACAAGCCTCTGGCAAGGCCAAACACACTGAGAACTAATGTATTTTTCCAGACTGTGGAGAGAGACAGGGAAGAGAGATCTCTATGAAGGACACAGGAATATCAACTACAAATCAAGACTAACGTCAAGTAAATGTCACACAGTGAAATGGTTATTATTCTCTAGTTCCCAGTTCTCAGAGCAAAGCAAAACTTTTGGAGCTCTGGTCTGACACATCTGCCTTCCAGACCCATCTCGGCCATGAGGGTCAAACCCACAAGCAGGAGAGTTTCCTGCCAGCAAGATGAGAAGCTGTTTGGTTTGGGAACACTGTGATTCTGTCAAAGCAGTTGCACAGGAGATACTTGTAGGGTGAAACAAGAGAAGGGGAAGAAGCCATCTTCTGGAGTTTCATGACTATAGCGCTTTGTGGAAGAGCCAGGCACCTGAGCCCAGAACAATTAATGTATTTTCATCAGACAAGAGTGGAACAAAGTCCCCTTATAATATAAGGAATTTGATTTTCTGTGTATTCATAACATTATCTAGGCATCTAAGTTTCTGAGGTGTTTGGGATCCAAGAAGCCTCCGGCTACTACAAAAAATGAAAAAATAGAGAGCTCAGAGGTCTCCTCAGAGGTCATTTAAGTCTACAATCTTAGCCTCTGACTTCACTTCAATCCCCTCTGAGAGGTGTCTGTTCAACTTGTTCATAAAATCCTCCAAAAAGGCAGATCACAAGCTCCACAAGAAAATCTCTTGAGGTGCAATCCAGCATTGCTCTTGAAAAAGATTTTATTTACTGATCTTACATGGACTTACTCTCCAGATACTCAATGTCCTTGACCTGGATGAATGAATCCAGATGAGATTAATGTCATTGCAATATATTTATCAGCTAGCTGCCTCTTTGCCAGCCACACACTAAGGACTGGTTCTCAGTCGCACGAGACAGACATAAATCCTAGGCAGTCAAGCCTTGAAAAGTGTGATCTTCAGTGTCCAAGAACACTGGAACCTCTTCTGGAGAGGCAGTGTCACCTCCACTTACTGTAGAGACACACAGAAACAATGAATCTCTACTTTTCTCTTCCAGGAGAAGTAACAGGTCACTCATGATGAGGTTTTTGCAAAGGTAACTCTAAAGTGAAACAGATCAGAAGTGAACAATCTACCACAGAAGAGTAAAGGAAACTTGAGAGGGGAGAAAACACAATTACCAACAGAAGCCCCCAAACACAAATAAACAAAAACTAAATTAGATATGAAAATAGGGACGTATTCATCCTAAATAACATTAAGAAAATGTAAATTAAAATGTAAATTAAGCAATAACTCAGGTAGTGGAACATGTAAAAGGCAATATACTCATATATAGAGATGCAGTGATGCAGAATAGAAGACTTTTGCAAAAGAGCAATTGCTGGTGGTTTCAAAGTATTTTGGGCCAACTGGACAGCTGCATATGACTTGTTTTTTTTATTTAAAAAAGCAAAGGAAGCACTGTACTTGGTCATATGCATGGCCTCTCCTGCACTGGAGGTGAGACATGGTTATCCAAATGAGAAGGTTCAGTATGGGAGTAGGCAGAGCTCAGAAACATCAGTTCTGGATTGTGGATGCTCCACCAGCCTCTCTTAACAGCCACCCTCCACAATCTCAGTGGGAATAACAGGACTGCAAACATTTGGCAAAGGGCAGATATTATTGATCAAAACATATGGAAGGAGAAACCTGGTGTCAGCAACTAATGAATTGTGTTGCAACTAACATCCTGCTGTGCAAGGTAAGCATATTTCACAAGCAAGGGTAGCACAAAGGAGGAAGCAAACAATGGTAATGTAAGATGTCTCTCTACTTTAGGAACATGGCTTTGAAGGATAAAACCCAATGTAGTATCTCTTTGTGGGGGTTACTTGCTATTTCCACTCGGTGTGGTGCCTACTACTAACACAGTGAATGCCTAATGCATATTTTACACACCCTGTGAATGTCAAATGGGACTGAGTTACACTTGCAGATGTAATTTTTATGGTCAATTTGCAGCTGACAAGTTATCTACATGAATATGTATTAGTGCTGAAGTTAACAATTTGTGCCTCTTTTCATTTTGGTAGATGAGTCCAATCCAGCTCAAAGATACATATATATTAACTCAGCAATGCCACTTACAGCTCTTTCAGATCTATTTAAGAAGGCATTACAGGAAGACAAACCCAGCAGTCTTCACTGTCACCTAGGCAAGGAAACACTTCCCATTTTGTTGAAACTTTTTCATGAAGAGTTGATAATTCAGCATAGTTTTTTACTTTTTAAGTAGTGGGCAATAGCCCGGAAAAGCAGTAAAATTATTTCCTTTCAAAACATTTATGTCTTTAGATAAATGGGCACCACTGGTGGCAAGGGACTAAAATGATAAAAATCGGAAGGAAAAAAGATTTAAGTTTCCATTCATCTTGCCATTTTTGTCTACGAAATTTAAGGCAAGGGAGATGAAACCATGAAGAATTGTAATGCTCTGTGCAGACATTAAGCAGTCTGAATAGCTGAGGTGTGTCTGCTGCTGCATGGCACAGCTATCTATGTAAACGTGAACTTGAGTAAGTCACATGTGTAAGAGCTCCTTACACACGTGAGAGAAACTGCAGTCCCCCAGCAGTGAAGTGAATTAGAGCCAGCCCTACTAAGCTCAGCTTCTGTACCTTCTGCCTCCATGTAGCTCCTGTAACAAATACTTTTCTTGTCTTTGGCCCAACCTGTTTCTACAAAGGGGCAGAAAGAAGTGCAGTGCAACTCTCCTCCTTCCCACCTCAACCTTGGATTGTCCTCTGGATTACAGAATGCCGCTGGAACCAAGAGTAGCCACTCCTTAAAATGAGAATGAAGAATTATGGCCCATTATCAGTTGGATTCTTTATGTTCTGTTCTACCTTTCCTGCTTGTTCTGGCCCAGCACATACAACTTGGCTCAAATTTTATCTAAATTATATCATAAGCCCAAACAGAATAACACTGTTCTCATGAGTCTAATTAATACAAATTGCCATAAGAATCACAGTAATTTTGCATTGTTTCCATTGTATTTACAAAATGGAAAGCATTAACTCACAATGCTCTATTTCATTTGGAAATATATGCATAAATGTAAAGGAATTTCTTGGTGGCTGTACTGAGGAAAGGTTCATTTTGCAGCTGTAGCCTCAATTATGCCTGACATCCATAACTAAATATTTCAGTTTCAAGGGGTTTTTCACTGGCAACATTACATTTCCATATAAAATGTGTGACATTCTGCCCTTTTACAGTTTTATGTGAACATCAACTTTACAAATTTGTTTTCTCCCTCTCCCCTTCTGTAACAATTTCTGCCGACGATTCAGAAACCACACTGACATTTATCTTAAAAAACTATTTGAAAAGAATGTTCATTCCTTTCCTCACTATTTTTCAGATCATGAATGCAATATGAATTTAGAGTATTTAAAAATGCTTAATTAAACATGTGAAAGTTTTCTGAACTTCATGTATCAATTGTGATCTAAAGAAGTTACACTGCCCTACGCTCTCACAGAAAAAGGGAGTCTGGCCCTGCTCCCATTAGCAGAAAGATCAAGATACATAATATCTGAGGCTACATAAGCCCAGAAAAAAAACCTAATGCAACTATGACTGATTCAAAGTCTGAAATGGGAGAGAAATCCTGCCTAGATGATTTTCCTTTTTGCAAGATATCCAGTGTTAAGGTTAAAATATAGCAATGCAAATGGTCTTTTAGACCCACAGTTTATGATAACATGTACCATGTAGGTGCTACATAGTATATTTTGAAATGCCTGTGGGTTTGTTTCAGTTCTTTTTCCCAATAAAACATTCCTTGGAAATGGTGCACCATTCAACAAAGCATATAGAATAGTACACAGCTGTAAAAACACTCGACCTCAGGCTTCTCAGATAACCAGAAGATGCAGCCACTCAGCCCCTTGTTCCCAGCACACGGTTCTGGGGCTGGCCCTGTGTGCAAGGCACAAGAGCTATTTCCTTCATCATACTTCATTCAAACTCCTCCCTCTGTGACAACACAAAGTAAACTCACCCCAGTGTGCTCAAAGGGAAAACCCCCTTTGTCCTGCCTTGGTCCACATTTAACTCTTCTCCCTGTGCTGAAGGCATTGATACGCTATCTCAGCGTGCCCCCAATGATAATCTTGTGAAAACCAAACCAAACGACAAAATCATCCCCCCCATGCTTCCTCCAAAACCTGTCAGAAAACAGATCTTGGACTCTTACAACACATTACCAGGAAGAAAATCCTCTGCTTTCTTGTACAACAGCAATAGCAGAAGTCAAAGCTAGCAGAACTACACAGTCATTACCTTGTTTTGACAAACTGTCATAGAGATGATAATCCAGATTTACGACACCCTCAGAGAACACTCAGTCTAAACCAGGATCAGATGGCAACACCTCTGTCTCAATAAACATTTTAAAATGTTGTTGCGAAAAGCAGTGACTTTGTTCCAGGCTATTGTTGTTACTGATTTCAGCTCTGCTGGATGATAGTATTATTTAAATAAAAGGTTGTCAATTCTTTTGCAAGAAAATAATTCACTGCCTACTAGGATCATGCAATAGTTGGACATTCTCTACAGAAAACAAGATCTAGCACTAGGGATCTAGTATGCACAGCCGTTTCCTTGAAATTCTTAACAACAAAATAAATACCTTTTTCGGGATAATTGACCCGGAACCCTCTCAGACAGTGATGCTCTGAAGGGTTGGTGAATCTCTCCTGTCTGTGCAGGCACCACATACATCTATCTACTCAGTCCACTGAACTTCCACCCCTCTTTCCAAATACCCCATTCCCTCTTCAGCACCTTCAATGGTGAATGAAAACTCTTTGAAATCATCCAGGTTCCTCTTCTTGGAACACATTTAAAAGGCTGTTTTGGGCAAGTATCTTTGCATCTCCTGAGCACTCACTTGCATAACCTCTGTAAACTGAACACTCATTCTTGGTATTTTACAATTTGATTTACAATTGTATTTAAAGCTCTTCTACACAGCAGACTGCAATACTATCTCCACATGTAAGAACCACCATTTATATTTTTCTTAATGCTTAGTCAAAATAATGAAGACATAAAGAGATCAAATGGGCAGAATCTGACAGCAGAAACTTTGAGACAGAAATCTGGTACAAATGTTTCACGATGAAAGTGATTAATCATTTGAACATCTTATCCAAGAATGTGGTAGATTTTCTAAACCGAAGCCACTAAATCAATAAATTTTTCCAGCAGATATGCTTTAATTCATCCAGAAGTTATGGAAACCAGTGCAGGATTATTAGGTAAAGTTCTATCATCCCTGTCACTCAGAAAATCACTCAGTCAAAATGACCCTTTTTTAGATTTCAATTTCTACGACTTGCAGAGATTTTCTGGGCTGTGGCACCACAGTTAGCCAAAGCTGAACTGAAGCAGAACCAGAATTATGCTTCCTAAAAAGACAGTGTCCCCCTCGGCATCAGAGATCAGACTGCTAAACTGTGGTTTTCAGGTCCTTTAGGACTCCTCAGTGCCACCAAGTCTGTAAATAGCAACAGCTGCAGAAAACCCTGAAAAAAAAATGAAACACAAAATATTGCACATATACGTGGTCACAGTGATCCATGTACTTGCAACCTTCAGGAGGAATTACTGCAATCCTCCCTACGTGGGAAGCAAACCACACACATTGTGTCCCCCAAGCAGGGAGCCGAAAACCCCACCTGATCGCCAGCCTGGGACACTGTGCACCCATCACTTCGTGGCCCTGCCTGCTGGGCCGAGACCTCTGCCAAAATAACAGTTTGTAGAGCCTGACCTAATTAATATCCCAAAGGACTGGCTCTCATTACCTGTGAAACTGCCTCTTTCTCCATTTGGTTGAAGCAGGCAAATCATAAAGGAACAGTAGAAAGGAAATTCTTCCTCAAAGCTAGCTCCTCTGACCACTGTGCCCACAGGGAACAGCAGGTCTCCTGATGGTTGGCTTGGCCTCACCCCTCAACACCTGCAGGGGTCAGTGAACTGGGAGGTCTTGTGCATGTCAGAGCAATTCACTCATCCACTGACAACTTTCCAAATCACTACAACCTCTCTGTGTCTGCCCACGAGCACCAGCAGCGCACAGATCATGCGACGCTCCTCCAAGGCATCCCGTTACAACTTGTGTGTGGGAAGGCGGACCAGGCTCTCCCGCAGACACTCAGCTGTTCCCCTCCATCCCTGCACTGAGGAGTTTTCTGGGTTGGATTGGTGGTTTTAAGCTGAGCACAGTAAAGGTCCAGAATCACACAACATTGAGCAGTTAGTTACTTATTCACCAGTGCTGACCCCATGCTGTGGGGCATGAAAACCTTCTTGGAAAGTAACACAATCTGTTTGCATGTTCATGACTTCATTCCCTTCTGTCTGCCTCAGTGCACAGAGGAAAATAATAATGTGTTTAAATTTAACTATCCCTTGTATACCAAAAGATATTCTTCCTGCCCTATTAAACAAAGAATTGTACTGTACATTAATCCCAGTGGAAAAAGGGAACAACCACAGCTGTGAGTATGACTAACAACTGACCCAGACTGTTACACATGGCGAACAAATCATCTCAGGAAAATCTGTGAAGTTAGCTCTTTTTTCAGGCTACTACTGTGTATCTGAAAGTAAAATTCTACTGAGAAAAAACAGAAATTTCTACTTACTGATACAAGAAATAAGATCATTAAATCTTTCCTTAGGAAAGACAGGATTTTCCAGCCCTCGGAAATAGAGCTTCAGTACTCCAGCAACTGAGTTAATGTCATGGTTACTTTGGTCATCTGTCAAAGGATTTTCACCTTAAAAAGTAAATAAAGTGAATGAAACACACATGCAGGAGCACTCTTGCATGAAACATTTTTATAAGTGAGTGACATTTTGGGCAGTTTTTGTTTTTAGTGTGTGGGAGGTGGCAATGCAAGCATTCAAGTAAGATAAGATTTAGAAATCCTAGGCTATGATTAAACTAAAAAAAGGCAGCCTAAATAAAGCTTCCTTAAAATTACATAACCTAGTGATCTCTTAGGTCTTGAACTTCCAGCTAGGTATTTATGGACATGTTGTGATTTACAGTAAATAAAATAAAAAAGTCAAACGTTCTTAATTGAATAGAGTTTTGCAGACTTTTCTTTGGAGCCCTACATAAAGCAAATGGAGCTAGATCACTCACTGAATTGAAAATGTGTCTTCATTCTAAAAAATTAAAACATCAGAAATATGTGCAACCATTTTGATGAAAACCTAACTGAAACCTCAGCCACGACTACACTATTTTATTTATGTAATTTTAAAGGCTTAATCTTTAATTTTGAAACACTTTTAAATGTATGAATCTTCAAGGATAACACTACCTAGGGAGGAGCAGTTAAGAATAAGCAGATTTAAAAGCTGCAGAATGGAGGGATGTGGCTTCACTTAGCAAGTGAAAACAGATGCTTTATGTATCTTGTCAAAGACAAGATCAGGTTTAAAAAGATATATATAACTAATACTGGGGAGAAAAATACTGTGCAGATTTTTTCATGCTTTTAGTCACAAGACTTCTTGCTCCAAGGGTTTTGTCATTAGCAGATAATCTGCAAAAGTTTTATTTTTCCCTAGAAGTTAAAAAAACCCAGCTTTTAAGACTCAAAGAAGAAAGAATGTAAGGTTTAAAATAATTGTAGCAAGTATTGCTTTAACACAGTTAGAGGACTGCTGGATCCTGGTTTCCCTAGCAGAGCAATCCTAGGCTGGGTGTTGGAAGCCACTGATGTTTAAAAAACTGGTTTTACTTCCTGATATTTTTCATGTAATTCCTCCTCTGGGGCTGAAGTTTCCTTTGGGAATGAAAAATGGAATGACCCTTTCTTTTACCCTCTATTTTCCTGGATTGTGATGGAACTTTGGCAGAAGGACCAGAAAGTTGAGCATTTGTATTCCAGAAGAACAAGCAACAGGATTTTCAAATTGCATTAAGTAGTCTCTTGAATCAAATTAAACTCACTACCTTTCTTTTCTGAGGATCTTTAAAATAAAATACACAGAAACTATTATTTGCAGTTTACTATTAACAAAAAGCTAATGTTTGCAGTTGATTCAAGAGCCATATGTCTTGTCTAAACAAAATAAGAGAAACCCTCAAGCCCCTAGGACATAATGGGGAGACAAACACGCACATGTCATCATTGTACTTCATGTTTAAGCATGTGATGGTGCCAAGTTTTAGGTGCAGTACACACAGTACATACAATCTGTTTAAACAGCCAAGAAAATAATTAGAATTTAGAAGACTTTAAAATGTCAGATATTAAGGTGCTCAAATAAATGAAAATCCAATTACCTCTCTCAAATGAATTTTTAATATCATTGACTTCCACCTGGGAACCAGACACTCTAAAAATTCCCTGATGCTGAAGACCTGCAGAAAAGATGGGAGACAGTGGTGAAAAATTAATTTATTTTTTAAAATACTTTTAATCTCTATTTTAAAAACAAAGCTGTGGTGCTAAATTAGTAATGTAAAAGATACATGAAAAAGTCAGGGCAATAACGAAATGACATAGTTTTTTTCAGAGCTTACCATATAAATTTATAAATCTGATACAGCTTTCCACAATAAGAGGAATGACTTGCCCTGAATCCTGCAGAAACAAGAGCAGAATGAGTGAGCGGCAGAACAGAAAGAGAAAATCTCCCTACTATGGCCTGAATGTGAAAATGCACTTTCTTGGTCAATCTAGATGGACATACAGGGCTGGTAAAAAAGCACCTAAGAAAAAATACCACTTCTAACAGAGATCTCTTCCCATTTAGGGAGGGAGGAAAAGGAACAGGAGACGAAGAGGATTACGGTTCTTAAAATCATTTAATCGGGAAATTCAGTTCTCTACCTCTGTCACCATATCTGGCTAACACTGTACATGACATCTAGGCTCACGCATGCATTTTAGATTTTTGAAGCAAAATGAGTTAAAGCAGTGAATTTGCCTTTTAGAAAGATTACTAATAAGAATAATTCATGATGAAGATGATCCCTCTGCATTAATTTAACTGACCTTTCTTTTCTCGGTGGAGAAAATCCTTCGTGGACCTAATTACACAGTACCTAATTCCTCAGTGTCGGGGTTTTTTGTTGTTTGGTATGGTTTTTTTGGTAAAAAAAAATGTTCATGGCAAACAATTTATAAGGTGTTTCTGGATTTTCTGGACTATCAGAAATGTTCTTGGAGTAGAGCCACCCACTGACATTGCAGGGGGTACCAGAACATCTCCCTCCTGACTGAGAGCATTGCTATGTGCTCTGCTGGTTTGTGTGCCCTACCACGGGGAGATGATGGCCTGGCGCGTTGTTTCTGGCTGCTCTAAATGGCTGGTAAGCACTGGGTGGTGAATTGCAGCTCCTTTGAGCTGAGCATGTGGTTCAGCTGCTTCTTCTCCAGGCACAAGGTTACTGGGAAAGGGAGGTCACAGCCTATACCTCCCCACCTGCCACTGGCAGACTTCAGGAACCACAGCTCCTCATCTCAGCCATGATACAGCAGCAGGTCTGTACCTACATTTTCAGTCACACAAAAGTGTTTTAAAAAACGATAAAAAACATTTGTGATGGGAAGAGGAGAAGATGACTATACACTAATTTTCAGTGAGTTAGTTGTCTTTTTCTTTTAAACTGCTTATTTTCCAAAAGAACCATTGGAGTCTTTTTGTTTTGGCAATTTAAAAAGTGGATGTTTTAACCCAAGCACATTAGTGACCACAAGTCATCAAATACAGATTAAAGACATAAATGATTAAAAATTATCTGGAAAAGTTGATGCTTATGCTGCAAAAATTACTGTTTCATAAATAATCTTAGAATTTCTTGTCTTGGAAGCTGTAATTTTCTTTCCAAATGAATTTCCAGTATGTAAGTGCTCAGAGAATTGACTAATTCATTTGAAAGTTTAGTAAAAAATCAGTCTAAATCATAAAACCATGAATTCAAAAGCACCTTGTAAGTCAGAGTAGACATTTCCTCTTACAAATTAGTACTTAGTTTTCATGCTAAACTACACTAATGGGGAGTTTATGAATTAAGCTCAAGTAGAAAAAACTACTAAAAAAGTTTGAAAACTAACACACAGTGAAGCAATGAAACATTGCACTTCCTGAGGTAACCTAACCCCCTGATCAGCAACTCAGTGCTGTTTTAGTGGGGCTTACAAAAGACTGTTACCACTAACTCTGCCATTTAAACTGCCGCTTGTTTGTCTTTTAATTCAAAACCTAGCCAAGACTGGCTAGCCAAGAACCAGTAATGGCTGGATTAGCATTTCCTCTTTGGCTTGTGTTATGGTTCGGTAACAGATAAATAAAAAATCCCTTGGAACACGTCAGTTGTTAAACCCAGGAACACCGTCACCTTCACCAACACTGAGCAGCCTGGCTCTCCAGAAAAGCAGAGTATTAGAAAACATGCACAACATGCACCCACATCTCCTGTTAGTACACTGGTTCATGCAAAGAATGTAAAGCCTAGGAAAAGACAGAGTTTGCAGTAAGAAATTACAAAAAAAACCAAAACCCAAATCACTTTCATACCTGGTTTTGGAGAATCTGTTCAGAACCACGCAAAACTTTGTACTTGAGTAATACCCCGAAATCATCTAAACTAACAGCTTTGCCTTTTGGATCTAATCAAAGGACAATAATTTGAAGTAACAATCTGTGTTGGTGAGTTTCAAAAACAGTGACCCTACTGCTACTGTGAATTTAATCTGATGTGTGTAGTCAGTGAATGTATGTTTGCGACTAGTAATAATTTCTTATGATGCAAAACTCTTAACAAAAAGCAATTTGGTGTGATATTGTATTTCACTAGTTGTAATCCTTTTGTGCCTGTCAAAATGACTCATCCCTACCAGGAATGACATGGTCTTTGGGCAGAGATGCTGTCCTAGGGTAGCTCTCACAATGGCAAATCTGTCATAAGGCTACCAGCTTCTTTGACCTCTTTCCTTTTGAAAGACTGATTATGTAGGACTCCCCACTTGCAAGTAAGCCCTGTCACCCACACTGCCATGTAGTATAACCTTTGTCTCTGTCAGGAAAAATGATGGTGGGTACTATTTCTCCTGATTTGCTTTGCCCTTCTCTAGTCCAGGGGCTTTCATTGTGAGAATTTCTGCTTCCTTGCTTACTTTCACCCTTAAGCAAGAAACTGTTCATGCTACTCATCTACTTCATCATGTGATGATTTCTCAAGGTCTTTGCATTTCATGGCACCTCCTGTGTAACAATAATAATAAAAATAATAATAACAGTTTTCCCTATAGTTGTACTGAGGATTTCTGAAGGCTTGATTCAAAGACAGCTAAACCTGTCCAGTGCTGCTGAGCACAGAATTTGTTCTGAAGATGTTTGCCACTAGCTATATTGAACAAGAAAAAAAAAAATCCCTGTAACATTCAAACCCAATTCACAGAGCTTGCAGTCAAGAATTTTATTCATTGCATTTATAAACGTATTTTTACAATTTTTAAAATATTTCTTTCCTGTAGCTGTGTCAGCTAGCATCCAGAGGCACTAATTGTGATGGGCTGGTGCTTGAAAATGAGTAAGAAAATATCCATCATTTAAGACTACAATCCCTCCAGAGTTCTGCTCTGGTTTAGTTTTGCCTGCTATATTTGTACACTCATTTCTTAATGCAAACTTCTCCCTCCAGGTCTTTGAAAGAACTGATTTTGAGCCAGGCATGAATGCAACCCGAGAAGGAGGCAGAGCTGGTTCTCTTGTCACCAGAACTATACCTGATGTCTCGTGTGAGAATTCCTTCGGCCTCGGCTAGAAGCATTATTAGAAATAAAAGTATGAGAAAGAAGAAGATAGTAAATACAGCAAAGATACAAGATCCAGAATAGTGGTGATCACAATTTCACATAATATAATAAATTCCTAAAGTCATAGGAAATCAGAATCTGGGTACCATACCCAGGGAAATACTGCTTCTCCACAGACTTTGAACACTGAATGTAATGAAAATAGCAAGCAGGAAATTGTGGTAAGTTGTGGGATTCACCACTACATCCTATCTTCTACATGAAGTTAAGTTTCCTCTTAAAAGTAGGCTGCCAATACTATTCCTACTTGATTAACAAAACTGTAAGGAGGCTAATAGGAGAAACAAATCCCCCTCTTTCCCTTTGACTTCAGGAAGTATTATATTGATCAACCGGGAAAGAAGAGCCCCAGGACAGGCTTAAACATAATGATCTGCCTCAGCTTTTGTGAGGTGGTGACCATTACAGTAAGAAGTGTTGAGGTCAGCCACTGGGGTGGCTGGTGCCAGTACCTTGATGAACGACTCCAAATCACCATTAAACAACTTAGCACTATACTGTGATCGGGGTCTGGGCTTCCTGTGTTTCTGGGGCTTAGGGGGAAGATTTGGAGGCCTAAGGGAAGCGAATATGATTACTAAGCAAGGTAGAATTAAGTCACGCAATAAAATGAAATGTCTGTAAGCTCATGGCTAAACAACAGAACATTGTAAAGGGAGCAATAAACACAGTACTTATCAAATAAAGGCTTTCCATCAAATTTAAGTGTAACACTGATTAAAAGTGGAGAACTCCTCCATTAAAAATGCATTACTTATGGATAAATAATGGCATTCTTTATGAATCCCTGTTTTGCAGTTTTACCATATAAATTTATTCCAAACACTGCACGATTGGAATGGCCTTTTTTGTTGTGGTCATGCATAAAATGTGCAGCAACCACTGGAATTCATCCTGCCAGCCATGGCAGAACGCAGAGCACTTGAAGCACCTCTTATCAAGCAGAAAAGTTGCTTCATGCTGGAGAAGCTTCAAATGCAAATTAAAGCTGCTCAGCACACTCCTAAGATGCTTCAAAACCAAACTGTCTGAATTTTCAACCAGAGCCAGGAAGGTTAAACAGCTTTAGCTCTGCACATCCAACCACCAACAACATCACACACATAAACATCCTGCTAATTAGCTAATGGAATTAAAAGTATATCAACTTGAACAAATAAATAAAACCAGCATAACACAAAAAGAAGTATAGGAAGAACACACAGAACTCTGGTCTGCAAAATTTTACCTAGTGTGTTACACATGTGATGACTACAACTGAAAGAGATTACAGAAAATAAATGCTGTTCTCTAGGTCACAACCTCCTTGGTGAATGTCATGCCAACAGCTACATGGCAACAGCTTTCTTAGTTCCCACGCACCAGCAATTTCTACAGGTTTTTCTGGAATTAGCAAAAAATCAAATGTTTTTGGGGGATCAGTGAGGAACAATAAGGCACAGAGCATCCAGTGGTGGGACTTTAGTCTGTTTGAGTACTGTCTGCTATTTTACACTCATCTTTAAATATATCCTCTTCCCTCCTACAATTCAACTTTGACCTTGAAGAACATTTCTGTTTGCATGTTTCACAGTCTTTCAGGAAACATAACTGAGCCTTGGGGCAACAGGCAGGGTCCAGCCAAAGCCCAGGAGCTGGGCAGGCCCTACTCCTCAGCGTATCTTTCTCTAAGTGACCAGCTGTGAGAAGATATGAGGTAAGACGGCTTCACTGCTCCCCCACTTTACTAAGGTAAAATCATTGCCTAAATCCACCATCTTCTTTCAGCTGTTTACACAGCAGGGAACTTAGGATGATGTGAGCCTGATGAGTCACCTGCTTTGGAGCCAAGAAAGGAGATTTTTCTCATTAGACAAAAACTTGTTGATTTCCATGCATTCCTGGAATGGTAGCATCTGGAGGTAGAGTTAAACATACAGTTGTCAGAATTAATGTCAGCAATTGGGAAGAATGCTCTGATTTGTTACCACTTTTCAACTGAGGTCATATACGGAAAGGAGTTGAGCAAGTCCAACTTTACAGAGCTAGAAAAGAACATGGAGTGGTGGGAGAAAATCTGGTGTGAAGTCTGTAGAGATGTCCCGGGAACACTGGGACCAGGCAAGATGGTTCTTGAAGGCACTGGGCAAGGATGTACTGCATGGAAAGGGAAGAGTGAGACCAAGAAAGTTGGGCTGGATGTTCCTGCTTTACCAGGACACACTGCCTGTAGCAGTGACACGTACAAGTGGCAGCTGCAAATCCAAGCAGTTGCCATTGCCCCCTCCTCATCTCCGGGGACTGCAGAGCTTATCCGGGTTTATATCTGGAGGCAGCTTCAAAGGTGTGGCATTACACAACTGAAAAAGTACGTGCAGCACAAAGCTGGGAGACCCAGCACTGAATCCTTTCTCTTCTGTGGATGTACAGAGCCATTTAAGTACGGAACACATGGATGCTGGGGGAGGCAGGTATTTGTGTCCAGAGCTAGATTATCAAAGACACAGCCCACTGCCCAAACTGATCTTCCGACCAGATTCTTTTAAACTGTGTATCCTGACCAAGGGAATTACAAACTATGAGGGGCAAGGTATCTCTGACACTGAAAAATACTTCTTTTCTAGCACTGAAGTGCCCCCTGCAACTTCCAGATTTGATGTGTGATTCACAAATATTTTTAAGGATCTCCCAGCTTGTCCAACCCTTGACACTGGCCAAACCAGCTCACAAGAATGAGGAAGATGAACAGTCTGGTCCTTTACTCATCAGCATGCTGAAACAGAACTGCTGAATGTTAAAACACACAGGGTCTATACATAATTTATGTAACAACAACAACAACCCTTACGAAGTTCTTCTAAAATTTGTAAATTCTAAGATTTTACCTATTTTTTAACTCTAAACCAAGTCAGATAAAAATATCTTACCTTGTCGTCATGTATTCAGCCCTGTGACCTAGAAAGTTCAATAAACAGGAAACAATGATTTGTAGGTTTTAGGTTAAAATTTTTGTATCTAAATTACACTTAGCAAATTATTTTTAGCCCTAACTTTCATGCTGCCTGCAAAAGATATACAACTACACAACAAACAAAGCAGTGTAGTTATCTACTATCTCCACAGTTCCAGTTAAAATACAAACACAACCCATGCTATGGAACAACTTTTAAGAAGCCGGCCCACAGATAAAGAGTCATTTGATACTATAAGTAATTTCAAGTAAAATTCCAAACAATGTCTATTGTTGGTGCTCATACGTTTCAGTGGCTAAATCACTATGGAAATAGAGCTGTGCCAAGATTAGATTACATCTCTCCCTGCACCTTGTGCCTAAACCTGTTCAGTGCTGAAAATACAGGGCTCTAGACATGAGTAGTTATAGTAAGACTCCCTACTCTCTTTTCTCCATGTATTGCAGGAAAAAAGTACAACACTAACACTGAGAAACACCACAGAGAACTGCAGGAAATTGTGAAGAAGCAAATATCATATTCCAGAAAGGCTCCTTTGCAGATCAACACACCAGTAAGTCAGGCATTCCTGACTCATCATAATGAAAAGCAAAATAATGAGACAGGACAAAGATCATGGTATGGTAAGTTCCAATAAGCCCAACATTGCCAAAAGGAAATTGTGCCCTATTAATTTATTAAAAATCTTTGAACATGTCAGTAAAATACTGGATAAAGAAGAATCAGTTCAATTAATTTACTTAGGCTTTCAAAGGCTACTGATAACTTTCTTCACAGGAGGTGACTAAAGCAATAAACAGCCATGGACAGAGTGGCAAAATATTCTCACTGATCAAAAACTAGCGAAGAAAAGGGAAACCCAGTGGACTTAAAATGGTCTTTTTTCATCATGGCAGAAAATGTAACAGCCATTTACTCAAACCTTGCCATTAGGACCATTTATGCAATCCATAAGGCATTTATTAATGTCTTGACAGATCCCAGCAGCTAAGAAGGCAGAGCACTGTGCAGATGACTGAAATACTCTTGTATCAAATCCTGACAAAACTATGAAAACCTTCCAAGGGGTTAAGTGACACACAATGAAAACAAAATTCACTATTAACAGGTTCAAGTAAGGTATTAGGGAAGAATTAAACACCTATGCCAGTGAACAGAACTATGGCTACGAACTTTGAAAATCACTCTGAGCTTCACTTGGGCTAGGTCTAAGTACATGTCTCAATTTGAAATGACACCAAAACCAGCTTGTCAGATTCCAGGACTAATGAATAACAGTGATATGAATAACACAGTATTATGTGCCAGTATTCAGATGCATGCTAAGTACTGCACAGTACTGAAGACCCTAGTCTGAAAATGTATTTTGCAGTACCAGAAGAGTGTGGATCCCCTGAAAGTGGCACAAAGAAGCAGTTCTGGGAAAAATCTCTGACATTAAGGCATGTGAACCTTGTTGGCATCTATTTTAGATAGGGGAAAAAGAGAGATCAAAGAAGACTATGAAAAATAACCTATAACAGAAAAAGAGTAAGCCAGGGACTTCTTCTGACTCAGGTCACCAAGGGAAATTCACTGAGACTAAGAATCCCAATAACAAATGCTAGTAAAACAGAAGATGTTACAAATGTTGTGCCTGGGGGATTTTAAACACATCTTTGATATTTAACAGCTTAGGGCAAAAGTTGTCTGGGCCTTAAGAGCAATTTCTCCTACAACTCCTCGTTTTCTTTCTTGCACTTCTCTTTGCTTTGTTAATTTCTTCTTTCAATAGAGGAGCCTTTGGATCAGGATTAATATGAGCATCAGTGTGCTTCCTATGTTTAGTATCAATTTCATGTTTCTTATTTACTTTCCAGGTCTGTAGATGCAGATTCAGCACAGAGCACTTCATCTATCGTCCCTGTGCAGATCATGATTACGTATCTGCTGTGTCCATAAACAGCAAGACTGTAGTAGGCAGGTGATGAAACCGAATAGAAGCCAAACGCTGTTAACATTATGGACACCAGATGGGAACCTGGATCGATCCAGCCTACATCCTTACACTGTATAGTTTTGAATAAAAGCAAGAAAGGGTGCCAAAGGAAAACCTGCAGTTGATACAATCCTCTCCTTCTCCCCTCATTCTCTCCAGCTTTATTTAACACAGCAGTCTGTGTTATTTGTCTGCAGTCTTGCTGACATGAAAGTTTCCAGAAAAGGCAGTTTGAGGGCAGCAGGGGAGCAGTTCACTTCCTACAAATTCATTCCTATCTTAGCAATAACATACATAATTCCACTGTAATTCCATTCTTTCAATCCTCCCCATTCAAGAAACTTTCAGAATCCAGGTCTTCCATCCCAGGCATGAGCATTTTAATGCAGGACATGCCTCAACTGAAGGGGGTACTTGAACTTTTTAACCTGTAAAAATGATGGCTTTCGCTCCAAATATCAGCTTTGAATGTAAATGTGTATGTTTGGGGTACTATTTGTATGTGCCATGCTATGGCGATGGGACAACAAATATGCAAAACCACTGTGGGCAACAGAGATTAACTACGTGGGGGTTACAGCTCATGTGTGTAGAAGGGAACTCTTCAAACAGAATAGTCCAAGCATGCCTCAGCATGGCAGAATGGCCCGGAGCCTAATGGCAATTTATCACTTATGTCACCCTGCTGAGAAGTTTTTCTTTAGGTTTCCTTTCAAACAATTCTTTCCTTACTTTTTCCCAACATGGTTTATGCAGCAGATTCTGTTGCCTTTTATCTCCCTCCCCCTCACTTTATTTTTCCAAATACATTTTCAGTGAGGTTCCAGAAGAAAAATGTCCTCTTTTTTGACTAAAGTCAGCTGCACACTGTTTTGTGCGAATAAACTGCTCACCATACACATTCAAAACAAAAATTTATTAAATGAAAACTTTCATGAGAAAGAAAATAACGTAGGTAGCTGTCTAAAAACAGCTACCAACTTCTACAGTTCAGTTTTGAAAGAAAATGCTGCTTATATCCTACCCTCAACCTCAGTCACTCCCTTCACAGGGGCTTTCTTTGGGTTATAGCCACCGAACTGCTGATAGCTGTTTAGGCACCTCCATGGGATTTGTGCATCTGGGCTTTTGTATTTAAAACAAGATGAGATGTGATTAACAACAGATACTTGGCGGTAAAAAGAAAATAAGTTGACACATCTTTTAGCAAACAGGTTTTCTTTCTTGAGTGTAAATTTTAAATCACAGTCTCTAACCTCCAGGAGAGGATTTTTACTTTTTGCAGTGTAATCTCACTTTTTCTCAAGTCTGTTCCACTCTGTGTGTCTAGTCCTCAAGGTTTGTACTGCAACTCCCCTTCTCCCTTTGGTGCATGAGGAAGTGCCTGTTGGGAGGGCTGGTAAGAGATAGGTTGGAACTGTGCATAGTGTGTGATTCACTACTGCCTTAATTCAGCTTTACTTCATTTGATCTTTACTTCTGCTGATTTCCTTTAGATCTTAGGATGTACTTTTAAAAACTGTGGAGAGTGTTCAGGACAATGAATAATTCTCTGCAACTGTAATTTGTAATGCAATAATTTTATGTGCAATAATGATAATCAACAGGTATAGAGCTATTAATGAAGTTTTCATTCAAGTTTACAATACGCAAATACTTCGTAAAAAATAACACTAAATTAAGTCTATAAGAAACCCACTACTGATATTAGTGAGGTCAGGATTTCACCTTTTACCTTTGATAAATGCTCCACTGAGCTCTTAGGCTGCAAGAAGGACATTAGTGTCCATGTGTTAGAAATGCTGCACTAGTGAGTCCATTGTACAAGATGCATCCTGGATAATTCTGTATGCTTTAAAAAGATTACTCTCTCCCAAGTCTTAAAAAAACCTCAAGTCAACAGAAATTGTTAGGATGTAGAAACAGTACATTTGTCACAGCTCCTAAATCATCCTGCACTGACTGTGTCGCTCTCCTTTCAGACATGAGATTTTTCATTCAATAGTTCTGTTGCCAAACAGAGTCACTTGTCTAAGCATCTGTGCAGTGAAAGTAAGTATGTGTTGAAGAAATAAAATCAATTTATTGTGTGTACTCTTACCCCTGCACCAAAACTGTGACTGGTAAAAATCAAATCTGTGCTTACTGGACAATTAAGCTTTAAGTTTTGTAATTCTTTTCCTGTGTATCTTTGGCATTTGAGTGGGTTCACTGTAGAGTTTGGAATCACTTTTCAGTTTATTGTGTGACATTTACCTTCTCCGAGTGTCCTCTGCAGTAAGTCATGTTTTGCTTGGAGTTTTGTGATGAGATTGCTACCTTCCAGATATTCTCTGAATTTCTGTAGAGATGAAGATGAATCTATTACTATGCATGACACATAAATTCCAGGAACTTCTGGATAATGTTTACTTCAGGTGTTTGGTCTGTATCACATGAATGAGGAAGCAACCAACATACCATGAAATAGAATTGCTCTGTTTCCTGCTGGTTTGCTCTTCTTTTTGCAATGCTAGGTTTACTCAGGTATGTCTCAGAGACTGTTGACTTCACAGACTCTGTTGAGCGACTGTGCTGGAAACATTCTGACACATCATAATCTTCAATGGTGACCATATCTTGTATTGTCTGCAGGGTAGCCTCTGTTGTTTTCTTAACCTGGTATTACAAAGCACAATTTGCCAAATGCAACATAAATATATTTAGGAACACCTTAGAAGGGAAACTCATTACTCACAGTAATTCTCTGGCACACTCCCCCAAACAAAGTGGTGTGTAAATGTGAAACGTTAGGTGTGCTGTAACAGGTATCTATGTAACAGGTTTCCTATCTAGTTCTCTGCTTTACCATGGTCTAACCCACAAACACAGATGTACTCTTGTGTTGGCTTTGTAGTGAATCAAGCATTTGTTTGAAATTAGAATTGGAATGTGACATGACTTGATTACGGTCCCTAATCTGGGTGGCAATAGAGATGATACACTGCTCTGGAGGGCCAGCTCTCCTAAATGTGGTCAATGTGCTATATTGAATATGTACATCCAGGGATCTGGATCTGGCCAGAACAACGTGATCTTCCAAGAAAACAATCTGTGACCCTGTACTGTGCACAGGGATGTTTAGACTGCAGAAGTGGACAGAGAGGGCTCGAGAAAGCACAGTTTACACCAGACTCCCAGCCCTTCCTGTGACCTATGGAGCACCACTGCTCATAGTGGAAACCTGGGCATGGATGCTGTGGACGAGGGATGCAGTTTCCACAGTGCAATAAAGTAACGGGCAAGATTCACAAGGATGTGATTTACTTCCCAGTTCTGCTTCAGATGGAGTCTCTAGTAGGGTCAACCACACACAACTCCAATGTAGGCAAATATCCCTTCCATGCCTGTCAAACATGATTTCTCCCTCTACACCCTTGCACTTCACTTCACTGAAAGAAATAATCTGTCTCCTTCTGTCTTTGTTACCTTGAGAGACTTTCTGAATGCAAGTGGTTGTTTCTTTTTTTAAGATGACTGTACATGTCTCACGGACATTAATACTAAGTTCTAGACATTCAACATACAAACTAAAATGAGAAAAACTGGCATCCTGAAAACTTATCAGTAAAGTACATGAAGAAATTAAATCATTTATATGTTTTCTTTTAGAAACAGATTCTCATTTAAACTGAAGGACTTTAACATTGTCTTAACTGTGATAAAAGTGCATTTTATTTCCACTGCCAGAGCAGGGGAAAGAGAACAGCATCGTTTTTTCCATATTTTACAAAAAAATGCATTTTCCTAGGTGAGCTGTTCCCATCACAGGCATTCATTAGTCATGTTTATAAATAGCTGTAGCTGAGAGCATAAGAGATCTTGAGTCAGCTACCACAAAAGACAGTTCAAATTCCTTTGTATTACAGAAGTAGCAAGTTGAGGACTGGACAGAGGGTGGTAACAGAAGACAATAACTGTTCTCAGTGGCTTTCTGTCACAAGAATTTAAAAATATGTGCTCTAAAAAGTTTACACTGAAGCATCTGCAAAATGCAGAACTCAGTAATGTGAATGTATAGACAGGTAAAAGACAAAGTTTCCAAACCTCTGTAAAGCAGGTGAGGATATACCTTAGCATATTTGCTGGTATTTGATTTTTAAAATTAAAACCACTAATACAGATTGGAGCCACTTCAGGGTCATTTACATGCTTTTGGCAAGGAAGAAAACACTGCACCTTCCTGAAAATGATGTTCAATGCTTAGCCCTTGCAGACATAGGTCTTACCTCCTCATTTTCAATTTTGAGTGTAGCCAATCGTGACTGTAGTTGTTGATATCTAAGCATAAGCTCTGCTTGCACAGGTTGCTGGGCAGTGACCTGGCAAACCTAACAAAGAATCAAGAAGAGCTGTAAGATGCAAGTAATTTAAAAAAACAGTCAATAGTCTTTGATTGTTCTTCTTAAAACTAGGTGAATTCCTACCAAAGCTATTAAAACTTAATAAAGCAGACAATAAAATATGCCCATCTAAATTTAAAGTATTTATGCGTTACAAGGTGTGGAAGTACGTACTACATCTTACGAATAAAGAGCACAGCCTTTTTCTGTGTCTGCTTTCTGTTGCTTTTGTATCACACAGACCCAGAGTAACATTCAGAAAAAAAGATGTACATGGGTGATTTCAAATTCTGCTTTGCTACTGGCCTTTGGTGTAGCAGAACAGGGCACAGCTGGGGTACCCAGTATGCATGAAATCTCCAGATGATAAAACGGGGGAAGAAGAAGGGGAAAAGGCTGCATTGCAGCATGAATTTTTTGGAGCGGCTCTGCAGCTGCTCTCAAATAGCACCCACAAACTCTGTTATGAGTGATGCAGGTAATAAAGACATAAAGTCACTGCTTACACTGGTGCTGGGCTGAGCACAGGTTGGCCAGCAAATTTATAGCAATGTCATCATGAGTGATACAGAATATAACAACACGTAACAGTTTTTACATGAGAACTTTGAAGAAACAGACAGTGTTGCAAGTTTTGCAGAATGTTATTGCTGATCCACTGACTTTTGGGGAGCTTTTACCAAACTCTTTGTAAAAGGGAATAAATTCTCTATCCTGGTATACAGAAACAGTCACTATGAGGACACTTGTCAGTGTACAGACCTCATCACCCATATGAGATTGGAACTCAAATTTCATTGGTGGACAGAAAGCAGTGGGGTACATTTCCATGAATCTCTGCTTGTCACTGCGCGGCTCCAAGCTGTCAACTGCATTTTCAATGATGTCTAATCCCTCATGCCTGGAAGTTTCAAGGTTATACTCTGCAGACAGGTATGTTCTTAGGGCTCTGTTCAGACTAGCGTGGTATCCAAGATCACAACACTAAAAAAACAACAAATGGAAAAGACAACAAATTTAAAAGGAGGAATACCATTCCAATATCCCAATCATGAAAGTGTCACTAAAGTTTTCTGTCCTGAAATTTTTCTATCTTTGAAGTATCTAACAAATTATCTTCTAAATTAAAATACACTACCGGGGTCAGACAGTAAGTATTTAGTATCCTCATTCTGTAGCAAAGATTATTGGACAATTTTAGAAAAGAGATCAAGTGTACATGAGTGACAGTTTGCTTATCAGATACAGAAGTGCAGGCACTGTATTTATATCAAAAAAGTCTGGGACTATGCACACAAGTGGGCTTTTCGGTATCAATAGCATGTGTAAGCCTTGAATCACCTATTTAAACCCATCCAGACATAACTATCAACTAAGGTAATGACAGCACCAAAGTGAACTTCAAACAATTCCTGCTTACCATGCCTGTGCCCAAACAAAAACATCCACAAATACCTTTGAGCATAAGCAATCCATCTAAAATGCTTTTTGATGCACCCCTGATTGTGAAAATGTATTTAATGTAAACACCTTATTTCCCATGCTCATACACAGACAGCAATGTACATCGTGTTACTAAATGCAGAAAGTCATAATTTATGTCTTTTTTTCTTCTATGAAATGGAATGTAATTGAAACCTAATTGGTAAAACATAAAGTTGTATTTGTTCTTGAATTTTAAACATCCTCAGTTTGCATTATTCATGTTTGGTTAATATTTTAGAGAACAGCTGAATATATTTTAAAAATGTCACAGCAGTAGCATATCAGCTGATTGTTTCCCTACATTGCACAGTAAATACCCTCAGTTTCTGCTCAGGGAGCCTCTAGGTAAGGGGAGATGTCACCTCAATAGTGGCACACCAGTTTGCTAATAGTTGCATACATAGCAGTGCTCTTTATTCAAAGGGGTGAGATCTGCCCCAGTCAGAGGCCAATGCCCGGCCAGAGCAGTCAGAGCACTCTGTTTTAGGGCATCCCTCAGTCCCCAGCCACTCCTCCTGGGTGCCCACCCACAGCCTGAAGCCATCCATCCCTGCAGGACTTGCAAAGTAACTATGGAGTTGGGTGAAGAAGCAACTTGAATTCCGTCCACTCTACCCTATATGCATATATACACCTTTTATATGAGTACTTCCCTCACAGCTATTACACACACCACAGCATTAATGGGATCACATTCCCTCCCTTTCCTCTTATTTGAAAAAGGAGAGAAATAGACAGAGAGGGAGACAGACATAGTGCTGTACACACTACATGGGAAAGAGCTTTCAACCTATTTAGCGTACCAAAACCCGTGTGTAGAAAGGAATGAAACACTTCACTTATGAATAGAAGGGAATGAAACACTTCACACCTATGACTTAGGTAATGACTAGTGATGAAGCTGCTCTCTGAAATCTAACAGAGAGGTGTTTTATTCACAACAAAGCTTCCAGAAAGACTAAGTTTTCACTCCTAGCAAGTACTCCTGGTAGTGACTGCAGATGGGACGGTGGCTCTCCAAAAAACCAGATGATGAACCATTCAAAGAAAATGAAAAAATGCCATGTTCAATCAAACACATATGTTAACCTCTCTCTTTTGCATTTATAAAATGTAAATTTGTGTTACACTTACTAAAACAGCCACTCAACTTTTATACTAAAGGGCATCCATATTTCAAAGAACACCAGCCTCAAAAATATCGTTTCTAAAAGGAAAAGTCTCTTGGTGTTTTTCTCTTGTTCTATGTCAAATCAGATCTCATATTTAATTCACTATCTTGGATGAAAAAGACAGACTAAAAGTGCTGGTAAGAAAGTGAATTGGGACAGCTGTTTTATTTCATGTGCATTAGTTTCAGAGAGACCTCATGGAAGATTAAACTGAAAAGGAATTAGAAATAGAGGGCAATGCCAGGTTTAGCATTGCCAACTACCCATGTGTTATAACACTACAGCCTGAATTTTGGCTCTAGTGGATTAATCTGAGTATTACTAGAAAGCTTATTGATTTACAATTAGAGTTGTGTGGGCTTCTGATGCAGCTTTTTTGAAAGCTGGAATACAAGATTGCAGCCTTTATGCTGTGACATAACTTCATTGTTTAACCCTTAATCTATGCAGTCACTATCACCATGATCATCTTTGGCAAGTGATGACAGCTGAACAAGGCAACAAATATGGCCTCTCAGATGAGAAGAGGATTTTTCAAATGAAGCAGAATATCCTGCCAGGCTAAGGCATCTTCTTGCAATGCCAATGCCAGCAGAGAAAACAAAAATTAAATGCAGATCCTGAACTAATGCCTTATCACAAGCATCTCTTTGAATGGAATTAAAAACATCTGAATTTGAAATTTTGCTTCAATTACTTACGTAAAAATAGATTTTGTATGAGGGAAGTTATTTTTTAAAAGCAAAACTTAACACTCAGACATCACAACTCTTACTTCTGCCAGACCATAGCCCACTTTCCCCAAAATCTCGAGACACAGATCATAACTGGGAAACAGCTGTCATAGTATCAACTCCTGGCTACACAGAAAGAAATGTATTGTCTTAATCTGCTGGAAAGATGGTTTAGAAAAGAGAGTTGTCTAAAATGGGGACAGCATTTTTGGTATTTGTTCATTACTGAGGCCAGAAGTTTAAGGTATTGCCACTAAACTGCCACCCTGACCACGCTGTCTCTGACCATGCTTGGAAAAAATAATCATCAACCTTTCTGGTGTTTCAAAGAAGTATATATGTATGCAGATACACACACACACACGCACACATATTTACATGATTTTCAGCAAAAAATCTGTAGATTTGCGGAAAGACTTGTACAGTTCAAGTGAGCAACCACACTGTTAGCCAAAATAAATACGAGTCTTAGAGGTTCACTAGTCAACACACCGAGGGTACAGCCTGGGTCATTATCTACCTGTGGAACTGCTGTCTAGCTATGGGCTAGAGAGATGAGATGTCACTTGGTGCAGTAAGAAATGAAGATGAAAAGTAACAGAATGAAGTCATAGACTATGAGTTTGTTTGCATTTCTGGAATCATAAAGACTTTTGGTTGGGCAAAGTGGAGGGAGATGAGGGATGCATTTGGGATATGTGTGAAAAATTAATTTTGTAGTTTGCATTTTCTTATTTGGAATTAAATCTGAAGCAGTCTCAAGAGCATTTACTGCCTTTATTGTACCCTAGAGTATATTTAGGCTTGAACAAAACAAACTGCAGTGCTTAGCACAGAGCTTCAACCAAACCAAGCTGTTCTTATTTCATTTAATTTTGTTTCAGGAATAGTAATAAAATTCTAATGTCAATGGAAAGAGAAATTCATTAAAAAAGCCTTAACCTCTGAATAAATCACTTTCCAAGTATTCTGTTACACAGACATCCACATTCAAATCCAAGGGCTGTACATATCATATTTATGAGGACTTACGTAATAAAGATCGTGAGCTGCACACACTTTACCCTAGTTTTAAACCTGGTTTTATGAATGATTAATAAAGAACCTTTACAGAATAAATTAAGTTCACAATAGCTAGATGTTCCTTAACTTCTTAAAGATCCAAAGCATGCAAACTGCAATTAGAGATTCAGAAACTCCACTTTAAGGCAGACCAACACATTAATATTTTATTTATTTCAGCAGCAGAACTACAGTAAAATTGTTTTGATCTCTATTTCCTAGTATTTATCTTCAGATCATACAAATGCACGGTAAGTCTGAAAAAAGGTCCTTACCTTCCTCTTATACTCAGATAAATTTAATGAACATAAATGAGTAAAAGTATGTGCCACATGGACAGATGCTGGCACTAGGAGCTAGATTAGCAGCAGTATGTAGTCCGTCATTCCTCTGAAACTCAAAATCTTAAAAATAATTTTACATACTAGGTAAAGCTTATTTAATTCAGCTAATCTTTACTGTTTTTTACAGATACAAATAAAGAAAATAACTAATTTTGTCCTCCACTTGAACTAGATCCCACTCTAGTCAGCAGAGAAGAAATACTTAACAGAAAATTCAAATTCCTCTAGTACAATATGCAGAGGACAGAAATACACTGTGCATATCAAATCCTGTTTATCTCTCTGCTTCTTTGCAAATGTTCATCTTATCCCTCAGCTCACTAAATACATTAAATCATCCAGCTAAGACTCCAGCAATATTTTTATATTGCTTTTATCACATGAGCTTAAAATGAGCAACACATCATAATTTTAAGTCAGAAGCCCTGAGCTCTGTTAATGAAATGACAGAGTTGAACAGTTCAGACTGAGTTCAGATGGGGAACTGTAATTTAGGATTTTCCATATAAGCCTCATATATGGAAAATGCAGTAGAATCCAAATGAAAAACAGGTATTTTTTTTTTGTAAAAACGAGTAGTTCCATATCCTCCCCAACCTTGTTAGAAAAAAAATTTATTTAACAGTTTATGACATTATTTCATGTATTTATCCCATTTTTATTAGACATATTTTTCACTAACATAGGAAAACATTCAATTTCATTTATAGGCAACACCAACACCTTGGGGAGATCTGAATTCCTTCCATGTTAACTAGAATTCAGACACAGAGGAGAAGTAACCCCCTTCTGTACAGGCAATGAGAGAGAGTTCAGGGAAGCACAAGAAGTCAGGCAGGCAAACAGGGACAAAATAGAGAGGGCAAAGAATGAAATCGCCACCACAGCTCTGAAAGCTCCAAATTGTACCATGACATTGACAGATTTACAGAATGAGGTAGTCTGGACTGTTGCAACATGTGGCCACTGGGAAACACGTCTAACATTCCAATGATATAACTCCAAAACCTTGCCAAGATTCTTGCATTTACAGAAAGAGTTTCCTTTGTCAAGTGGCAAACACTCTGTCTAAATACCAATGCTTTCACAGCATATTCTGATTCAATACAAATGTCTGAAAGACATTTCATTTAAACAAGCTCACAACTGGATTAAATTTGCTCTGAAGCAAATTCTGGTTGCACATGTTTGCAGCCTACTCTTACAAAACAGTGATGCAAATGGCAGCTAGACTTTCCATTTAAATTCCTTAGGGAAGAGTAATTTCTCAAGCCATTTTGCCAAAAGAATGTTATGGTGTACATTGGTCCATGGCTTTCAAAAAGACAGAGTAGATACAATTTTTCTGCATTATGAAATATTGTAGAATGTATGTATTTGTTAAAGACTAGCAGTTAGGAAGCTCTAGTCTTCATGGCTGTGTAAATACCTTTACATACACTAACTCCAGTGAGTGTTGCCTCTGTGTGTGTATGGACGGAAAGCTTCACTTCTCCTCCCCCCACACTTCTTTGTAAAGCTCCAGGGTTGTGGCTCCTCCCCTCGGTTTTCACTGCTACAGAAACCTCTGTGGACATCACTGAAGTGGATTAAGAATCACATGCATTTTCCAACCTGATGAAGTTCTGACCAAGTAGAAACACACACTGGAGACACTCTCTGAGAAATGTGAACTCCGAAAGGTAAGGCAGGAGAGGTGACAAAATGAGCATCTTTCCAGCTTCTGAAGGGGTGAGGGTGCTAGGAACAAAAAGGAAGGGACCTCTCTTTCCTTCCAGCATCCAAGAAGAACTCATAAAGTTCACACATATGAGACATGCCCTAACCTGAGACCAAAAATCTGTCATCCTTTAAGCAGTAGCAGGAAAATCATCTGTTCAGTAGGGTCAACTTCTCACTTGGGGGGCACCCCAGCAGATACACTGCTAGCCCTTAGCTTTCTGCCCTAATCATCCACCTATAGGTCCTGGTAAATGCTTTCACTGCCTGGGCAGCCTCGATGGGTGGAGCAGGTTGTGCAAGTGGATGGATGCAGATTAGACAGGGACAGGCCACAAGCAGAACAAACCAGAAGAAATCAGGAGAAAACATGCAATAGCAACTAGGAAAGGAAAAAATACTGAGAACACTGAGACAGAAAAAAATACTGAAAACACAAAAAAGATTCATTGCCATTTTTTACATAAAAGCAAGAAAGAAATAAAGCAAAACCATTTGAAAGGGAAAAGTTGTAACAAAATCAGGCAAGATTTTATAAATTACAGCAAAACTAGAAAGGACAAAGAAAACTATCAGTATTTAGATGACATATAATAAAATATGAATACATAGCTATTTTAGTACATTAATCTCAAGAAGGCATTTTTACCTTTCTCTATGAAGCTTTGCTTCTCCAGTCAGTAGAAATGAGAAACCACTTGTCAAATTCTGTATTAATTTATTCTATATTAGAAACCAGAGCTGTGTATGAATGTTGTTTACTATTGTAAGTAACAGATGCTACTGTAGCAGTAGGAAGCATATTCAAATATCTAGGATTTCAAATGGGCCACAGAGGCATACCCACTAAGCTATTTAACCCTACATTGCTAGAGAATGGATGTTCTGGGGCTTGTGTTTGCTGTCTCTCTATTTTCTCTATCACATATAAAGCCAGCTTACAAACAGGGTGGGATGTGATAGAGAGCAGGATGCTCCCTCTGCATCGTGTAAAAATGTCAGTAATACAGGTTCTGGAGACCAAAGGCTGGCACAAGTCAACTTTAGTGTATAAGCTCGTTCTTCTAGGATGTTCTCATACAAACAACTTACTGAAAATAAGTAACAAGTGTGTTGACAGTACAGAGTACAGAATTGATTGTGTCTGTTCTTCAAACTACATGAAGTAAGAATAAGAAGCCACTATATATATGATTCAATGACTAAATTAATTAAACCAAAGAACTTTGAAAACATGGAAGAAATTTCTTCTGTAGAATTAAATACCACTAGATGACCACTGAAGAAGTTTATCTTGTAAAAAATATTTATATCCCAGAAATTGTACATAATGGAAACATCATATTTTCTATTGACAAATGAAGAGCAAACACAATGTTCTAACTTTAAAAAAATGGGTTCAGCATCTTATTGGCACTTTATTTTCTGAAATACAAAGTTAAAGGGAAAAACTCCTGATTATATCATACAATATTATTAATAGTAAGTGTACTGTAGGCAATCTATATGACTAATGCATTCTCTTTAAAACTGAAAAAAAATATTATTCCTGAACAGAATAAACATAAAAACAAATGTGCCAATACTTACATCGATTAAATCCGAAAGGTCGTGAATATAATACTTGAAAACAGAAGCATTAGTTGCTTCAAGGGTGAGCAGGTATTCATTACGGGCTTTAATAGATTTCAGCTTGTTTTCAGAATATTTTGCTTGACGCTAGGAAAGACATTGCATATTAATGTATTTTAATTACTTCATTTTTGGTATGCAGCAAAAACGGTAACAATTCAAGCACACATTCCTAGTAACAAGAAAGAATCTTAATTTCCAGCCTGTTATACATACAACAAATATAACACAAAGTGAAAACTTAGTATTTTGTTTTAAATGCGACAAACTCTATAGTAAGAATTATACCGGGAATAAAGTATTCCCCCCTCTGAACTGAAATTATGTCAAGTTATCTATAACCCACTGCTAGTTTATTATGTGTACCTTGCTTAATTTTATTTCCCAGCTGGATTTCTCTGTCTAATATCATGCCAAAGAATGTCAGAAATGCACTGAATTTATTTCAAATGAAGCTAAATAAAAGGACTATTTACTTTTTCCTTCATTTTTTCAATCTTTTTCACAGAGCTCCGTCTCTGGTGCCTTTCTTCTAGTCGAATATGAAAAACAGGGTCACCTGACCTCCCAATCTGTTTTTCTTCTTGCTTCTCTGCCTCCTTCAGTTTGCTTTCTGCACTGATGCTCTCTGCATGATACATGTGGTATGTTTTCATGACCTGCAAAAGGCAAGAGTCAAAGGAGAGTTGGAGAAAATGAAAATATAAAGGTATCTACAGAAAAATCACAGGGTCTTTGAGCAAAATGTTGACTTATAAACATGGGTCTTGGGTAAGTTTCTTTGCCAATGGAGATTGAGGACTTTTGGTTGCATTTTTCTTTTCTGATTTACTTAACAGTACTCCAAATAGGGATTTTTTCTTTCATTTCTCTGATAGGAAAGAGCAAAAATCATTCTTATTAAATTTCATGATTCTTGTCTTCAAGTGAAAATCTAAAATAATGAACAAAACTAAATCTGTATCAGTACCAAATCTATCTGATACAAACTATCTTGTGGGCTAAGTAATAGCTTGGCTGTGGACATTAAATGTTTGAAAGCAGAAGGATCCCTTCAGCACTGCGGAAAGGGGGAGGAAGGAGAGGCAACGGGAAGCTCTGGCCTGGGAGCAAATCTCCAGCTAGCTGGATGGCTGTCCATGGCCTGGAAAGAAGTGTTTGCCAACTACACAGCCAGCAGACTGGGCCTGGTGCAAAACCAGATGAGAGCTGAAGGAGGAGCTGCCTGATAGTTAACTTGTGACAATGTTTTCTCCATAGACCCAAAGTTATCTTTCCTCTACACAAGCACTGGGTCTGCAGATGAGAGAGCCTGGGTTGCCAGTATGCAAATACATGCTTGCATAGACCACAAAGAAGGAAAGGGACTGGTATAGCCCAGTCCTTCCTTCTTCAAGCAAGAAAAACCTCCACCTGAATGCTGTGTAGTAGACAGCAATCAATCACAACATCCCTCCCACCTCTGCTGGGGAGGGCTGTCTCTGCTCTCTTCCAGCAAAGCAATCGTCTTTCTGCCTTCCCCAGTCTTGTTGTTGTTGTTTGTTTCTTTGTGCTGTTGTCTTAAGTTTAGAGCACTGAACAAAGCAGGAGGCATCCTCAGGCAGCCAGAGGCCTCCTCTCCTCTAAAGGGTGCCAGAGCTCTCGCCTGCAGATATTATCTTTGGGTGGAGGCCATGCAAACCATTCAAATCTCCGAAGGACACAGGCCTGTGTGACCCATGTTTTGGGGACTGTTTTGGGAAGCTGTCTTGAAGCATCCCCTTGGGAGAGTGTACTTTTTGTTACTGAGTAGATAGGCTAGCCTAAGGAGTATTCATAGAATGGCAAAACAGAGAAGACTACAGCTAGATATTGCAAATTCACTGCAGCATGTCTTGGCATGGATCAACACAAATCAACTGCATGCCATGCCAGTGGGTGGCTGAACTGATGTGTATTTCAAGTCCTGTGCAACAGAAAGACAGACGCTTTCAGAGAGCTGCTATTTTGCATAACCACGTATGTTATACACCATAACTGTGTATGCCACTACTTAAGACTGATGCCACTGATATTAAAAATGAAACAGGCAACTCTTCACCAACTTCCTGTAGTAAGGTAAAACAGTTGGAGACAAGCACTAAAAAGTGGCCCTGTTTTTATTTTAAGAAACATATGTTTACAGCTCTGTGGTGAAAAAAAACAAACTGCCTGGAGCAGGACTAAGTGTCATTGCTGCTGCTCCTTTATAGCACACTGCGTTCCAAGGCCTGAGCAGAGTGCAGAGCTCCCTGCCCAAAACACTGCCTACACCCACTGGGAACTGCCCCACCAGCTCACATCTGCACCAATGAGGCAGGAAAAAACCCCAGAGATGGGTGAAGCTGGGTTAGGAAGAGAAGGCAAGTCCACAGAGCTGAGGCTGCAAGGTTCCCAGTTTAACCAAATAGCATGTTCAGTCTCCTATATCCAGCACTGTTCCAAAGGCCCTCCTAAAGTTGCTGATATTCAGTACCTAGGGAGCTTAACTCATACAGCCACAACTCATACAGCCACATGGAAACAAAAGAATTACTGCAAAGAGAAGAAATGGACTTTTTAAAGAGATGGTTTATATAATAAAACAGAGAAGCACAGAAAGTGATATGGCTCTTATTAAAAACGACGGGGAAAGGAAATTAAAAGCAAGGTTGTGCCCTTTTCTTTTGGCCTTTCTATCCAATTCTTTTAAGCATTTCTTTATATAAGGCTAGAGGTGTTTGCTTTTATTTTTTATCTTTTTTTCTGTGTCATCTCTAGAGACTTTTTAGTTGGTGGGACAAGGCTAACTCACGTGTCTTACCACCAAGAAAAGTTATTTTCTTTTGTACTCTGCCTGCAGAGGGAACTATGGGCCCTGATGGAATTAATCCAAGAATTCTCCAAGAGCTGGCTGATGTCATCACAAAACCTCTCAATTTTTGAGCAGTCTGGGGAATCAGTGAAGTCCAGGATGACTGGAAGCTGGCAAACATTGCCCCAGTTTTCAAGAAGGGCAAGAAGGAGGACCCTGGGAACTACAGACCTGTCAATCTCACTTCAGTGCCTGGTAAAGCTATGAAGACGATTATTCTGGGAGGTACTGAGTAACAACTGAAAGACAACACAGTCACTGGTCACAGCCAGCACGGCTTCATGAGAGGGAAGTCCTGTTGACCAAGGGAAGCCAGTTGATGTAATCTCCCTGGATTTCAGTAGATCTTTCAATACTGTCAGAGTATCCTTCTGGATAAAATGTCCAGCACACAACTGAATAAAGACATCATGTGATGGATGAGCAACTGCCTCATTGGCTGGGCAGAGTTATAGTGAATGGGGTGACATCAGACTAGTCACCTTCACTAGCGGGGTTCCACAGGACTCCATCCTTGGTCCTGTGCTCTTCAACACCTTCATTAATGACTTGGACGCAGGATTGGAAGGGATGCTAAGGACGTTCACAGGTGATTCAAAACTGGGAGGAGCTGCTGACTCCCACCAAGGCAGGGAGGCCCTGAAGAGAGACCTTGATAAATTAAGAGAACTGGGCAATCACCAACCTCAAGAAGTCCAACACAGGAAAGGTGCTGGACTCTGCACCTGGGATGGGGCAACCCTGAATGTATGGACACACTGTGGAATGAGATGCTGGAGAGCAGTGCCACAGAAAGGAACCGGGGGGTACTGGTGAAGGGAAAGCTGAATACGAGTCGGCAGTGCCCTGGCAGCCAGAAGGGCCACCTGTGTCCTGGGGGGCATCAGGCACAGCATCGCCAGCCGGGAAAGAGAGTGGAGAGCCTTACCTTGAGTATTGTGTGCAGTTTTGGGAGCCACAATTTAAGAAGGATATAAAGCTATTGGAGAATGCCCAAAGGAGGGCAACAAAGATGGTGAAGGGACCTGAGGGGAAGCCATATGAGGAGCATCCGAGGTCACTTGGTCTGTTCAGCCTGGAGAAGAGGAGACTGAGGGGAGAGCTCATTGCAGTCTGCAACTGCTTTGTGAGGGACAGAGGAGGGGCAGACGTTGATCTCTTCTCTGTGGTGACCAGAGACAGGTCCTGAGGGAACGGCCTGAAGTTGTCAGGGGAAGTTTAAGCTGGATATTAGAAAAAGGTTCTTCACCCTGAGGGTGATTGGACACTGGAACAGACTCCCAAGGGAAGTGGTCACAGCACCGAGCCTGTCTAAGTTCAAGAAGCATTTGGACAACACTCTCAGGTACATGATGTCACTCTTGGGGATGGTGCTGTGCAGGGCCAGCAGCTGGACTCAATGATCCTTGTGGATTCATTCCAACTCAGCATATTCAGTGATTCTGTGACAAATAATATCTCAGAGTTTTCTAACTGCATCTCAAAGCACCTAAGAGGTGAAACAAGGATTCATTCTGCTTGCCAAAAGCAATAAGCACTGAAGTTTTTTAAACAATTTTTCTGAATGCCTAGCAGACTAGGCATAAATGTCCTTCTGCAGTGAAGGCTGCAGTCATGGCTGACACTTCAGCTTGCCTCCTTGTTGGAAGAAGCACTCCTTGAAGGAGTAGAAGTGTATCACTACCTGTTCTCACCAATATCTTCACACCAACTCCACTAGCTTCACATCACTGAGGATTATTTCTTCCTCTCACTGCTTGCTTACAGCACATGCTACCAAATCCAGAGTGTCTCACTCTACACTGATTGGAAGGCAAGTTTTGTGGGAGAACTACATGGAACTCAGTCTTCGTGGGGAACCAAGATGTCTACTTGAAATCCATGTTCGCACAACAAACTTGGCACAAGTTCTTGGCACAAATGGTTTCCTAAATAACTAAATTTTAAAAAGAAGCCCTCTCTCTGTATTCACAGGACTGGACATCAGTCACAGTCAATCCTACCCAAGCCTCACTGGCTTAGGAATCAATACAGATTCTGTACAGAGCGGTGATCAGCCTATGCATGTGACTCCTGTCCAGTTTGTTATGTTGATAGCACTGCTTAACTCATGCACTAGTGACATCATTATTTTGTAAGCCTCTGAGGAAAACTTTTTCATGTTTTTTAGCCTTTTTCATGATGTGTCAATGTTTTTTAAGAGCTGATATTGCAGCAGCTGAACTTAATTTGAGAAAGTGTTAGAGAGACACGTATGGAAAAATAAATGGGAACAAGCTAGGGAGCTGGCTTCCAAGTATTTCAGTGCATACTTCCTCAAAAAATTAGCTTAGAAATTGCATGCTAAGTTGCATATATGATTCTTTGCCTTAGCACTATGCCATCTCTTTGCCTTGGAGTTTTTAAGACTGTTAAGATATTGTTAAACACAGTAACAGGCTTTCCTAAATCTTGCAAATAGACTTATTGTATGAAAAGTTCTGAGTGTCATAGGCCTCTGATCTGTAAACATGCAACAGATTCATAGATCTGTTATTCAAACTATGAATAATTTCATTAAACAAGCAATAATGTTTCTCAAATGTCCACCAAACTGTTGAACTGACAGACCATCCTGTGAGAGTATCCATCACTGAACTGACTTTAATTAGTCTCCAAAGTGCTTATTGATCAGCCACCAAGTGTGCACTGGAAAAAGAGAGCAAGATTGTAATTTTGCAGATGCTGAACTGTCATCATGGCATTTACTGCATTTCTCCACTGTAGTGAACCAGTGTTGTTAAATGCATACTAGTACCTTTCTAAAATTAAATATTGAGTTAATTTCCTATTAATTTAGCAGGTTTATTCTGCTGATGCAGTGATGTAAAATACAGATTTCTGTCAGATGACTGTGTCAGACTACAAGCAGATGAACAAGATTATGCTACCCCAACTATGTACTCTCACATTCGTAGGTGACAGACTGTTCACTTAGTAGTATAAACATCTCAATTTGTGTGCCAAAGCTTCAGCATCATTCGTAAGAGCTCAGCAAATAGGCTTAAGGCAGAAGATAGTATTTATCACAGGGAAGGGCACATTTGAGTACATCCTTAGATAATTATTTTATTTAAACCCACAGTTGTTATCTAGGCAAATCCATCAACAAGACAGTAATTAGTGCTGTACTTCTGTGGGCTATAAGAAAAGAATGTTCCCATAGCAAGGGACTGGCTTTCCTTTTCTACACGCATACTTCTTTTCTAGAAAACTTCTCAAACCAAGGCAAGACTGAAAGCTACAGAGTTAAAATATATTGAAATTACTGTGTTAACATTTACTTTATTTTTATAATAAAACTGCATAATTAAGAGCTTTTTCATAGTGTTTCTCAGGAAACAGGAATTTCCTGGAACAGTAGCTCATCCCCAGTGCAATTATCATGCTTGAATTGTTTTAGAATTGTCTTTGCTAAGATGTGAGTTCTTATCAGAAGGTGGAGTCACAAGGGTTTCATCAAATTGGGTTACTTAGTGCTCTGCACAAGTAAAATCTTATGCCAATTTTACCACACCAGTGGCCTCTAGCAGTTAAGCAGGCTCAGTATGAGCTGTTGTCAGCATCCTATTCACTCACTTCCAAGCTGAACTCCGATGTGGTTTTAGGAATTGTCACTTATATATTATTATCAATACAGGATTACTGATTTCACCTTCTCCGATCTCCGATGCGCTACAGTAAACTGAACTTTTAAAAGAGAATTCAGATTCTGTGTTATTTCACCAAAGAAAAAAAGAAAATCTGACAGCAACCACCTTGAGAAATTAAACAGCCAAGATTTTTAAAGAGTAAGATAAATCAATGGAAAATGCAAGTGGCACAGCAGCCCTGTCTTTTTTAACATCCAAGTTGCTTTGGACTGTCCCTACTTTTTCATTTTTCTGAGAGCTTTACATTTGTGTTGCTTGTGAAATGTTTGATGCCAGCAGGATTAATTTGAAAAGCCAAGTGGGAGACATGAAGATATACTTTTATGATGTGCATCACTTTTCTCCACCATTTGCCCTCAGCCTTATTACTGGAACAGCTCTGTATTTTTAGCAAACTTGTGACCTCCCTGACCTCTTTAGAGGACATTTATGAGTGTGTCCTGACCCCTGAATAAGTGCAGTGGAGATCTCTCTCCAATACAAGAAAAGAGTCTGCCTACCTTCTGCTCCCTATCATTCCCCTTCACTGAGATACCATTGTTATATATCAGTACTTGATCTGACAAGGCAAGGTATTTCAGCTTCCCAGAGAAATGGAAGAAGAGTTTGACAGGGGAGTTTTCTCTGTTGCAAAGATGATCTATTGCAAAGTCAATAATATGTTGTGTCTTTAAGTCAACAAGTAAGAAGACTTCTAAATCAGTCAGTTCACAAAAAACAACAACTCAAACATCACACAGATTTCCATTTGACCAACTTTTCTTCCTGCAAATGCCAGGAAAAACTCCTATCTGTGACCCCACACAACTAATTAAGCTCCCCTTTCCCCATCCCCCCTCTCTCAAAAGATACACCTCATTGTAGTTTCTATAGCTTATATTCTTATGTAAAACACGGGGCTGATTACTAGCCTGCACTGGTTGAAAGTGCAGTAAGGAGAGGAGTGCAGCTACTGGGATGCTGCAGACCTGAAAATACCAACTCGCTGGCACAGCCACGGAGAAACCAGGCATAGTTATAAGTACTTGCCAGTCACAATTTACTGAGCTTGCAAAGATACAGAATGAAGATTAGCTATTCAGTAGTTTTTAGCATGATGTTTTCAGTCATAATTTTAAAATCTGTGCATAAAATTGAAAATACAGAGTGTTAAAATGCATTTTTATTAGTCATAAAAATGTAGAAAACATATTTAATGTAACATTTAAAAAAACTTTACATAAAAGAGATGGAAAATTAAAAACTACTTCCCTTACAAAATTCTGATTATTCCAGCAAAATAAGCCTGCTTTGTTCACAGTTCTAAGAACATCTGCAGTTGTGGTTCACCTGCTTCAGTTCGTATTTTTTCAACAATCCTGTACATGAGTAGTTTTAATGAGAATGGCACAAGCCAAAGGCCTTATTTACAGACCTTTCTTGTAAGATAAGGAATAAGAAGATAAGAAATAACCAGATTATTAAACCTTCTTCATACATATTAAAAGCTCTGATATTTGCCCCTCACTCAAAGGTTTTAGAGGTATTTAAATTCCAATATGATTTCACATTTTAAGTTATACTTCATGAAGGCACCTTTCCTTTCAAAAAACCAGAACTAAGTAGGAGGGAGAGACTTCAGTATTAGTATATTACTCACAGATTTGAAATTAATTTGCTTTTTTTTGGACACAAAGATTTATCTCACAGTAGTAAGACTGCATGTTTTTTATTTTACTTTTTCCCCTCTATAAATAGTGGGGCAAACAAGAAGATGATGTCTCCTTTCTGTAAGTGACTGAGAAATGTAGCTGCTGGAGATTAAAATTCTCAATACCTGTTTTGATAAGGCCACTATGATCTTATTCTGTACGCAGTAAATGTCATACAGAGTTAAAAACCTGTGCATGAGGTTCCCATCTGTCTAGATACTGTTCTATCTTTATGTACATGAGCAGATACAATTCACAGATATGGTGATGACCATTCTAAACATGCAAGCAGTGAAACAGATGCTACTCTGCACCGTATTGTCACTTTATTATGTGTGGGCTTTATTCAGCTCAATGTGGACATGTACAGCTGACCAAGCCCTTTGCAATCTACGAAAAGCTGGACAATGAAGTTAACAGTACAGATCGCTTAATCTCAAGCAGATTCTTGCATCTGATTAAACTGGTCTCATCTCCCCATATTAGAATTCCAGGGACATTAACTGGAACCCAGATAGCATGCTAAGATATTTCTATCTACAATGCAGATGTCTGAAAATCAGGTGAAGTAAATTCCATCCCAAGGAACCATGTTGCAGCAGCAGCCTGACTCCAATTGTGGACAAATTCAGAATTTTTATAACATCAAAAAAATTCCCATTTAAAAAAATAAATCTTAAATTCTGAGAAAGGAATTAGCATGCACTGGAAGCCATAATATGGAAGTTAATACCTGATTAAATCTGTAACCATCAGTGTGAAGACACAGCACTAGTGTGAAGAAAAGGAGTGAAAATACCAAAGTCTAGTCCTGCAGATTTTCACTGGTACTTCAGAGAAGTATTTCAGCACATGTTTCACTGTTTCCCTACCCTGGGAGCACAGGCACTAATCCCAAGCCTTGCCAGACACTGGAGTTATGGAACTGTTTAATTGAAACAAGACTGCATCTTCAGGGCTTATTCAGCACTGAAGTCCCACTCGTGCCACGGCTCCTGCAGTCACTGATCCCCTGCAGCTGTGTGCATTGTCTGCGGCTATCGCTGCTTTGCAGAAGCTGATCCCAGAACACTTCACTGACTACAGGCCTCAGCCAAGAAGGTTTGGGAATATGTGTCCATAACAATTCAAAAGAACTCAGGGCAGTAAGACTAATTTTCTTTGGATCTCCTTTTTGCCACCTAAGTTGTTCTTGAGATCAAATGTTCTTCAACCCATCCACTACCGGCTGCACAATTTTCCCTAGGTCAAAAGAAAAACCATCAATATGCATATGCACAAAAGTAATGTCTGAGCTCTGCTAGCAGAGAAGTGGTCACTGATATCTTCCTAAACTTCTTTATGGTCACAAATGTTTCTTGTATCAATATTGTAAGGTTTTTTTATGGTCTTCCAAATCTTGAGGATGTGGAACAGAGCAGTCTAGAGATTGTTATGCAGGGTACTGGAGCATAAATGTTTCAGTTCTTCCAGACAAAAAAAAGAGAATTTGAATGTACAACTTCCTCAATGAGCAGGAATCAACAGGCTTTTATAAGAGGTGCATATAATCAGTTCCTCTTAATTCTACAGCTGTGTTTTAAAAAAACAGTAATTCTTGCTTTTTTTCTTTCTCACAACATAACACCTCAGAAAATAGCTGAGGAAATAGTTACCAGATAGACAAGACATTGTTGTGCAGTAACAAGTTGTGTAAATGGGTTTCAGACAAAAAAATAGGTTCAGACCTAAGTTCTCTCAGATTTTCCTATGGATTAATAGGAGCTTGCCAGAATGTTCACAGTGTTTTTTTCTTGACCTCTCTAAAGGGTACGGAAAGCCTACAAAACCTTCTGTTTTTCTTTCTATTATTTACTTATCCCAGCCAGGGACAGGGGAGGGCACATAAGTAACATTTAAACAGCACGGCACTGGATCTGCAAACACCTACGATTTTTTACTGACAGTAGTCCACAGGTAAAACCAAGCAGATGGCAGCATGGACAAAAACAAGGCAGAAAAGAAAGAAGCTTTGCTCTGGTAAGCTCTGAGTAGAAATGTCTCATTAATAAACAAAAAAACTTATAATAAACTGGCTTAGCGGAGTCTGGGGGGAAAAAAGTGCTGAAAGTAAAGAGTAATCCTGAAAGCATTAGCATATGTATTTTTAACAAGTGAGTAGTCTTTTCAAAAATATAGTTTAGGCTTGTGTAAAAGACAAAAATAAGTCTCTCCGCTGGGGATAACTTAGTCGATGAAAGTCCACTTAAAGCTTACAGAAATAGCCTGATATGGAATTTGTATAAGATAAGCTAAATAAGTAACTATACTTACTGTGTAAAGCTCATTCAGTACTTTCATTAAGTCTTCATGAAGCTGAAATGAAATCTCTTTACTCTGTAATTAAAAAAAAATCATTAGAAAAGGGCATGTAAAAGCTGCAGCATACATTTGTTTCTTGATATTTATACTCATTGTTCATCCTAGACAGTGAATGCAATGTTGCTCACAAAAACCATTCTGAATTACAGTGCACTAAAAAGAGGGATTCAGGGATGCAGAGGCAGACAGATAACAACTGGACAGACAACTTCTAAAAGGAAACCCAGAAGTAATTTGAGATATTTTTCCAATAAAGTATCAGGAAATTAGGTGCCAATAGAAAGGGTAAAGTTCAAGATTAATGTTTTTAATAGAACAAACTGTGTACTGTATCATAGCTGCTATGATATATACAAAAACTAAATCATGCAGAACACGATATTCTAGAGGGACATCCTGCCGAATTTTACATCTAGGATAGTCTTTGCTTCTCAGCACACGCAACTATCTAAATATTTATACAAGAAATAATTGTGGCTCCTCTTTGAAACAGATACCCAACTGCATAATATTCCACAGAGTGGGCTGCTAAACCAGCTTTGTTTAGGTTTTCTGGACTGTGACTTTACTTTCATTATGACCCAGAAAAAAAGAAATGCTTAGCAATAGTTATTATCAAAGTAAATATGTCAAAACAAGAGTATTTAATTGGAGTCTCATTGAAATATATTCCTTTGTTCGTTTTCCATAACAGTTCAATCTGATGAAAATGGTGGAAACTGTGCAAGAGTTGAAGGCATTTGTATCACAGCCTTTGGAAAACAGCTACAGAATAGAGCTACGGGACTTGGCAAACTGCCTGGCTACATTTCTTCTGTGATGCTCAGCATTCTAACGTCCATGATGGAAATGTCAGATTTTTTCTTCTGTGAATAAATTGATAATTAGTCTGGCTTCTAAAAACTCCAACTCCATGACAGATAATGGCCTTAGCTATGAGAAGTACTTTGTATTTGTATAGAAGCCAAAGGAAAATCCTTGGGGACAACTCATCTCCAAAGCTGCTAACACATACTTGGCCATCACTAAAACACCTGCAGAAATAATGGTTTCTGAATGAGAATTTCCAGCACAATGTCCACATATGAGGAGAAACCACACCACACATCCCACCCACTGTGTCTTCCAGACGGATGAAACAGATACATACAGTAGCTCAGACAGAAAATTTTGGGGTTTTTTTCTCCTGATCCTACTATCCTACTTTAACTCTGAGCACTTAAGGCACTCATCATATCACTTATCAGTATTCACTCCGATCCTTATACTCAAGATGGTTTTTCACTGACAAGAAGCTAGGAATAGAATTTTAAAAACACTCCAGTGAAATTCTTGTACTCCCAAGGGCATTAGCTGTAGTACCTAAGGCACAGTAAGACAGCTGCTCCAAAGCTGAGGTACACAGAATTACTATGAAACTTTCCTTATTGCTTATACTTCTCAAAGTCTGGTATTTTCATGAGGTATGCATTAGTTCTGAAGTATCTAGAACACAAGGCTTACTACTTCCATTTCTTTGCAAATATCAGACTATTTTCATCTAATAAGAAGGACAAAATTTCATATATGTAACAGTACACCGAGTGCTTATGAAGAATTGGAAAAGGACTGCAGATTTGCAAGCTGCTGTAGGGAAATGCCGTAAAACCTTTGGCAAAAATTCTAAATTGCTTCACATTGCTTCACATTGGCACCCTGCCTTTAAAAGTCAGCAGTGCAGCTCTAACACAGTTTACACACCTCCTCAAAGCTCCAAGTGGAGGCCACCTGTTTATTCTTGGATAGCTGCTTCTGTAGTGCTGAATATGAGCAGCTTTTTAAACTACTTTAGCAAAAAGAAGGGCAAAACATACAAATAAGATGTTTGACATTAAGATGAAAGCATACACATGTGGGAAGAAACTCTAGACGAACTCCAGCTTCAAGCAATTTATCCCTTTCATCTGTTGCTCACAGCCATCTCGAGGCTGATGAGAAGTCAAGCCCTAAATACAGCAACAGCAATTCTAAGGCAGGATGCCTTAACCTGGCAGTGCAAAATTTTGTTTGAGAAGGTGAGACAGAAAACCCCAAACCAATTTTCTCTTTTCCCCTTGAGATTTTGCTGTAAGCAAAGCACATTGAAGGATGCACCCTTCTTTTCTGCTCTTAATGCAGTCCCACCTTAATGCCAATAGACACCAGATGAGCTGAGGATTTGGTAAATGATCACTATTTAGTAGGATCCATTTCTTCTCTTTGCTCCTTTTGAGCTCTGTCCAGCACTGAAACACAAGCAGTCCAGCCCTCAGGATTCACTGGCTAACATGTGTACATGATCTTTTCCAGGGCAACACAGTGATCAGTGGTAAATTTGAAAGTGAATGGAAGAGATCACAATACAGAAAGAGGAAGATGCTTTTGTAAAAGGACAATAATCTTTAAAATGGAAAGCAAAAAGAGAGGGAGGGATCAGCAAAAAGAGTGAAAATTGGGAAGTGACAACCTAGCAATGCCACACAATCACAAAGGAGTCATCCTTTCACCACTTCATCTGTGGACTCCAACTGGCAGAGGGTGCCTGTAGTGATGGATAACATTTCAATTGATGCATCTTTCTGATGAAAGATTTTGCAGGAATTGTCCAAAAAAAATCAAGAAATTTGGTAAACTTAGCAGTACAAAAGGGATTTATTTTTTAAGAACCAACATATTTTACATTAGCATTTAAGATCAAGACATACCGACTAGAGTGGCAAGCAATATGGCTTTTAGTGTGTAATATATGGCACATTAGAGCACCAAATAAGAAGTGCATTTATTTTCAGTGGTTAATTGCTTTCCTATTCCTTGTTTATGCTACCTATTCCCCGCAGTAGAGTTCAGCATGTGTGAATGGTATGCTCCACTAGGAGCCTGTCCTCAGGGTACCCAGGCAACAGAATGTAAGATGCAGCACACATTTTCCTGGAGCTGAGTTGATAGCTCTAATCAGACTATGAAAACCTGACAAACAATCACTGAAGGTGCTTATTCATTCACTGTGTCCCTAAGAAACGCACTAGTACCTACTAACCAAAAAGAACAAAGAATATAGTAAGAATGTTAGAGCACATGCAAATTCCTGTTAAAAATATTATACATATTACTAATCTGGTTCAAAGCATTAAGAGACAGTAGTGTATTTTTTTCATCTGATAGCAGGATAGATCACACCCTAAAAATGTACCTAAATCATTTATACCCATAAATGTACCTAAATCAGTATGTGCTCAACTTTCAACACATCAGTGGTCCTACTGATGTTATCAAGATTTCTATTTCTGGACTGAAGTCTGAGAAACTTAAAATTTTATTCCAAATTAATATATTTTCATTGAAGTCTGTTAAAATTTTTCCATCCATTTCAGTTAGAGCATAATTTGGCACTCCAGCTTTACTCTTGTTTATTTTAACTGAAATTTAAGAGTCAGTCTAGCTCTTCCTGGAACTCTTTAGTGCCTGTATTTAGCATACACAATGCTACTCAGTTACATCATTTAAGGAAAATATTCTGTGACTATTGCTTTTAAAAAAGTCCCTGTGGGAAGTGAAGCGCAAACCCTTCTTTTAAGGAGGTTTCATGAGCTGTGGTGACACTGACATAACCAACTCAGCAAAATTTTGTCCCAGACCTGCCAGTCTATAGCAACAGCTTTGCTATCCTTCTAAACATTTAAATGTTTAAGAAAATGATGCAAAAAAGCTATGTGCCACAATCTGTATAACACCAAATAGATTCAGTAGGTAGTCATATTCCTTGTTAATAGCCAGATTATGGAACTAAAATATTTATTGTGCTTGGTTTCTCCAGCATCTTTTACTGTAAACATTGGATGATATGTTCATCTTGGCTTATGTAGATTTCTGTCCAAGGAAAATACATGTTTATAAATTATAAATATACAAATCTGCTTAAGGATTTTGTGGGTATGTGTTTATACAGTTGATTATTACTGCTGGGGTAACCAGAATCACTGCATGAAATATTCCACATAATACTTTTCCCTTCTGCTTGACATTTCTCCTTATTACTTTATTCTTTAATTGTCCCCATGAGGCCAGCTACCCCATCTGCCTGAAGAAACGTGCAAGCATGCAAGGTTTGAACATCGCTACTTTATTTTTGTAATTTTATGTGCAGCATGAAGGCCAGGCATCAACACCAATCTTACTGCTTTTATATGCCAGCAACTAAAAAGAAGAGATTAGGTGCCTAGCTGAAGTATGAGGCCTGACATAATGTCTTCCAATAAATGCTACAATGTCTCTGTACTAGATCCTATCTTTGTCCTGCATTTAGTACATTTAAACAGATGCCAGTTCCTGACCCCTGGAAAAACAGAATGACAAATAGCTCCTGGGAGAACAAAATTAATGAATATCTACATGTTAAGGAGGCCAAACTAGACAGCAAAGCCATGTACAATCAGGTACCTTAATACAACACATCCTGTCCCATCAGACCATGTAGGATATAGCCAGCAGAGATCATTTCCCAGAACAATCCAAATGTCCAGATGCACACAAAAGGAAAAACCAGAATGATGAAGAACAGAGAGTGAGACAAGGACAAGGTACAAAGACTAAGGAGCACAGACACCCTCACCACTACATTTTACCAGATCATCATTGGCTATTGCACACATCTTTTACAGAAGGAGTAGAAAAAGGGGTTGCTACAAACTTATATATGGCTTATGCTATATCCCACACAGGAGAGGGAACAAAACAATACTCTAGTGGTAAGCATGGCTGGGAAATGAGGAAATTATTTGATCTTTTGTTTCCTACAATTCAAGCTGGAGTCAAGATACAAATTCAAACCACACTCATCTAGAAAATGTTGGGCTCACTTCACAGAAAATTCATTTGAGAACCAGCATGCCCACCAGCAAGATGGAAAGAGTCAATAATGTCTACCACTGAGAAGCAGAATGGGAAGTCCCATCCTCTTGGGAGAAGAAAGGGGGAGAAAAGAGGGAGTAGAAAGAGTCAAGAAGTTTAGAGCGATTCTGACTTTGCTGTTGTCTCCCCTTATCTTGCTTGTGGGCAATGGGGCAATCCACTCTGAGACACTTTCCCTTTCTGCAGCAGCAAGAATGGGGTTTCAGAGCAGCACAATGAAGACCTGTTCTGATCATGGACTTGGTGTATGTACTTACTCTCCAAACTTGGAAATGGAGTAAAGCACCTTGCTGCTGCAAGACCGATGGAGAATTAAAACAAGGTAAAAAGTAGCGATGTGTAACACCATTAAATTAATAAGCTGTAAGATATATACCTAAAAGATCAATTCATTGAATGTAGAGAAGCTTGACTAACTGGTATTTGTAAATTATAGAATCACAGAATTGTAGACATTAAATGCTCTTTTGTGCAATGCTGTGAAAGCCAACAGAGTACAGATATTTCCTGCTCTTGACCACGGACTGCAGTAAGACACTAAGCATGCATTTCTTAGTCTATTTTTAAAATCTTCATATTGCTGCTTTTCTTGTTATTTATATTTAGTACTTATGAGAGAGAGTACATATTTCACAGAACAGTACGATCAGATTCCAATCTAGAAGTATCCGCTGGAGATGGTTTGTCCCTACTTTAATTCAAAATCTGTGAACAGTGAACAAATTCCATATGCTTTCCTAGGGATACGACGCCTATTGAGACTGATTATATTTTCTCTGACAATAGTTTATTCTAAATACATTTTTTTCAAAAATAATCTGCAGAATCACAGAAATTGACAAAAAATTGCTTAAATATTCTATTTGATGTTTAAAAATCTCCAACAAAATCAATGTAATTTTCTTTAGAGAGAATACTAATTTGATGGAGAATGCTGTTGGCTGTCACCTTTCTCACTCTAAGTGCACCTTCTTTTTGCCCCTGTGATCCCTTTCCTGCAAAGAGAACTGTACCACAGGACATGAGTTTTGTATCCGATCTTTTTGTTGCCCAGTAAACATCCATTTGCAGTTCTGTAAGTACCTTAAGTTAGACTGCTCATCCACATCTGACACAAATTATCACGGGATCATGAAAGGGTTTGGGCTGGAAGAGCTTCATCATCGGTTCTGCAACTGGGAACTAACAGCAAATAAATCACCAGTACTCTGCAGCAAGCACCACAGCAAGAACTGTGCACGCTGGGGCTCAATGGAAATACCAGCCTCCTGCAACAAGTACTGAGCCTGACAGACTGGCTTAAAAATGCATGTTTAGAATTGATACTGGTGAACAAGCACTGCCACAGTCAGCCCACATGCCCATGAAGTTCACTTATACCATGCTGAGGTGCTGTATGTCTCCCTGCCACCCTTCCCCTCACACCATGGGACTGGCTCTGATCCCTGCACAGCCTTTGCTTAGCTCACTCTGCCCACGCTCCACCTCAGCTAACAGCTGTTTGACGCGACACTCTCACGCTGAGTGTCAGCTGGCAAACCCTGATGAAAAGTGGGAAAGGGCTGCTGAGGATCTGGGATCTACTAATGTGAGCTTCAGGTTATGCACAGCAGGACTACCTCAATTTCCTTGTTCTTCTTTCCCCTTTAGAAAATCCAGGTTAGGAATAAAAAAGCAAGAGAAGCTGCTTGCTCTTCTTCAAGAAGCTATGCTAGAAAGAGAAAATTTGAAATGTTGCACCTGCATGGGTACAGCATGGAGGGCAGAGACAAGTCTATCAGGCAGATGGGACAATACACGTCCTGTTAATACACTGAAAATGACCACGTATTTTCCTCCTTTTGAGAGAGAAGTTGCAGCAATCTCCATTAATAAATTATGACTGAATATAAAAGGATACACACTTCTCCATGGAAAATTTTAACTACGTACCATTGTACAGTCCATCTGGACAGAAGGGAAGGAAAAGCAAAATTTCTAGTGCCAAAGAACTGAACTATGCTGAAAGCAAACAGGCTTGTCTAATAATGCACACCTAGTGAAGAAGATATTTCTGAGATAAGACATAAACAACTGGAAAGCTATTCCAGATGCAATACCAAAAGAAATTTCTTACTGGTTTGCAACGCTGAGATATCCCCATGAAGACAGTACTGCAGCCTGCTCAAGTCACTTTTCTCATTACTGGTTCAACTTCTATAACTATCTTCTACCTTACTAAATTGAGTGTTTTGTGAATTACAGTTTTACATACCGGACACATCATATGAACAACCCATTACTGATTGAGAAACTTGAAACTTCAACTCTGTCCCTGTTACAGGTTTTAATACATACCAGGAAGTTTGATTTTACTTTTTTTTTCCTTCAAGTACAACCTGTGTGCTCCCTAAATGATTCTTCTCCCCACCCAAGTGCAATCTAGAATTATGGTGGGGTATATGTGAAACCAGTTCCCTGTTTTGAAAACGCTACCTTGGGTACCCTCGCTATCATTTAGTCACACAGCTCATATCTTTTAACCTTTACTCTTCTTGAACTCTTTTCTATGCCGATCGTCTACCAGCATCTCACTGTGACTAACAAATATGCATTTATAATCTATTTGCCTGTTGGAACATTTTAACAACAATGACTGCAAACCCATTATGTAGGTCTGGAGCTAAGGTTGCCTAGAGTGCTTGCTCAGCATATGAGGGATTTACACATTGCCTGTGTTATGAAAATACATAACAGTCATGGACAAGGACAAACATGTACAGAGACAACACTTAAAGGATCTAATAGAAATTCTTATGTTACCAGAAGTGTATGTTCATATTTAATATTAGAAAGGAAAGGAAACACTTTTAGGAGAACCGCAGCATATGCTACCAACTTTATGTCAACGGACTACAAAGCAAACTCTTGCTTTGTCTTCAATCTGTTTCATTCACACTAAAATTCTTTTTTACAAATAATTCATTAACACAGATTTACTATTTTGGGAGTCCTAAGCAAAAACCATCTCCTTTCTGCATGGGCAGACAAGTGTGCTTTTCAGAGAAGGACAGGCTTTTTCCCCTGCTTTTTTTGGATATTTGTGATTCAGCTCTTAAGGTCACCAGCATATACAGAAGGATCTCAGGCATTTCAGCACTAAGTATTTGCTTCAAGAGAACAGTCATGAAGAATTTATATGTATGCTAAAACAGATTTTATGCTGTGTGTGCTGAATCTTCTCCTCAAATGCTATCTATTTGGACACTTTTTCCTCCCTCACACATCTTCCAAGCCCAGATGGAGGACTGCAGGAGAGGCATTACCTTCTTGAACATTCTGGTGGAGTCTTCACTTATCTGCATGAATCGCATGATCACGTTGTTCAGGTAGATATCACTCAATGTTGCATGGTCTTTGCTTTCTCTTCTCACTTGGTTCAGGAGTAAGTACCAACAATTCACTGGTGACAAGAGGTTCTGGTCTTTCCTGAGGAAGGAGATACACACGTATAATGTATAGAAATGAAAAAGTTATGTTATTAACTGAAACATCTCACTGATATTTACAGTAATAACTTGTTACATAAAAATAGCTGCTTCTGAACAGTCAGTCGACCCATTCTTGGAATAATTCAGGTTAGGCAAGCCTCAGGTGACTTTTAAGACACATTCAACTCTCTTGAGGCATGGATATACTCTGCAAGCCACCTCAAAGTGTAAAAATATCTTGCCACAAAGCTTAGAGATGGAGTACATGTAAATATTCCAAATCAACAAAGGCCACTCCTGGAAGAGTAATAGTAACTAATTTTTGATGTTAAAAATAAACAAGCACTGGAAGCACAACCCAAATCCTTCATGAGCAAAATTGCAAGTGTAGCTGTTTCACTGCATTGGATTTGCGTAACTGATGAAGAAAATGTCTCAAGCATCCATATTCTGTGAGCAATGCTCATAAATTCACAGCATCCATAAATATACTACTACTGCTAGCCCGAGATGTGTCAATTACAAGACAAACAGCGGGACTGGACTTTTTCCAGTGATCCAATTCTGAATTCCCACAACAGACTTTTTGCAATGCAGGACCACTCCCAGCTTTAATATAGCAAAAAGTGAAATCAAAGATGACTTGTCATTTCTTTTACACAAGGCAAAATAAAAATACATATAGTTCAGCAACTGTTTCACAAACAAAAACTTATTTATAAAATTTGTCTTATGTTTTTATTGACATTTTAGTATCAAGTTTGCCTTTCAACTAACTGCTCTAGAAACTTGCTGCTCTTTTTTTTTTCTTTCTCTTTTACAGGGATTCTTCCTTAAGTTAAAAGGATAAAGGACATGAAGATGAAACAGGCAGAAGTGGTGATGAATTGAGGGAGAAACTCCTCCAACTCTTGGCAAGCTCTTCTAATAATTAGCTATTTTCATTGTTAGAAATATGGCCTTTAATTCCCATCTAATTATCTACTTTTAGCTCTCACTCTCAGAATCAAAGCAACAATGAATGATTAACAGACAAAAGTCTTTTCTTAATCATCAGTGCTTTGCTTTGCTATGAATCAGGCGTTAAGAAAACTTCCTCCATTTGTTTCAGATGGACATCTTAACAGTGTTACTTCACAGCAAGGGGTTTTATCAGCCAGGTCAGACAACATGAACACTCCTGAAGGGCCATGCTGATATTACTTGGTCCTCACTGCTTCTGCATGTCCCAAAGCTGATTCCACAGATCTTCCTGAATGTTCTGGGGGCAACGGTGGAACAGCTCAGGGGACCAACAACTAAAGCAACTTTTGCTGTAACCTCTTCTCAAAGCAGAGAACTGTAAGAACAAAGCCAAAGGCAGAACTCAAGTCATAACCCCCATGCACAACTGCCAGTCTGGATTTAACATGTTTAAGAACAAGGAAAGATGTTTATATGCACAAGGAAAAAAGATTTTGCCACAAGCAGAATAAAAGCCAGGGCTCTCTCTGAAGCGGTGACATACGCACAAGTTGGTTATTTAGGAGAATCACTGATTCCCTAAAACAAATTTTAAGAAATATATATTAATGCTCTTTGAACTGTGCAAGCTGTATTTCATTAACCTTTCCTTTGCCAGATGTATTTGGAAAAGACTTCTGTCTTGAAACAACAGTTCTATCTGTGTATCTCTAGCATAGCGTTGAGTGAACAGTGGGGAAATTGTTTTTTAGTTTTACAAACACAAACTCTTCTAAATCCCTAAGCATAAGAGGGCCAGACACATGCATTCATTAATCAGCTCAAGTCAGGAAAATAACCACGTAAGACTATGTCAGCAAGCGATGCACTTGAAACACTTCAGAAAACATCCTGTACATAGTGCGCCCGATACTACCTGACCACTTGTTTTGCACAGAAGATACTATGCCATTAAAGGGATACATTAAATTGTAAACAACACATAAGTTCACATCATCTTTATTTCCAGGAATCAGAGGGGTGAAGACACAGCCAAGTTCACATGCAACAACAAATCAAAATAGTTTTTTTCTTAATGTCTTTTTTGTTGTTGCTGTAATGTTGACTGACTGTCACGCAGATGCTTTAAAATCCTATCAATTCCACTAGAGATCAGCACACAGCTTTCAAGCACTTTTTTGGCTTTGCATGTCTTCTAGATACTGGTTGTATTTTGGGTGGTTTAAAATCCATATGGTAGGTTAGGGATAATATTTATGCAACTTACCTTTTAAGAAACTGAAATGACTTGTCAGAAGCTGACCTGAGTAACTGCAGAGAGCCACATCAACAACAGTATTTAGGCACTCATCTACCTTCAGCTGCAATGAGAACTGCTATGCTGCTAAGCAGGGGTGGAAATTTTAAACAGGCCTTTGAACCAGCAACAGGTACAACACGGGGGTGATGGGCAAGCAACTTTCTCTTACTTGTACTGCTGATGATCCTTTGTACTTCTGGTTTTTGCCATGAACCTCTCTGCCAATTTTTCCAGATTTCGGGAATACTCCATCTCTATTTCCGACTTCTTGCGGAAGAAATCCTGCAGATCCTGAAGAAGCTGCACTCTCATTTCAGTCTGCTGCTCCAGGCATTTCTGCTGCTCAACGAGTTGAGCTCGGATCTCTGATGAGAGAAACACATATCCACTTAGGTCAGTGAAAGCAAAGGAATTGAGTGTTACCAACCAAAATTACAAACACTCCAGTGTACTTCAGCCTCACAGCTACACCAGCTGGATCTGGATTTCAGCTCCCATGGTGGGATGCAGCAGTGGCAGCTCTCACTTCTGCCACCACACACTTAATGCCCAGCATCCTACCACCTGCTGTGTCTCACAAGTGGCTGTGGCAAGGGCTCAGAACTCTGCTGGGCTCAGGTGAGCCTCCACCTTCCTCTCCCATCCTCCTTCTGGCCTCTGGCACTAGTACAGCATTCAGCTTGGAGTGATCTCCTTGCAGAAGGTGGTGCTGCCCTGATGAATGGCTGGATAAACAAGCACCCTTTGGGCCAGGATCAGCCTGCTGATTGTCAGGTGTTCTATGCTGGCTTGTATCATCCTGTACACCACAGAAACAACCTTGTGATAAATTCCGGAGGCATTATCCATTGTAACTGTGCACAGGTGAGCTTCCATATCTGCCCCATCTCTGCCAGGGAAGGAACCAGTGCACTATACATGCATGCACCAATGTTTTACAGCAAATACAGAGGAAACCACGCACCTACATTTAGAGACAACTATTCAAAAACTTGCACAAGGTTCCAGCGACTGTAGCATAATTTTTAATATTAAAAAAAAATCAGATGGTTTAGAAGAGAATATATGCTCACAGTTCTCTTCTAGAGCAACAGGGAAAAGCCTCCAGACTTCTTACCACATTTTGCTATATGCAAAATTACTATGTGGTAGGGTTTTTATTTTAGAGATTTCTGGGGTTTTTGATTTTTTAAAAATTTTGGTTGGTATTTTTTTAGCACTTTTATTTCTTGAGTGCTAACCAATTAAACACATTCTGAGAACACTTAGTCTAAAAAGATCCCTCTGGTTCTTTAGAGTTCATTACACTTTTGTCAGCTGCTCAGGCACAGTGTACTCCAATATTGTGGAGTAAAATCAGGAGTAAACGCTTTTTGACAATAATATATGTGTGTATTTTTTACACAGTTTAATGCTGTAACAAGGATTTATGAATAGCAAAACACCCAGAAGTGATGTCCATGTAAATGCAAAATTGTTGTGAAATTTTACTTGATTCTTAATGATCTAACCATGCTGTGGGCAAAAAGATACTGGAAATCTTCAATGCCCACAGCACAGTTTGAAATAGAAGAGCATTCTAAAAGTCACGCTAACATCACAGGGAACCACAAACCACTAAGTAGTAATAACATTGCAAAAAATTATCTGATGCATCTAGGATCTAATGCATCCCTACTGATCTTAGAGCAGGTATGAAGGCAGAGATCCACTCTGCTGGGATTCAAATGTGTATATTGAAATAAGGTAGTACGAGCACAGAAAAATGTTAAGTCAATATATTTGCTGGAGGAGGGAGACAGTGCAGTATTTTCTTCCAGATCTCCTGTGAGCTACCAGCTGCTGTGTTAATCATTAATGAGACCATCCATTTTTATAGTCGGGGAGGTGAACCAAAAAATTCATGGTTTGGTTTTCACTTCATTTCAAATCAGTTTGTTGGAAAAGAAACCATGCCTCCAGCAAGGATGAGCCACTGTAATACAACACTGTATCAATGACATTCATGTACACAGAGGAGAAATCACATTGGAGCTGGAAGGTTAACAACAAAAACAGAAACTCAAGACCACTTTTTTGGGTGTCTACTACTATTAATATTGCAATCATGGAAAACTTGTGTATGGAAAACCAGTTGTACAGATTCACTGGTCAGAAGCAGCAATTTTGTCCATAAGCTGGAGTTTTCACTAAACCCAGATCCATGTACATGGTCCCTATACTTTGGCCATCTCCCTTTCCCACTAAAGATTTTCTAGCAGTTACTTTGAAAGCAGAGTTTTATACAGAGCAACTATGTTCTGATTATTTTGTAGGTCAGTGTATCTTGCTGCTATAATTCTTCTTTTTTAGGCAGGCTTTTACCATAGCAACAGGAATGAGAAAGATTTTAGAAACAGAAATATATGAATAGAAATACAAAAAACGGTGAACAAGGGACAACAGAAAAAATATAAGAAACTGCCTTAGCTTTTTTATGTCGTCTGGATTTCTAGTAGACGATAGTGACTTCCTTCAATCTTATATTTTAGAAAACAGAATTGAAGCATGATCTGTGAAAGCTGATGGAGATGTACAACCTCTGAGTTAGGGTGGTAAAATTAGGGGCTCAGGGGGCTGCAACTTTATGAAGGAAGATTTGTAATTTCTGGTTATTTGAATCTCAGCAAAGAGGAAAAACATGTTGGCTCCAAAAGGCTGAGCCTATGGCCTCCTGCTAGAGGAGAAAAAGGGGAGATGTACATCCCTCTCATGTTAGCTGACCACAGTCAGTCCAGAAGTGACTTCAGTAGCAGTTCTCCCTCCAGTCTTTCGTGTCATTCTGCTCCTCCATTTTTAATTCTTCTTTTACTAATAACATGTGTAATGCCACACTGGCAGGCTGAGGATATGGCAATGAATAAGAAATCAAATCAGAAAATGTTGTGATTTCCATGTTCTGATGAGAGCAGTGGATTAAAAAAAAAAAACAACACCTCAACAACAAACCCCCAGAACAAGCACTGGCATAACAGGCAGGCAGCCTGAGCAGCTGTGTATGACAAAATCACAACTGTCCAGGTACTATTAACTCTAATAGACTACCCATTACCTACTGCTATGGAAAAATGCACTAAGACAATGCTATTTTCTTTAACCAGTTCACATGTGTGATTTCCCTAGGGCTAGAAAGAGTGGCATGGAAAAGTGCTGCACTGTATTCAAAGAAACAAAACCAGTAAAGTCCAAACTCCATAGATACAGAGACAGGTGCAGCAAGTAAGAGAAGGGTGCCTGTCTTTACTCTTATTTTGCTGGCACATTTAAATTCGAAGTCGAATTGGTACCAGTTGTAATGGACAATGACATTGCCATATTCTGCTCTGCTGAGTGGCTGATGTCAAACTGCCAGGCTATTTTGTGCCAGGAAATGGCCTGTTTAAACCCTGGATGAGTTAACACCTTCTCCTTCTTTCTCTTGGCAGCTCTGAGTCATGCTCACTGGTTTTCTGGCCAGGGGCTGGCTCAAAAGGAATCCCGTCCATTTATACTGCAGCTTGAACAGACTGAGATCACATCAACTGGAAAAAAAAATTAAATTCACCCTACACTTTGTCCAAGATTTGCACACACGATCAAAGCGAGGAAGCAGTTAATGTGACTGCAATTAAATCAATAAACTGAGTAAAGTTTTATTTCTAAAGATTTTCACGTTAAAAATTATTTTAGTTATGCCCTCACAGACACCCTCCACTAGAATTACTGCATTAGGTATAAAATTAGATTTTGTTTATGCCAGTTTTCAAAATATAACTCTAACCTTTCAACAAATCTTTATTTCCTTGACAAGTGGTTAAATCTGCGCACCATGAAAAGTAAAAAGAGACAAGATTATAGTTGCTTTGAAAGTTAAGTCAGAGCAGGTGAAGCTGAACTACTGACGTCACCCAAATCATAATCAGAAAGAACTCATCAAGGTTATTTCTTTGCACACAATACAGTATTACACATAGTGATTTACATAGCACTGCAGTAATACACTGTACTATCCTGAAGAACATGTATGTAACCAGTGACAGGCCAGTGCCCACCTGAAGGAACCTGTGGAGAGATACACTACAATGTGACACAATGATAATGCTGGCTACACACCAGCATGGAACAAAGTTCTTCACTTCCACACACAGAAGCACCAGGCTCCATCAAACATCCCAAAAAAGTTACAGAAAACCCCCTCCTGACCTCAGTAGCTGCTCAACTTGTAAACACACGGTATTAACCAAATTAACCCGTGGACAGACCAACACTGCATGCACAGTGCTGCCCTGCTGCAGAACTCCCCACTGCAAGGCCCACCCCCATCCCTGCCCTGCGGTACCGCAGTGCTCCAGCCATGCTGCACTAGGCTATGCCTAGCCTTTCAGACCTCCGAGACCTTTCAGGCCACCACAAACTCACCAGCAACTCTCGAGCAAAGCAACTCTAAAGAATGCTGCACAGTGCTATCAACACACCTGCCACAAGATGCTTCCTGCCTGACCCACCCCAAGAGCTGTTGCAGCCTGCCACTCTTAGCTCCCATTTAAGTGGAAGTAACTTTTGTGCTTGCAGAGCAGCCCTGACATGGGCTTGGGCGTTTGCTGAAAGCTCTCGAAAATGCCACAGAGCAGGACACGTCTCCCTGGTCACCCCCCTCAGCTGCACTGCAAGACTCCCACCTGCTGCCTCACGCTGCCTGGCAAGGAGCTATATTTAACTCATGATTACAATATACAAACTATGCAGACATATTAATCCAGTAGTATTACTGGATAATCATACCAACAGCCTCGGGGCCTCACCCTGCAAAAGATCACAAAAGCAAGTGACTCGACAGAACTCTTTGAGAGTACAGAGGCTCTCACAAGACATAGTTATGTTTGCAGATTTTATCTCTTGGATAGCCAGACAAAGCCACATCACCTCCCATTTTTCTTCGAATGTCTCCTTCATGGAAAAAAGAAAAAGAAAATTAAAAAAAAAATTAGATTAGTTTAAAAACACTCCAAAAAGTCTCATCAAATGCACCAAAACCAATACATGGTATCTTAGACTTTGCATTTTTAAACCATTACACTTAGTCATTTTTTCTACCCCAGTGAGCTATCAACACACATATCCCTCATTGTCACGCCAATGATACCCGGATCATATTTCATAGGAAAAGATTCAGACCTTAAATTCAGCCTCGATATAATCTGGCGACCAACATGCGTTTGTAATTAAGCAGCTATTGCAGCATTAATCATCTTGCAGTTCCTCCTTGAAGACACTTGAGTCTTACATGCCTCTCATTATGCCCCAGTTATTTAGATGAAGAATTGCTCATGTCTACCCCTTCTGCTAGAAGCTGGGGTGCTGCATGGGGGGATTAATCATTTCAGTTTCATTCCAGCCATTGCCTTTGTAAGGACTTGGTTTTGGTTTCTTTGTCAAGACGAGCAGAGCTTCGGTCCAGCTGCATGCAGCTGGCCAACATCTGCAGTTTAGGTTTTCTTTCAGAAAGCACTTATCTCCAGCCCACTGAGGATGCTGCCAGCAGAGAAACCGCAGCATGAATCACTGAGAGGGGCCTGGAGGTGTCCCTGTGCACAGCTAGTACTCCTTAATGACATGTCCCATCAGTGCTCCTACACTTCCCAGGGACATTATTGATCCTCTCAACAGACAAGAAGATAACGATGATGAGAGGTATCAGATCCACGGTGGGTGCACAGACCCAGCTGCCAATACTTGTCTCTGAGATACACAGCCCAAAGATCCTAGAGCTGGAAAGATTTTATTTCTCAGAGACTTGGCTAGAAAGCTATTTAAGGATTTCTATGACAAATGGTGAGGGAAGCTCTGTGGTCAGCAGGGAGTCTGGCTCACACTCTCTCCCAGGTCCTTGTTGCCATTTTCTTTGACCACAAGCAGGAAAATCCACTTCAAAAGCTAGGAAATTCCACCAGACTGACAGCTAATGAGAGATGCTGGGGTAAAGATCTTGGAGGCTGCTTCAGAAATGCCTTTAAATAGATCATGAGCCTGTACCACAATATTAACCTTCTATGACAGACTAGGAGAAATCACTTCCCTGTGTTCACCATATAAGAAGTGTAGCTGCAGAGACAGTGATGCCCTTGAGCTTCCATAGGCAGGGCTTTTGTGGACTTTGTTCTACCCTCACCCCCACCAACTTCACTTAGTATACTGAGCATACAGCTTTATACATGTCCCCATTGAAAGTGTGACCTCTGCCATGCACACCCCAGCATTAAACTTAATGTTTTGACTTCGTGCTAATTTCCAGAGAATTAATTTCAGATTTTTTGTTTGTTTGGGGGTTTTGGGGGATGTGGTTGAGGTTGCCTGTGACAGATCACGTCTTCAGGCTGTAGTGTAGAAATGGATGGGGAGTGAGAATCACGAGAATCACGCCTGGTAACTGAAGGGCTGTACAAAGAGTCAGCAATCTGAAGCCCCTGTTGACATCTGTCAACCCCTTTAAAAACTGTAAACTACGTTCATTCAAGCACTTTGGCATGCTTAAAGATAAAAACCAGTCCTTGTGCAGCCATTGGCAGGAAACCTGGTATAGAAGCCATTTGCAGGATGCAGACAATTGTTCACAGGTCACTTCAGTTGTCCTGCTCAAACAAAGGGAGCAGAGAAACAACAAATCCTCTCCTTGAAGCTGCAAATTGCATTCTATACATTCAAGCAGACACACTCCTGTCTATTGCAGTCACAGACTGGGCAACAACATGCTCCCATGCAGAATCCTGTAACTGGGGGATCCCAGTAGACAGGATTCAAAAAGGGCAGCTGCATTAGGGCATCTTCCACCTTTCAGGTCCTTTTGAAATGAGAAGACATGTCTGGAAGAGCCAAGAAAATCTCTAGACGTAGAAGAAGAAGCTTTTCTTCTTGTTGTTCTTGGACTAATGCCCTCCTGCTATTCACAGCCACAGTTGCTGGTCACTTGGCTGCCTACAGTCTGAGTCTAAATGGAGGGCAGTATGCCAGCTCATGACTTGGCAGGACACTTTTGCCACAGTGCTACTGCCAAGCGACCATGAATTTAAGCAGGCAATCTGCCTGCACCACATTTTGAGCGCCACTGCTTTTGTGGCAACTGCTCCTTTGCACACATCACTAAGTGCTGGCACTATGTCCTATCAAACCTTGAGCCTGGCATACTCTGTCCTTGTAGTCACAGGAGCTGGGACTGAGGACAAAAAATTCTGTCCCTCAGAGGAGAAGGAACTTTATTTTGCTCAACAGTGAAAGCTCATCTCATCTCAAAACACTGCCAACCAGGAAGAGTAGAAAGCAAAGGGCAAGATGCCTCCTCTGCATCAACAGTCTGATTCCAAGTCTTTCATCAGAGTGACCAGCCCTCATCTCCTGCTGTGGGAGCAAATACTCCCCCAAAATCCAACTGCCCCACCTCTAGACAAGCAAATCAGCTCTGCAAAGAAAGAGAGAGAGAAAGAGAGGGAGGGAGAAAGAGAGAGAGAGGAAAAAAGAGTCCATGCAACTGTCTGCCAAGCAGACAGGTGATCATAAAGTAGGTGTCTAAAAACCCATTCAGGGCATCTAAACTGTCAAGATCTATGGGAAAACTTATTTTAAAGCTTCTGAAGGGCTTCCATCATCCATTTTTTATGCTTGTTAAAGATATCACGAGCCTTTCCTTGCAGACTTAAAATTTTGGGCACATGAGAAAATTAAAAAGAAATCAGTATGCCCGAATCCCTCTTATCTTGTCACCAATGATGTATCTGCCAATAGAACAGAAAAATGACTCATGGGTCTCCTCTGAAACATTCTTTGCACAATGTCTGGAAGGCCTGATTGGCATTAGCACTCTATGAGACAAAAAATCCACACAAACCGGGGGGTCCAGTAAGAAAGAAAACCCAGCTTGTCAAGATCCGAACACTAACGAAAACCTAATGCTCTTAATAAGCTTCCTTACTTGTAAACTGAGTGAAATCAGGTTGAGTTCCTGCCTCAGCTGCCGCAAGGCTGAGCATGGAGCTGCCTCTGGATAGTGCAGCAGTATCCACTCTGCAACAGACACTGCATCACCCATCACCGACACCACCCTGAAATGACTCCAGTCTTGGTACGGGCACACATCCTTTACCTCCAGACAAGCAGAAACCTCCTGACCATACAGATGTGAGTACAGATTGCACCCAGACCAGCACCATTCCATTTTGTTAAGCTCTGTCACAGTAAAACCCTTCCTTCCTTCTTAATATCTCAGGTGGAGAGCTGACAAGTGAAAGTGTCTGAAGGCTTCTTCTAGAAATGAAACGTTGAGAGATGTGCTTTTTCTTGACAAAAAAATTAATTTTTCTGAACCTCTGGCAGGTGACATAGCTCTTAAGATGAGAGTTATGCTGGTAGAAGTGCAGGCCAGGAACTCCTGAGCAGCAGGATAAGCAAGAAAGCCATGAAATCTGCACATCAATCAGATACAGCATCTCCTGTACATTGATAACTATCACTGTTATAAAACTCAGAAATTAATAACTATAGAAAATGTCATCCCTACAGCCGGTGAAAATGATTTTCCGTGCATGGCACATATTTAGGAGGTCAATAAAACATTTTTAGGATGACATACACCCTGATGCATGCCATAAATAAGAGCATGCATTTGACCCAGCCATGACTTTCAGTGACAGCTCTTTAAGTCCCAAGGTGAAGTAACAGTGCAGTTAAGCACAAAAAGGAAACAGCGATCTGTGCTGTGTGCCAGCATTTTACCCACATTCCTTTTCAGTCCAACCTGTCTAACATACAGCAAAATACTTTCACTATTGCTCATTTAGCTTTGATACATTTAAATCCAACTCCCAACTTAATATATTGAGAACCTTTGTGTTTTTCTTCTAAAACAAATATGTACTTTTTTCTGCAACAGATCCATGATGCTGCTCTTCTTCAGTGAGACAAACAGCTATGCCACTAAGATGCCTCCAACACCAGTTTTTAAACTTTATGTACATATCCTATGCTAATTACTCACCTGAGTACATCCTTGTAGTTACTTAAGGCCCTGTGTACCCCAGCCAATCAAGTGGAGCAAAGAAACTGTCTTGGGCAACATGCCAGAGCTGCAGAGTCTGCTTTGGATGCTGGTGCACTTCTGGGCAGAGCATTAGCCCCTGCCCATCAGCACAGATCAGGGATGGTCCCCACAGCCCCGCATTGGTGAGGTGGCACAGGGGATTAGAGCTCCTCACTCACCCACTCAGTGCCGAGTGAAGGATGGCATCTACCATCCAGAAAATCTTTGAATGAAATTCTATCACCACGCTTCATACTTCTTGTACAGATTTAACTGTAGAAGTGCAAGTCTTGCTGAGGAGTATGTCTGTCAGACCAGATGGACCTTGATCTGTATAATTTTTTAGCAGAGACTTGGCCTAAGTCTGCAAAAGCAAAGCCCCAGTGAGGGATTACTGGTCTTCTGAGCTTGACTCTGATATTGTCCAAAAGTAAATTTCAGTGTCTCATCTCATTTTCACATAGCAAATAATACTGAATTTGACTCAATAGAGGATTTAAGAAACAGGACATCACATTTTGGGAATGGAAAAAAAAAGTTCAGTATGCCAAACTTTGAACAGAAAATTTGTATTTTTACTAATTAAACAAAAGAATAACCCCTATCATGATGGAATTACTTCTGTCTGTGAGAGTACTAGTAAGTGTAAAAAAGATAATCAGACAATCTCCATGCTGGTTGATTATAACTATTATATGAGTAGGAGTAACATACAGGTTTTTTTTTATGTCACCTAATTAATAAGATTATATAAATTCTACCACGCTTCAAATACATTTGTCTATGTACTATTCTGATTTGGTAAAAGGTGTAATGCCTAAGTGAGAAAATAAAATGCCTACCACAAAGGAAGGTTTTCTGACAAGTTTGAACCCAATTACTCAAGAGCCTCGAATTTCACTAACAGCATCTGGGAAAAAACAAATCCTTCAGTGTCACAGAGCAGATTTTTCCTACTACAGGGAAGTATAAATTGGATTGTGGACCACAATTAATTAAATTTATCTTCAGTCATTATAGTAGGAGAAGAAAGCCCCCACCACCCGAGGTTCCTGCTAACAGGAATAGAAAAAAATACCCCGTGAGACTGTAGGTTACTGCTGCTTACTCACTCAACAGTAAGATAAAGAATAGTATCTGCAATAAATGAACTTTGGGCTAAAATAATTTGCATATTTCCAGGTCCCCTGGAAACAGTCTTCAATCTGTTAGAAGTTAAAAAAAAAAGAAAAATATCACTCCCATTTTTTTTAATGAGATGAAACAACAGAACCAACAAAATCTAAAGTTGATGATTTGTAGAACCCAGTATCTGCATCACCTTTCTGCATTAATTCACTGTTTTGTGTATTCTGCAAATGTTTCTCTCCAACAGACATATGGGTGATTAGGGTTTCCAGCAGGGCTCTGATGATTGCTCTATGGAAGCAAAGACACCAAGAACAGCTGTAGGAAACAGATGTGCCACTTAGGGCACCTTCAGTGAATGGCCAAGGGATGAATGCTTCACATGCTTAGTTCAGAATTCCATTATTAAAAAAGGCTATAAAACCCCAGTATTGCCTACGTTTTTAGCCTACCTCCACTTGGAAATAGACAATCTGGTGGCAAAAGCTGCACTGGAGTGAGTAAAGGAGAAGAGTCACAATAGGCAGGGCAGTAGCTGTAGCTCCTAGGCCCTTTCCTGGGCTAAACTGAAATTGAGTCTTGATGTTTCTAAGTATGAAGCTCCAGCTCTGAGAAACACATCCGGCCATAGCAGCTGGATGGCAAAGTGGTAACCTGCAAAAATAGTTATTCTTCATTCTGGGAAAAAACATAGTTTGGTAATTCACAGAAGGTGGTGCACAACTTAGTGAAGAAACGAAAGATATGACATCTACGATGGAGAAATCTCCATCCCGTAAGAAGATCATCATCCAAACATAAGCAAAACGCTAGGGAAATTCTTTTGAAATAATAAATGCAGTAAACAGGGATACCAACTGGGGAAAAAAGCAAGGGTAGTTGGAAGGACAAACCAGACATGCCAGCAAGCAACATGAGTCTCATGGGCTTCTGACAATTTGCCAAAGGAGGCTTTATTCTGAGTTAAGTTTCCTTAATCGGGAATAGTCTAAATACTCCTGATACTAGTTTTACAACAGTGCTAAATTTCCATATGTTTACCTTAGGGCCTTTTTTTAATTTTTTTTAAACAAAGATGAGTCAGAATCAATCAGGAGTACTGGGAAAAGAGTTGAAACAGAAGGATTAAGTAAAGACCAAAAAGTCATAAGGTGTGGCAGTGCACACCTACTCAGGCTGGATGAACCCAGGACTGCAGTGGCCAAATTGCTGGCAAGAATATGTCCCCTCTTCCTGAAAGTGGCTGCTGTGACCAAAGGGCTGGAGAGCATCTCCTGGAAAGGGCAGGGGGAGCAGAGAGAGATGCCAATGTGTTCTAGGCAAGGAAATTGCTACTTCTGCATTAAATAAGTTACCGAAGTTCTCATCAGAAATATTTATAAAACAAAGACAGGTAGAGAGATAAGGAGAAACCAGGTCAGTTCCTGGAAAAGAAAACTACGGTGGCAAGCCACTGGAGTTTCTTAAGCTTATCAACAGATAGTGGATAACTTAAACCCAGCTGACCTTCAGTTTCAAGTTACCTGCAATCCTTTGCCTCAAGTTACCTGCAGTCCTGTGACTCAAATTATCCTATTCCTGTTCCACCTAAAACCTATCAACAAACCTTAAAGGGCACAAAAATACAGATAAACCAGTTAAAAAGCATTTATTCTTTCCAGTTTCTGCAAAACATGCATTTTCGCCGCAACCTCCTTCCTGTACCTACTCTGTCAAAGTACAGCGACAGTGCTTACTGAAGCATCAGTCCTGTCCTCTCTGCCTGGACAGACATTTTCATCTTAGTGCTGATCTACTGCTTTGTCACTTTGGTGATAATCTGTCATAATCCTGTCATGTAAAAATCACAAAGAAAAAAAGACTACCTTTGCATTAAGTTCAAGTCGTCCCAGTTAACTCAGTCTAAAACCGTAGACTACTCATGTCCAAGCTGGCTATTATCTGAAAGACCTTCTCTGTGGCTTCTCTATAAAACAATGATCATTTCATGACTAGCTGCAGGCAACACACATCAAATGCTAATGGCGAAACCACGGCAGTCTGCGGGTGACTCCCCACTCTACAGGTGCCATGACCTGTTTGTGGACGTGCCCAGAAATACTGCTCACAAGGGTACAACACTATTACTATAAATTTCATTCCACCTTCGCACAGGGCTGGAAACTGTATGATCCTGTTGTCCCACACTATATTTCTAAACACACCCTTACTACAAATAGCAAGGTCCAAATGACTGGAGTCCAAAGGCAAGTTACAAACCCTAAACAAGTGGTGTCATCAAAAAGCTTGGAGATGTATTTTCACTTGTTTACACAAACTTTCAGGTTGTGAAGAACAAGAATAAGATAGCCAGGAGATGCTGTGAAAGGGGTTTGAATAACATTTAGTTTTGTCTACTTTGAAGGAACAAAATGCTGATAGAAGGAATAAAAAGAACTCTTTACCTAGAATGAAAAGGTAAGTGCTCAGTATTTAAGTGTTCTGCAAGTTAAGCTTTTCTGATGCACTGTTCCAGGTAATGGTTCTTTCCCTGTCTGTAAAACCCAGTTTCATCCCAAATTAGCATTGGCTTTAACCAATGAGGTCAAATTTTGAGAAAATAAAGAACTTCAGGCGTGAAGAAAGGCTTGTCAGAAGACTCAACACAACTGTAACACCCAGACGAATCCAGCTAAACTCACCACCACGAACACCCTCTCCCAACTTCCAAACAAACTGAATTAGCTTGGAGAACAAACAATCCTGCCTAAAACTGTGTAAATCATGTGGAAATTGTTTGCAAATACAGAAATCTACCAAGGAGTTACAACTAGACTTATTTTTCTCCCCTAGAGCTCTGTTTACAAAATTGCTTCAGGGACACAAGTAGGCAAAAGCCTCCCTTGGTCTGGAAGATCACTGCACGTGGTACCCAGCCAGGCTGCTGAGCTCAGCCTCCTTCTCCCAAGGAGCCAAGCAAGCTTTTCCTACTTTCCATAGAGAGAGTCCTCTAACCACACAGGTATATGGCACTCTTGAAGGAGATTCAGATCAGAAAAGCCAATAGCCTGAATAGAAAAAGCTGGTTGTAAGCCAGCTTGCTAGGAAAAAGTTTTCCAGCAGACCTACAAGCAGTTCACACTCGAGCCAAACAAGATGCTTGAGCTCCTCAGAGTGGGCGGAAAAGCCACCCAGCATTAGTGTAATCTCTGATGGAAGCAACGTGATGAGATAGTAACTGAAGACCTAGCTCACGTCCTTTGAGTGAGAAGCACATCTGCAACATTTTAACTTTGCTGAACAATTAGCTGTTTCTTGAATCATCACTAAGGCTAGACATAAAAACAGCATTTTGATAGAAATGCACCAGAGTTCCATTTCAGGGTAGGACACCTACAACTTTCAAAAAAGATCCTTCCTCTCAAAGCACCTCCTCATTGCCATCCTGTATCAAGGGTGTCACTCAGCTTGACCTGCCGTCCCTCAGGTGTTTTGCTGGGAACGCCAAGCTGGAGAGCCTGCCTTTCCTGAGCACTTCCTGCACTCGCTCCTGCGGACAGTATCTCTGGCAGTGCTGCAGATGCACCCGTGTTGTGCAGGAAAAGGAAATGCTTTGAAAGTATCTATCTTTACCCATGAGGATGCAAGCACAGTGCAGGCAGAGGTGACGTAAACTAAAAAAATCAAAACTAATCAGGAAAGCCCTTAAGCATTTTGATTTAACAAAGGAGAACAAACATATTCCAATTCCAAAGCACCTAATGATTTTAATTAAAAACTTCCCTCCTCTGCAAAGTTTCAGTCTTTTAATTTATAAAAAGCTTGTAATTAAGATGTAAACAAAAGTTCCAAACTTTGCCATTTCCTGTGCGAAGGAAATTCTGATTTTTTTTTTAATATGTCATTAGTCAGTTTGATTTAGACAGAAATTTTATCATTTAAATTTCCAAGTAAAAAGACCTAAAAAGAAGACCTGCTGCCAAAGGAAATTTAAGCCAAGAAATAAAAGCTTTCAGTGACGCAACAATAGTGGATCCAGGAGAACAAGCAGCCTTGCAGAGGCTGTATATGGCAGGGGAATACTTGACAAGACTGTCAGCATTTTCCTGAGTGCCAGACTTCTCCCACTTTGCACCTTCAAACCTATGCATTCGTTCACCAAGATACAATAAGAAAAAGTGCCGTTCTTGTTCCTTGTGCTGCCACACAGTGCACACTCCATCGGCTCAGCGGGGTGACACGTGTCAGACACTCGGTCTTGTTAGAGACCTGCACTCGTTAGCTATGCAAGAGAACACACTGTCTGGCCAGTCACTGCTCCTATAATGCCAAATACATCTGCCTCTGATCTGGGCTGGATTCACCACCACCCACATCCTTCCTCTGGATTCCTCTGTGCATGGGTGACTTCAGGATGGTGCTCCCAAGCAAATGAATCCAAAATTACCTTGGTAAGCTTCAGGTCTCCTTTTGAAAACGGGTTTTTGGATGCCTTCGTTGTATTCCCACTGCCTGATATGGACATCCTGATAAATGCTGCTGTTGCTCAAGAACCTCCGCTGACGTCGTCTGAATGCAGGGAGGGAGGGATAGCAAGAACCTTAATTGTTTGGGGGCAAAACAAAATACTTTCAGCATCTTCTTACACAGGCACTAGACAGCCATGTACAACACATTGGTTTGAGGATGCTCCTCTCTATTTACCAGGATGTTTTACTTTGCAGGCATATGTTCCCTCTATTCCCCATATGTTTTTGGGGTTTTTAAAAAATAAATTTGGAGGAGCAGAATCATTTGCTCCATTGCAGGCAGCTTATATGGCAAATATTTGGATGAGCATCAGAGGACAGAAGAATCTGCTGGATGAATACATGAAATTTTGAACTGAAAGATTGAAAAACTCTTTTGTAAAAAGACAGAACAAGATTTTGTGACATTAATGACATTCCTTATTAAAGACTGTAGACAAACATCTCAATACAGGTGTGCTACTTCAGAAAAAAATAGAGTAAAGGCCAGGTCAGCTCAGAAAACTCTACCTTTTCCACACAGAAATACAGAATACTGCACTGTCTTCAACACGAGACATCCATTGTTAAGGTCTGGTCTAGAAAGCCATTTACAGCTCACAACAGCAGCAGTATTGATCAAATGAATGGATGTGCAGTAGTGCTCATTCTTGTGCGGCACAGAATGGTGACCTTTCTATCAAACATGTCCATCTAAATCTCAAACCACTGTTTGACAAATGCTGCACATAGAGGAACAATGTGGGGTTTGTGTAGCATGAAGTATCCCACCCCAGAACTAACGCAGGAAAGACAGGAGCTGCCTGGGTGAGGGTGAAGACAGTACAAACATAACACCTGGGAAATAGGGATTTTATTCTCAGTTTTCACTAGATGCTTGTGTGATCTGGGAAGATGTTTTACCTTCTTCTGTGATGGAATTTAACAAGGCTCCGTAACTTATTCACCTGTTCCAAAATGGTTTTGTACCCTAAATTTTTTTAACTTCTTTAAAAAAAAAACCGAGAAAAAGAGCAAAGAAGTGGGTTGCTTGGTGTTTTTTAGTAAGCAACATTCCAGTAAGAACTTTGATTGTTACAAAGGACCTAAAGTACTTTTTTAGAAAGCACTTTTAAATGAAGGAGTATTATCTCAATATGAAGCTGTCTAAGAGTGGTTGTTGTGAATAAAAGCAAAACCTTCCAGTTTGACAGGACCATATTTGGCCATGGTTTCTCTATCATGGGCCACTTATCACTGCCTAAAATCCAACTGACCTCAGACAACAGCAGGGAGGCAAACCCAAGCTCTGACATTCAGATAAAGCAATGAAGGGGAAGGATGAGTGCATCTTTGTGTTCTGGAAGCAAGACCTATGTGATTCTTTGAGGAAAAAGGAAATCCAGCAGAACAAAAACCCAACAGGCATCCTATTTATGGCAGGTACTATCAAAATTAGAATTGTTATTAATATTATAGCAAATTCAGTGTTATGAGAGAGCAGAAACCTTATTGCCCATCTCTGCACTTGCTGTTAAACAGTCTCCATCTGACTGCCCTTTGCACACTGCAGAGATGCAACTTAAGCTGACCTAAGCTGGACCGAGAGCAGCACATCTGTGCTAACATGTGTTATGTGTGCTTAGGGTGTTGATCTCACTAAAAATTAACAAGGTAAAAAAGATTATCCCTCATATCAGCTCTCACTGCAACTACACCGCTGCCACTGTGAGAGTAGGAAGGCAACAACATATGATGGGGGCTAAGAAGGCTACAGCAAACCAGAATGGTCATGGGACCTGAGTGCAGACAGACTGAAGCTTTGGCCGATCTCTCTTAGCTGATTAATTGTGGGCTGTTAAGGAAATACATGGGCCCACCTTTCCTCCTCTCCCTGGTTGCTCACCCCCTCTTTCCTTCTAGACCCTCCAGAGATAAGGCACGATCTGTCAGACCAGGGCCTGAATCCAACCAGAAAAAAAACCAAAAAGGTGAGGGAACTGAGGGTAAGGTTTGTTTTCCATCCATGCAGGTTCCCTTATAACAGGGTTACATTATCCCTCTGGCCTAGGAGAGTTCATCTTCCACCCTGTGTCTCTTTCAGCCACTGCTTCAGAGCAGCAGCCAAGTGCCATGCGCTCTGGTCTGCTCCCTGGGAGAGCTGCTACTCTCTCCACTGCTGATAGAGGGAAACCAGAGAAACCATCTCCTTTCCAAAGGTTTGATGACTCTAAACCATCAGTTTCTGTATAATCCATTTGTCACACTGGAACAGAGCTCTCTAGCACCTCACACAGGGAGCAGCAGCCCCCCCATACCAGGAGTCAGGGAGGGGCAGAAAGAACAACTGCACTCAAGCACAGGGGCGTATGAACCAAAATTTACCTAAATTAGTCAGATATGTGGTCACACACATCAGGAAAAAAAGAGTAAGAAAAGTCCTGTTTGCCCTGCATGATACACTGTCATCTGATCATGCGCTCTGCTATTTCTCACAGTGCCTGGCACAGGCACTGTCTTATCTGTCAGCTGTGCATTAGACACCCCGGTGAAATACTTGCAAGGATACATTTCCCTAGAAGTGACACTCTAATGCCTTGGCAAGAGTAATGGCACTAATGCCAAGGGCTCACTGGCTTCCAGTCCAAATCCTACAGCACAGGGGCAATTTCTATTACTGTCAGCCACAAAGTACAGTGGATATTGTCAAGCACTTGAGTGAAAATGCACGTGTAAAGCATTAACAAGAAGGATGATACAGCTTCCTCCTTGATAAATGACTCTCCTGCCTAAAGCCTGCAGCAGGAACAACCACACATTTCACCATATTTCCTGTGGAAGAATTTCCTTTTGGTTTTGTGGATCAGACCATGATTTAACACATCCACCTCACTACTGGATTTGCAGTGGTACAGAGCAGCAACCCACAGGATTCTATGCCTCTGGAAGGCAAACATTCACGTTAAGTAACTAAGATACAGGAGTACCTAGTCCAGGAACCTAATATTCCTCACGCAGCACGGAAGAAATCCTCCCGCAGCGAATTCGGAGCAGGTACAACTCCCAGAGTGAATACCTCGTCCACCACCTTTGTGCAGGTTGCCAGTCCTGAGGGTCCTGGGACACCTGTGACAAGGGACAGATCAGCCAGTACTGAGAGGACATGGGAATGTGAAGCGACTGAATAATGGAGAAAGCTGGGGAGGAAATCATCTGTCACATAATTGCTTCTTCATGTGTGCATTAAGCTTGAGGCATGGAGGTGTCAGGATGTTATTCACTATGAGGAAAAGGAAATACCTTATCCTGTAGGTCTGGTTATTTTTATTGGAGAGGGAGAAAAGACTCCCATGACATGAGTTGGCTCTCTGAAACAGCTAGTCCCAGGCAGGTAGGACATCGATCCATGGCATTGCTCGGGGCCCCTCCCTTTAGTGAAAGGTTGGATACAACATTAGCCCATGCATCAATGCGTGAAAAAGACAGATTTGTCAAGCAGGAGCTTGGCCAGGTTACCAGCTGGCTACTAGAGATATGCTAGACAGGGACACATACTGCCATTTTCTGAAGAAGTAGAAACATGCCTCCTTGCTGTGCACCAAATCAGACTGACTTGAGACAACCTCTCCTGCACCAGTGGATACCTTTTTTGGCTACAGCAACACTTCCCTTATTGCTTCTGGTCTTTCCAGCTAGGTTTTTATTTTTTTTTCTGTTAGGGATAGAATGCTTAAGAGCTCCATGGAAGATGATAGCCAGCACTTACTATGGATCAGAGCCACTTAGCTGATGTTGGAATGCCAAGTGCAGATGTTGGAATGCTAACACAAAAGAAGTTATGAATGCCTACAAACATCCTAGTCAGGAAAGAGTGTAATTATGACAATTAAATAAGGAACAAAACCAAATATCCCTTTGTTCAAAGGGACTTAAAACTATAAAACAAATATATCAGAAAGGAAATGCTGTGGCAGAAAAAGCATTCATAAGAACAAAACAAGGAGTTGTCTCAGGAGAAAGGAATTATAATTATTATGTCACATCAAATGCAACAGATAACTTACTTCCACAAAAAAATGCATTTGAAGGGATTCTACAAGGAACTGAATCCTGTGTTAACGCTTTCCAGGTGTAAGATGATAGCTAGAAAACCACAGTAATGACAAGCCCATAACTATAGCAGAATGAGAAGCTCTAATGGGGTGATAATCTTCCCAGAATTGCCTCTCCTAAGAGCTCAGCTGGCCTGGCTTGATTTCCTCTATCATTTTCAATCTTAAAGAAACACCACCAACTTCAACTCAGTCAATCTCCAAGCCATCAGAAGGAGTCACCCTGTGACTTGAACTTTACGGCTTTTGGAGGGTTTTGCTGACATGTTAAAAACATACTCCCCGACAAAGGATGAAAAACTCCTGGGGAATCAATGCTGTAAATGAAAAGAGAAAACTAACTAGGAGTGAAACGCACAGGCATCAAATGCCAAGAGTCTGAAAAACATTTCACCCTCTCATCTTTTGAGCTAAGTGTTTTCCTCAAGGATTCACTGCTGTTGTTTCCAGGTGACCGTCATGACCTCACACTGGCTGCTGGTCATCAAGGCGGAGCATGGGATGGACCCCCAGCTCAGATCTACCATATTCCAAACAGCCAAGTGCCAGGCAGTGTTACACTGCTGATCCTGTCTCAGTGTTATTCTTCCTATCCCTCATGCCCTCTCCTTTTTGTGCTACAAAGACACGGTTGTTTATCTTGGAAGCTCACTTTCAGTCCCTTATCCTCCCACTCAATTTTTCCTCCTTGGCTTTTCTCAGGCTACAAAGCATGGTGAGAGCTGGGGGAGAAGGCTTATACATCTCATTTCATCTCTTCCTGCCTGTCTGCTGCCAGGGAATTAAAAAGATGGCAGGGTCTCTCTCCTTTTGCTGCCATCATATACTGTGGAAGAAAAAGTGGTTTTGTCACTCCATACACACTGCAGGGGAGAAAAGGTGTTGAGATGATCAGAGTATCCTCTTTTCTTCTGCTGACCTTAGGGAATTCAGGCACAAGGGACCCAGGGGCTACAGAGATTATGTACATCTCACTGTCAGAGTTCACAATCAATTCCCCTTCCTCAGCTGCTCCCTGCCATCAGGACTCTATTCTAGTCTCCTGTGGTTAACGAGAGCCTCCAAGCTACAGGTGCTTGCCTGATGTGACTCACAGAGGCCGCTCTTATTAAAACAACATACAATTAATACCACAATCTGTCTTTGAGAATACACTGTCTTTAAGAAAGCACTGTATGAAGTGAGGCACCTGTTGATATGCTGGTGCAGTGCTTGGGGAACTAGGGCAGGCATGGGGAGGAGGACTTGTCTGAGGTCCCACCAAAGGAATCAAGAGCATGGCACTTAAACAACTATGTTTATGACAACTATGCTATGAGTAGCAGCATAAGGAGCTGTGAGAGCAGTTCTGACATCCAAACCAGCTCCTCCTGTGAGCTATAGGCTTGACCCCATAGAATGCTGACAGACACAATGCCTGGCTTTGATGGCAAAAGAAATCCAAGGAGGAGTGAACAATTTGGTTAGAGAGAAAACAGGACACATGTTTACCTGCATACTAGTAGTACTTTTGAACCATCTCATTTAAAAGCTCTGCTGTGAGTCTGCATACTAATAACTTCCTCCTGCTCCTTAAGGAAATAATTTTGTTCTGGGTGTCAAGAAGCCCATTTCTACAATTCAAATATGCAGACATCTGTAGGATGAGGAGAGGCAATTGTGTGCAATACTGCCTTCAGTGTGCAAACCAAACATCTGCGTTAGTCGCTAGCAGTCCAAGTTCACGAGCAGGACAGCCCTACAGCTCTCTACATCTACTTCCAGCAGCTGGGGCTACAAGAGGAAATAAGTGCTACTGTTGAGAAACGTGCAAGAGGTTCCATTACAGATGGCAAATAGCCTGAAAACAAGAAAGAAGGAGGGAGGGAGGCAGGAAGGCAGGCAGGCAGGCAGGCAGGAAGGACACAACTAGACAACAGTCATGTAAAAATATCTGAAGTAAATTTTGAGGCAGTATTTCAACCCATCTACATTTACAGTATGATTTGCTACATTTACAGTATTATTTGCTCGTTTGTAACTTTACTCATCCTTGAAGGCTCCAAAATGAAGTTGTAGCTATTCTGTATTATCTTGGCTCCAAGTCTAAAATTCTAACTAGAAGTTTAAATGACACTTCTGAATAGTAAGAAGTTGCCTTAGCATTTTCTGCTTCCTGTCTGGAAAATGCTGTTTGATCTGGAAAAGAGTTGGTGCACATATGAGTGAGATGAAAAGCAGCAGTTAAAGACAATTCTGATTTACAAATAAGATTATTAAACCGTCCTCCTGAAACTTTTCAACTTGTCTGAAGAAACTCAACAAGTTGATTACGTTTTTCAGAGCAGAGAAAGTATTGTGGAGAATCCTTAAGTCGAGGTTCAAATCCTCAGACTCACAGAAACAAAGCCACCTGTGACTCTCAAATAAAAAGTGCCTCTAAAATGTAGGGTGCTACTCTCATTGCCTCCCACAGAGGAAAAACATTATTTCATTCAAAAGTAAAAGGCTGTTTTTGTGATTACAGGCCTGTCTGGTGACTTGCACTGTAGCAGGCAGCAGAGCTGCAGGGGTAGCTCCCAGGTCATTATGCCTCTTACTAAGAGTGCCGTCGGACAAATAAGCTTCCTGTTCACTTACTTCCAAGTCCACGGCATCTTTATATCCTAAAACTTGTATGTATTTTTTACAATAATCAGGGTATTTAATATGAAATATTACCATAAGAGCACAACTCCATTTTAGAAACCCTTATCTATGTCAAGAGATCCAGAACTAAGGCTAGTCGAAGCTCAGCAAGAGCATCAGAGCAACAGACAAAAGCCAAGGTGGTTGAAAAGACATTCAAATAAATTCTCTCTTAGAAAATCTTGACCTCACTAAACATAACACAGGAGAAGACTGACTCAGAGCTTTTTAAAAGATATTATCAAGATATTCTGATTTTGCATCTTTCAAATGTTATGCTAAATTTTGACTGTATAAGGATTTTGTTCAATACACTAAAACTGTAGTTTTAGTGTATTGAACAGAACTGCCTGATCTTCCTGTAGTGTGGATATTAACTTCTACAGATGCTGATAGATGAACAAAAATGCAAAACCATCCAGGATCCCAGACTCCAGATTTGTAGTAAAACTCTGAAAACATCCAGACTTGTAGTAAAACTAGGATCTCAATTTTTAGAGGCATAACACTGAATAAATTCAACATCTTTTAAGACTTACATCATCTACAGCTGGACATGAAATCCAAATCTATCAGTCTTACACATCATTATGGGCACAAATGCCTTAACACAAACCTAGACAGAAAAAGGCAGCACTGCTCTAAATCTTGATAATTTCAAATGGAGAAGAGTCACATTCACTTCAATTCCTCGTAAAGGAAGTTGCCCTGAATTTTCAGAAAGAGAATCAATCAGATAAATACCTTTCATCATATGGCCTAGACACAAGGACGTGAAGATTTACCTATAAATTTCCTCTTCTGAAACTAATAATGTTGTTCATCATTTGACTGAGGCACTTCTTACCCTTTACTCTTCTTCCTCCACAGAAGAGGTAAAAGCTTTTCCATAGTTTTTTTGCATATACATGGTGTGAAGCATCAGTGAATTCTCCATAGTGAAAGCTATTATATTGTGCTCTGACAGATATCTTCAGGAAAAGTAAAGCCAGAAAGCATTATCAATGTTTTGGAATCATATGAGTTTTATGGATTTACAGTGTAAAAACTAGATGCTTTATTATCTTTAGCCAACATACGTTCACATACCGATTATACAGAGTGCTGAAAGCAAAAGTGGTAAGACTGTTAACATGGAGTAAGGATTCTGATCTAGCTCATTATCATCACATAGCACTTCCTAGGAGGCTGGCTAGGAGAAAGTGGGATGGGAAACATATCTAATTAAGGGCCTGAAGAAAACTTAGTTAAGTATCAGTCATCTGGGAAGAATTAAATGGCTAACACTATCAGAAAAGAGGTGATAATGGATGGCACAAGTGCTTTCCAGATAGGCTTGAGAGCAGCAATCTGGTGCTTAAACTTGTCAGGTTCCCAGTGTATACCAGGTCTAGCTGGAAACCCTGAAGTGCAAAAGACGGTAATTTTTTTCTATGAATTCTGTTTCTTTGGTTTTGAAATACTTGAAATCACACAGATGAAGCTTCAGAAGGTGTTCACTTTTGCAGTGCAAACTTCAACTATCTAAACTTAAAATGTCACCTCCAGATTTCTTTTAAACTGTAATAGAAATTTTGGGAGCAGCAAGGCCATCCAGTACTGACTTCTACAGCTGGCCCAAATGTCCTGGGTGCCTAGTCACCCATGGGCACTTTTAAGAGTTTCAGCGAAGCGCTGTGGGCTAGGCTGTAGTGTAACAAGCTAGTTTTAGGTAGTTTTTTTCAGGAAGTAGATGTTAGAGCCAGGATTTAAATTAAAAACCTTGGGTCTTTCACCCCAGAAGAGTCCAAGCTCTGCATTATCAGCATTTTACTAATAGCATTTCCACTGGAGGATGAACAAATCCCATTGGTGGAACAATGCAATTAACCTGAGTGCAAAAACATAAAATCTACTCTTCAGAACAAGAAAAGCAGGAATTGGTAAATGCAAACTTGATGAAAGCCACCCATCTGGTGTGGGATATTTGCTGGTGTGTAACTCATGTTTTACAATAATACACTTACAAAAACTGAGATCTACTTTTGTGCTGCTACTCTTGCAACAAGACTGTAGCAACTACATCAGAAACATGGTTTAGCACAGAGAGAACTAACCTACCACATTTCCTAGAAACATTAAATATTCATATGCATGTTAATATATTGCACCTGGCAGTAACAATCTCGGCCCCAACCTAGAATAAAACTCCATTTTTCCCAGTCAAGTGAAAATAATGTACAGTCACTGCTATGATAACAGGTCTAATCATTTCCTTAGGCTGTCTCCATTCTCCGTATGTTGCCTGTGCATAATTCATAGGATTTGCCATATGTTGTCTGAAGCAAGTGTCCCTATAAGTGTTTGTGGTTCTACTCAAAGGCATGTCTTCATAAATTACATTGTGATATACTTGACATTAAAAAAAGGGCCAAACAGGGAAAACAATTCAGTGAAACATAATCTGCTTAAAGTTTACCACTTAGCCATGCATTGAACATTCAAGCGATTAGCTTCCCAAAGTACAACTTTTTTCTCAGTGTGTGCAGTCTGCTTCTGCTGGCAGCAGTTTCAAAGGCAAGAAACAATTTATCTTTCTCTTGAAATAAGGACTTGGTCCAGCAATCTTTACAAACACCGACAGCTTCTGCTGGCTTCCGAGAGCCTGAGCACACGAACTAGGATTGGTCACTTGAGTAAAGGATAGTGGGATTAGACTTTCCACTGGTTACAGCCTTGCAGCAGAGAACCCCCACAGTACAACCTGAGCTTCCTGTTTCCTGACAGACCTCACAGCTTCAATGACTTTTCTGACTCCCAGCTGGTTTCCCTGCAGCATCTTCAATAATTTTTAGGCAAGCAAAGTTCAAAAGATAAGCAGCTGTGGAGCAAAGACATAGTATTGGTCAAAATAACAGGATGACAAACAACAGGATCTCCCAAGAGAGTGGCATTGTTCAGAGAGGGGAAACAAATGGCAAAAAGTATAGACAAGGGCAGAGGAAAGGGAAAAATAAAAGCAGAAGTGATGTAACCTGTTTGCTTCTGTCTCCTGATAGCTAATGAAAGATGAGCTAATTAGCACACCCCTCAGCAGAAACAGGAATAAACCCTCCTTTCTACAGACAGCTATGCATATTGCAAAGGCTCTCAGGGGCATCCTGTCTCTCAGACTGATGACCCCTTGACCCATGTGGCTGAGGTCTGCCCTCCAGCTGAAAAGGTGCTGGAGAAAGGAAGGCAGGCAGCCGAACAGATGGACACAGCAGGATCTTGCGTTACATCTTTACTTGAGAAAACACGATAAAAATCTGAAGGATAAAGGAATATAAACATGGAAGTTCCTTTTATGCTGAGAAAAGACAGATCATCATCTGAAGCTTTTAGGAGGAAAATGGGAACTGGGTTGAAGAGAGGTGAACTGGAATGCTGATGGGTAGCTTTGCATATTTAAGAACTTCAAATTTTAAGAGAGCTTCTCACTATGTCAGCATAATTGTGTTTGTAGAATCCCACTACATTGAGGAAGTCAGAAAAGCAAGCATGAACTTCAATGCTACAGTGATGCCCGTTTTCTAAACCATAATTTATTTCTGATGCTCATAGCAGTGGTGTCATCAAATCCCACTGGCAGTTATCACAACAAAAACTTTTACACATAATATAAAAACTTCTTATGCAGCCACAACCCTGTGAAGAGACATGTATTTCCAACATGAATAACACAGTTATGCTGGCACAACGGGGCTACAGGCACTTCCAGTGAAACATATGCTCACTCTTCATTGGTCAATGACTCAGGAAAGCCTGACCCCCACAAAAAGAGGAAGGCCATGCTCCCCAAATCCAGTTCAAGAAGAGGGTGCTCCAGACTGCAAACAGAAATATCTGGGTTTTAACAGAGCTATGTGTCAGTGTGATGCAACGAGAGCAAAGAGCCAGACTTCCAAGTGTCCCAGGCAGCACTATGTTGACATTCTTATATTTAAAAAATAGAGTACATAAACCCAGAAAAATTAAAATGGTAATGGTTTCTTTTGTTGAAAGTTTACCTTTAGGAAGAGGAAATTTTTTCATATGTTGGGATTTAGTTGATCTCACAAGAGATCACCTAAGCATCTCAGTTTTCATGTATGCAGAAAGACATTTCAGATCCAAGACATGGTCCAATTCAGGGACACAACGGGTCTTGCAAAAGGCACCATTGACAGTCCAGTACAAATCCAGTGCATGATTCTTTCAACATTTCAAATATGGCGCTACAGTTCTCATTGTGTTTTGATGCTTGGGTTTTTTTAAACAACTCTATGAATTATTATTTTAAAAATTAAGTTCAGAAAACAATGAAAACTAAAGCCAAGACAAACACGTAAGAATGAGGAGACTGTTGTTCACTTAAGACCCAATTTTCATCAATGAAATCAAATCAAGTTCTACTGCCTTCTTTGCTGAAGGAGATAACACAACCTCACTTGTGGATCTTCACCTTCACACCTGGAAGAGAAACAAATTCAACTTCGTAAGGTTCAGTAACACCCAGAACTAGGTCTTGCCTCTGGCCATCAACACTACAATCATCATTACCTTTCTTTTTCCTAGGCAAAAAGTGACAAAAAAGGAGATCAAGAATCCTAGATGTGAACACATCAGTTACTACTAACCAACAGTATGCTCCTTGGAATTTGCTGAAGACAGAATACACTTAACACCTGAACAGTTGCCGTCTAACAAATCCAAGTTATTACCTTACGCATGAAGAAGCAGCACAGCCACAGGCACCTCAGGGGCAACTGCTGAATACAGTCAGATATTAAAAGTGGAAGAAGAAAGAGACTCAAATAGCTTCTACATCTCTCAATGATTTTTACCAGCTAGGAGCTGATTTTCTACAGGAAACACTGTATTTTGAAGGGTTCAGCTGTAACTGGAGAATCATGAAGCCCATCACAGACGCTCCAAGTATGGTGTTGGGTAACAGCACAGTAGTTCCCAATTCTAATGCTGTGGTAGGTCACACAGCCTTTAACAGGGGGAAGGGAAGAATTGGCGGTCTCCACCTTACAGGAAACTTGGTCATACGTGTGTCTGCGGAACATGCCACCTTAATGGTCATTCCCTGTGAGCACTGGAGTTAAAGGGCACACATGACTCTGAGCACAAGTACATGCTTCTACCGTTAAATCCTAACTCCTTCCTGTTAAAGGCTGGAGAGCTCCAGGAGGGAGTTTGGGCATAAACAGCCTGTTGCCAACAGAGTAATTTGTGTAGCTGCCTCCCAGTGACTGTTTTTCCTAAGTGTCCTGCAGTTATGAGCAATTTTCATGGAAATGTGTTCCTTTTCAACTTCTTTCCTGAGGCATGGTACCTTTCCCTTCTGTACTATCAGGACATCAGAGATATTCAGATTGGGTATTAGGAACAAGTTCTGCACTCAGGGGGTGGTCAAGAACTGTAAAAAGCTCTCCAAGGAAATGGTCATGGCCCCAAGCCTGTCAGGGTCAAGAACCATTTGGACAATGCACTTAACTTTGGTTACGGTTTAACTTTTAGGTTGTCCGGTGTGGAATCTTGGGTCCCTTCCAATTCAGGATATTCTGTGATTCTATAAATGGCAATTATGCACGAGGACTGTCTTAATTTCTGCAACATGATGGAGGCAGAGCTGGTTGCTTTCATCAGAGCAGCTAATCCAACCTGCACTATGCTCCCAGCATGACTCCGAGAAAGTCGGTAGAAGAGAATATACCACAGTGATCTCATCAAGGAGATACATGACTTCTGCTGTATTTTACAACACACCAGCTTGATATCCTACTATTACAGAGAGGAAGAACTGGGGTTTCTTGATGCAAATCAGCAAGCGGCTTTCTCTAGAGAATGTCGATACTTACAAGAGAAGCTTGATTTCACTCTTATCCCCTGGAAGATTTCTACTGCACTCTGTAATTAGAAGGTTTTGTGAGATCTGTCAATTGGAAAAAACTATAGCTCACCTGATTAGTCAGTGCCCCCTGCAAAGAACATCTTCAATGGGAATACTCTGGGAGTGCACTGATACTGACAGCATCTTGATGTTATTTTCTTAAATGAGATTCATGAATATCATTTAATAGCCTCTTTCCACATTAGAGGACTAAAAACCCTTTCTTTTTCAAAGCAGGTTTTGAGTGTAAAAGATTTGGTGGGATATTTCCATTCAAGTGGAATACTTGGAATACACTTCAATACCAAGTGTATATTTAAATACAAAAGCTAAGTGTATTAAGTTTATTTCCATGGCACAAGAAAACGTAGCTGCCATCTTCATTTTTTTGAAGATGTGCATGGTTTAATAATTGAAGTAGATAAAAGTATTTTATTCCTTAAGCATAAAGGCTGCCAGAAACCCCAGCTGAGAAGAAACCCCACTGTGCTAAATGATGTGCAAATACAGAGTAACACACAACATTCTCCCAAAGTTTACCATCAGCAGAATCACAAAGAAAGTACCATCCCTACTTTACATTGTTCAAACCATGCAGCTGAGCTGAGAAAGAAATCCAGATCTGCAGAGACCTGATACAACGGATTTAACCACAATCTCCAACCACAGCAGGATGAAACTGAAGTCTTACCTCAGTGAGTGCTTTACTAACTCTCACAAGGCATGATCTCCTTAGCCTCTTTTCCTCTTATGTAGGCAGCCTGCCAACCCACTTTCCTTCTCCTCCTTCACCTTTTAAAATTTTTTTAATTGTAGCTCACTAATGAGTCATTTGTCATTTTGGAGTCACCAGTAGTTTAACTCAAAGTGGTCAAGTGCCTCATTCAATTCTTCCCTACTTAATGTTAACATATCCATTTCACTGTGAATTTTCTGTTCTAGCTGCAAGTGTTTAAGCTTTTGTTATGAGTGGCTTCTTTCAATGGTTATTAATGCCCATTTTATTGGAGGTGATGGAAGCAGTTTACCAGTAGACATAGGTCTCAAAAAATTCCAGTAGATGCAGAGATCATTGTTTGCTTCTACAAAGACAGAAGTATCACAAGTTTTGCAAAGTAGTTATAAAGAAAAACACATTGTGTGAAGTTTGAGTCCAGCACACTTAATAGAAATGCCATAATTGAATCCTATTCTGTCCCTGGAGTAACAAACATCAATATATCAGCCATAATTCAAAAGATGGATAATAAAAGCTGTGAAACAGAAATGATACACAATAAAGCTATGAATAATAAGAAGGCTACCATGGAAAAAAACAGCTAAGGCATTGCACCTAAGCCAGCTGTTAAAACTCCCTAACTCAGCATCGTCTAATAAAGCAGTTATTGTATGCCTTAAAGCTGAAATTCAGTGGAGCTGTGGGAAGAGCAAACATGGAAATACAATGGGCCAAGCTGTTAGTCTCAAGGAATTTGTTTTCTCTGTCTCCAGTTAGGTGCAATGTTGCCTTGCACAAGCTGGCACAAGCAGACCAAAGGCTTACCTGACAGGATAAACAGCACATTCGCTGCAAAGCGCGGATGAGCTGCCAGAGGTTCCCAAGTGTCAATGCTCCAAGAAACAATGTAGCAAAGAGGCAAACTCCACAGAAGGATCTGGGCTCATCCAGGGCTGGCTAAACATTAGTAAACATGCACTGCATTTAAACCATGTTACTGTTTTCAAAGCCAAAGCTTAGTACAGGTTTTGTTCTAAATCTAGTGTGGTTTTGCTCCAAAAAGACCAAAATTACACTGTCTAGGGAATAAATTAGGCTTGGTGGGGAAACCATAACCTATCATCAGAAGACTGAAACTCGGGGTCCTGCCTAAGAGTGGGAGAGTTTCAAGCTTCCTTCCAGAGATGGGGAGGATTCAAGATCTCCTGCTCAGACATGGCATAACTGCAGAGGCCAGGAAGGCACAGGCAGGCTGCTGCCCACCCAGCAATCAAGATTTTTCAGGACGTGCATTTTGTGGCAGTCACTGAACCGTACAGCACCACTTGAAGCCAGAAAAATGAGCATACAACCAGAATGAAGTCTGCTATAATTAGGGGTGGAGGTGAACTAGCTAGCAAGATTTCAGTGTAAACCAATGTGAAAAGAATGCTTGAGCTACAGCTTGTAAATCCAAACAAAAGCAATCTTCTGAAGCCAAAACTATCCCTGATGCCATCAGAACTGGGAACATATAAATAATCTATGCAATTAATTCAGCAAAGTAATTCATAATGTTTATAAATTAATCAATAAGGTGACACTGACAGCCCAGTACATTTTAATTGCAGAATTACCATGTTCTCCCCATTAAGAATCAAGGCAGAAAGGAATCAAATACTTAAAAGGCAGAGTTAACAAACCAACCCAGTTCTTTTCATCTTGAGATTCCCTGAATCTTATAACCCTGCCAAGCAAATTGATGTCTTACGAACAAGTTAGTGAAATGAAAGATTTATTTTCCTCTGTTATATGAGAAGACTGTCATCTCACAGAATACTTCTACCACTACCGGTAAAATAAAAAAATGTCTATTAAGTCACAAGCATTTCCTCCCATTATTGAGAGCAAACAACATATTCTTATGCAACTCTGCATTCTTTTCATGAGTATTTTGTTATGAAGCTATAATATTAAACGGTACAAGATGTATTTCTCAGCAAACGTCATGCTATTTATTTGCTTAGACTGGGCAGGGGTATCATTTTAAAAGGCATATGAGAGGCATTTATAGAAGTCTCATGAAAAGCTATTTCCTACTCTTGTGTTTTGCAATTCTACTATGCATGCCCAAGGCAAACCAAACAATCCATTCCTATCAGCCAAACTCCAAAGTTCTGCAAATGACACAGAATTTAGATTTTTTTTTTCAGTTTTACATAAATAAAACATTAAGGTCAAATCAGTTTGTTCTTTCACACAGCATGAAAGATCAGCATCTAAAACATCTAGATTTCTGGAACAAAATAAATTCTTTCCTTGAAAATTTTCCAATCATTTATTAGGCTTGAATTAAGGTGGTGTAGATTTAAGAGCATCATTAACTTCAGTGAGAAGTTTCAGCCTTGTTCTAAGCTGAAAACAAGATCAGCACAAAGGCAGCTAGGGATATCATATAACACAATTATGATGGTGCCAGCAGCATTTGAAAGGCACCTACTTATGTGCTTTAAGGCAAAATTTAAAATATTAGGGATAGTTTGCTAATTTAAAACTAAGACATCCCTTGTAGACATTAACAGCTCTGAACTACACTGATTTTTTTGGTAAACCAAAATTGAATAATTTAGATGTATAAGCATTAAATCTAGTGGAAAATGCCATAAATTCTTCGGTATTAACCCTGCAACCATGGGCATAAAAATGTCTCTAGCATTACACCTCATCCTGACACTGGGAAAGTGATACAAGACTCAGACATTTGATCTGGTCCATTCTGTAAGAAGGCGTTCTGCTTTCCTATTACGTTTTCTTCTTAGAGCTGCCATCCCAAGGAAAGCAGATGTATCCCAGCCTTCTAGGAACACAGCACTAGTCGTCACCTGTTCCTACACAGACCTTCACCCACTCTGACATCCTCTTGCCAATCTCACCATTGTTCCTGCCTGGGCTGGCCTCACCTGAACAGGTGACCCCTGTACAAAGCACCGTGTCCCCACAGGAGCTCCGTGTCTGCCGTGGGTTCAGCAGGGCTGCAGCCAGCAGAGCCGCTTGGCAAATGCTCCCCAGAAACTACAAAATCCTGTCAACTTGTCGGGGCATTTATGGGGGCACCAGGAAGGCAGCAGCAGCAGAAGTGCATCAGCATTCAAACAGCACGGTCTGCAACCTCTTGTTAGAAGCGACAAAAGCAATCGTGAGGATTCTCTTAGCAGAAACTTAAACACAACAGTCACTACAGTGAGATCTGATTTATTCCTGAATGTAAAGGATACTCCACCACAGAACAAACACCAATTCTACCCATTTGTTTTACACAGAGCTCACCAGGCCACAGACCCGGGAAGCCAGTGACAACACTAACAGCTGCCACGTCTTTCCACTACTGCTAAGTTTCCTCAATACACGCCAGACCGACTGATCCAGGCTGCAGCCCAAAGAGACTCATTTGGCAAGGTTATGTAAGAAATGAGCTGCTGGACTGGCTGCTTCATTTTTGTTTATCCACACAAATTAACAAGTGTGGTCATGCGTAAGTTAATCAATAGCAGAAAACAGCTATCCCCACTTTTTATGCCAGTTGGCCTATTTAATGCTCTCAATTTAAAAAGCAGCAATAAAAAGGCCACAAAACAGAAGATGTGTCAGATGAGTGGAGGATGGTGACTGGCTGGAGAGTGAGCCAGGGTGTCACATCCATCGTTATGCATTTCCCAGAACCCAAGTATAAAATTGGCAGAAGTTACAGATCAACCTCAAGCCAGCAACATACATTAAGATTTACTGCAATGAAATAGAGTGAAGCCCTGGACAAAGCAATACAAACTTGAAAAAAAGAAGGCAACTAAGAGATATGAATAAGCAGACGCAAAGGCATTCTCTCTCAAGAAAGTACCAAAAGAAAATAAAAACAAATGTAAAATACCTAACTACCACCGACAATGCCATACCCACTATTTGAGTGCTTATAAACAAAAAAAGCGTTTGGATCCAGCAGTCACTCTTTCAAATATGGAAAAATTGTCCCAGGATTTACCAATTACACATTTTGAATTTCTAATATAATTTTTTAGTTAATATTCATGAGCGTATTGTGAAATACTTCCTCCCAATTTGTAAGCTAAGAATAAAACAAACACAAACAACACATTCTTTGGCATATCTCCAGGCTTTGCATTTAACAACTCATGGTACCCAAAACAGAAATTTGCTGATGTTACTTTAAATTTCCCATTAACCAAAGGAAAAAAAAATTTCAGTGCCTCCAGGAGGTGGCCATTATACATTACAAAAGTAAAGAAGCTGCAAGCTGTTAGACTGTGGACTCATGCCTAACATGCATTAACTATGTCCATTACTGCTAATTTTTACAGCCATTTGGTACCCTGGACAGCTTACTCTGAGGTTTGCCATCATTACAATGCCAGCCCCATGCTTGCCTTACGTAATACTGTCTGTATCTGTGTAACTTTTTTCAGCAATGAAGAATTACTTTATTCTAAGGCATGATGTTCTTCAATTATTTTTAAAGTAAGACTGAAATGGGGGGAAAGGGATTGTTTGGTCCAAAGCCCAGTTAATCAAGATGGAATGTCTCCTGGTGCTCACATCTGACCTCAGGGTTTTTCAGGATTTCACTGGTCTCCCTGGTGATAGTTGCTATGAGCACTTTCAGTGTGTGTCATGAGAAATACTTGAAAAGAAATTTTCACTGCTTTCACACAGTCCTTCTAACCTTAGCTGTATTAACTTTTATCAGTGTTGTCCATAAAAAAAAGTTGAAAATTCTTCTCATTTTTTTTCTTTTCATTCCTTGCAGGGAATCCAAGCACTGGACAGGGTTTGCCTCCTCCTGCCACAATGAGCCAGTTTAAAACCTTTCAAGATGGAAAGATTTTTTCAAAACTTGTCCTCCAGGAAATGAGCTTGAGAAGATGAAGGTGTCTTGTCCTTTTAAAAGGCTCAAACCAGGTAAAACACATCTGTGTGTGATGCAAAGTAAATTATAGCCATGGAGCCATGTTCATCAGTCTCAAACACTGGGCCCTAAGAATCTCACTGTATTTTATGAATATGAACAAGTTGAGTCTCACTGTTTGAGAGGCTACAATAAACTGTATTTCTTTTTCCTTCTTACTCAGTTGAAAATACCAGCATTCTGTATGTTTTAAATCATATAATCCTCCAACCAACAAACAAAATGTTCCTTATAAACCTTAGGAGATAAAACCATCTTGTTTAATGTTTGCTCTGTAATACCAAGGCAGTAGAGTCCTGTTGTCCAAAGTACTGCAATGTGTGTACTTATGCATGGTAAGTTTTGAGCAGTTAAACCTGTTTGAATCGATTTGACAGAACCAAACACTGCAGTTCAATACAACAATTTCTCCTGCTTTTTTGTTTTGCTTTATCTTCCGGATATACCAAAGCAAGTTCAAGTTTAACACTTGAAAACCACAGACAAACTACACACATCTATACGTTTTGGTGTAGTAGTAAAGAAAAATTAGCTGGTTATTAAAAAGAGTTAACAACTGAAACATAATCAAAATTGGTTGGAACATCAAAAACTAACACAACTTAGAATTCACAAACGATGAACTTTCAGAAGGCTTGGGAAACCATGACTAAGGCAATAATTTCCAAAAAACACTAGGGTACAATTCCTTTGGCAGCAGCAGAAATGCATTCAGCTATATAAAGATGCATTAAACATCTGCTTAAAAGCTTTCTGGCAAACTTAAGTGAAAACCAAATTTTATACTGAATGGCAAAGCTCAAGTTTTTCCTATAAAAGACTGCTTTACACACATGAGATTCTGACATGTTGTTGGAAGAGAGCCTGAAAAACATCCTCACACTTTGAGCTGAAAATATCTGGATTCAAAATGCAACTGTAATTCTCAGACAATTGTAATTCAAGTGCTTTAAACTTTCCACTACTGTCTAATTGACAAGTGGCCTACGCGTACTTAAAAAGGCAGGGAAAAACTTTGTATAATTAGAATAGTCAGCTGACAGAGGACTTTTGAGGCAAAAGACTTTCATGTTAGAATTCACACAGGAAAACAAAATGGCAACTTGAATGTTTTTTCACTTTTAACTGTGGACTGAAACACATGGCAAGACACTAGTGCTGTCCTCAGCTGCTTAATGGGAAGGCAGACATACAGAAAGCAGACCATGGTATTCCCAAAGGTGCAGAGTGATGGTGGGAGAAGCAGTAGACACAAACTGCGTGACAGAAAATTCTGATTAACTGCAATGAAAAATTCTTCTCTGTGACGGCAGTCAAACAAGGCAACAGGTTGCCTAGAGAGTTAGTGAAATCTCCATTCTTGGATGTACACAAAGCTCAAGTGCAAACAGCCTTGAGCAACCTCATCTAAGGGGCTGCTTGGAACAGGCTGGACTAGATGGCCTCCAGATATGCCTCCCAACCTAAATTACACCATGGTTCTATCCAGGGACTGAAAAGATAAACTGCACATTCACGAGCAAAGCTAATATACAACTTCTTCACATACACCTACTTCTCAATAAATAATTTTTTATTTTTTAAATAATAAATAATTTTAACTTCACAAGTACAGCTAAAGAAAACTCAAACTCTTCCTTGGACTGTAGACAGTCCCCTAAACAAAGAATTTTGTTCAAATGAATAACATACTAAACTCATTTGGAAGTAAGAGAAATAATTCTCCAAATAAAAATACTGAGTATTGTTGTGCACACAATTTGCCTCTATCAGGAAGACATCAATACCTCCCTGAGAGAATACAAAGAGCTCTTTAAAGGCAGTGACTGCTAACTATGCTTATTTGATGTGCACTAGTGCAGATTAAAAGCTCTTTCGAACATTTTTAATATAACAAGGTCAATAGCCACTGACTCATGCTGCTATGCGCATTACCTTTTGGAAGAAGTATCATCCAAAAACATAAGCATGATCAGATCGGCCTAGCAATACTCAGGGTAAAAATCTTTACCGCTGTTCCTGAAAAATGCCTGTGCTAGAATGTAAGACAGTTTCAGGCTTTAGGAATAAAATTCTTCAGGAATAAAAATATGAATGTATTCATATGTAAGTAATATGCATTCTAACTTTTACCATTCCAGTATGTAAGCAACACACTGCAAATAGCAGCAAAATTACTCAATGGAGGCCAGTTTAAGGAAAGAAAAAAGGTTAAAAGGAAAGCCCAGCTCTTTCCTGAAGATCTGTCCTAAAGAGGTCCAGAACCAGCTCCTTTCCATCTCTATTATAAAGCAGTATTTTCAGGCAATTTGGTGAAATGCTAACAACTACCAAAAGAAGTCAATTCAAGAAATATGTCCAGCAAGTGACCTTACTGAAGTACAGAAAGACTGAGAAAACATGTTTTCTTCAAAAAACAAGATTTAGCTTTTGAATAGGTGACATTTTTCACAGTACAAGGCCTTCCAGCCTTAAATACTTGTTTTCATCCTTGAATGGAATATTCTCTTCTTAGTAAGAAATTAAACACAGCAAGTCAGAATTGTATCATATTCTTTGGGCACACACATTTTTTTCAACTGCTGGTCGAAAAACTTGCAGGTTGGCAGATGCTTTCCAGGTTAAAAATCATCACCTCTCACACTGGACACTTCTAACGAAGGCCAATAATTGTCTAATTCCCTCCCAATCCTATGCATGCTCCAGGAAGAATGTGTTCCAGATTGTTGCCACTTCAGTCATTCCTAGTAATCTTTTCCATGATCTTAATTATTTTTTTGACTTCAGCAACACATGATTTCCCATTTCCCTCCCCAGCCATTTGTTCTCAGGTCATCTGGAATCACCTTCAACCCAAGTGGTTCCATGTATTTTGTACTTTCTCAGTTATGTCACGTTTGTAACAAGATAGCAAGATTACAATCATATACAGTGTTTAATAAATTCTGCACCATGTATTTATAGATGCGAACTCTTTCTGATATGCAGCATACTATTAACCTAGAACACTTACAAAGAACACATTAAACCAGAGCCATAGTTTAATAGCTTAATCCATGGTTTAATCCATAGTCTATTACCTTCTTTACCCTTTCTGCTTCTCCTTTTAATATGTCTTTGATTGTTTCCTCATTTTTATCTACTTCCTTTCTGAAATAGTATAATGGGAAGTGAGGGTTTTTTTGGGAGGCCTTTTCATTAATGAGAAAACTGAATAAAATACATTATCTGTTACAAATCTAGCATATAAACTGTGAATGAAGACCCAGTACAAAACCAGAATTTTTCTTCTGGGTTCTTCACAGTCATTTATACTTGACTATTATTTCCACATCATACCTTTCGTGACTTCTCCCTTCCATATGGAGAAGTAACTAAATGTTTTGGACATTATTGTTTTCTGACATCACAGCAGTCCTCATCTTCCTCTATATTCTGCATGATAATCACCCTTCTGTGTTATAACTGCTGGTATATTTCCATGATAATTGCTACATATTCAGTCAATTTCTATCCACATGGACTGAGGCACCTGTTGATACATTTGACTTATTAATGCTATCCAGTTTCACTGTCCTTAAAGCAAAAAGCCATTACTCCAAAGGTGTAACCTGCTCCTATTCTGACATATAAATCAATATTACAACTCTGGAATATTCACTGTTAAAGTATCCTAACTAAAAATCAGACACTCCAATCCATTTTTATTAGCTTGTAAGAGTTTGACACTTGTAGAGAAGTACTTTGCAGACTGAGTGTTGATTTTCTGTTTTTATGTGCTCTGGCAAAGTAAGACTGTCAGCTTGTTTCTTGATAAAATTTCTGTTCTTCCCAGACAATTTTTGACATTTTCTACCATGGAAGAGACATCACCCAAAAGTACCCATTTGTCTGCATTCATTTATTTTTCCAAATTTTAGACTGAGAGAAGACTGGATAGAGAAGCAAGAGTTACTTGCTCCAGCACAAATGCAATTATGGTGCTTCCAGACTCCTCAATGAAGATTTTTGCCTTCCACTGTGGTAGGAAGGTAGCCCACCGAGGTACTTGGCGGGCTATATATGAGGCTTAGAAACAGCTCCCTGCATTCAGATACACATTGCAGGTGTTCACTTTGAGAGAGGTTTCCAACTTTTAACTCTTCCTTGAGAGAGGCAGACAAAACTAGATGGTATTCAAAAGCCCGTTGGGAAGTCTATTCACCAAGTATGACACAACCTAGGTTGAAATTCTTCCATCTGAAAGAATGGAGCCAGTCTGTCCCAAAACCTATACTGAGAAGCCTCACTTCATGCTGCTTGCGTTCAGAGGTTCATTGTCTCAAGACATCAGGAGAAAAAGCCCCTCTGTGATCAGTCTGATGGTCACACCTAGCCTTTAGCAAAAAACATGCATGGGTAGGGTCCCTCTTTATCATTAAGGGGCTTGTAAAAAAATTCCCACTGAACAGTGATAGTTTCTATCACTAAAAAGAAGTTGTTCTCCCTTTAGCTCAGACTCTCTTAACAATTATGAGGAATACATGGGAAACTAAAGGCTGCCAGAAGGAAGGCAGGAGGAGGCTCTCACCTCAACAGGCTTTTGTCTGATGATGAAGACATTCTCATCAGGTAAGGGAACTATGAGACTGAGTCTTTTCAGCTGGAGGCAACAATAACCAGATTTGCTACATCCATAATTTAACACTTATTGAACTTCTGAACTAAAAAATAACAACCAGAAAACTTGGAGAACTTTCATGAAGTCTCGTAATATGTAGAATGAATAAAACAGTTTACCAAGGCAGTTCCTTCTCAAGTGCAAAGAACACAGATTTATGTCCCATGATCTGATTCACAAAGCAAAGCCAGATATTTTGAAGAATGTCATCATGGTTTTAGTCCTCATCAAAAAATAGAGAACACACTTCTCATCCTATCTTTAACAAGTTAAATACAATAGTATGCAATGGTATTTTCCTATCAGGAGTTCAGGTAAAATTCAAAGTTCAGTAGGTCCTCTTCACCTTTCTGGTCTGTTGAAGTTCCTACCACTATTTTGTTTGGGGTTCCTCCCCCTTCTTAATCCTGATTCTGTTTCTTCCAGAGACTGCAACTGGTACCTTAATAATTTTAAAGATGAGAAACTAGACAAGAGTCTAAAGGACAGTTAAAAAGAATTCAAGGCTACCAGATATTAAAAGCCTGCTATAGGTCAATATATGACCTATATATATAAATTAATACACAAATACATGAAATTTCAAAGTGATATTGAAATAGCTTTTTTGACTTCTGTTCTTCAAAGTTTCTTAAAAATTGATGTAGCTCAAAATAATGTATAATGAAAGAAAATGAACAGTTGAACAATAATAATTTTCTTTTTCATAGAATTATTAAGGTTGGAAAAGACGTCAAGATCATCAAGTCCAACCATTAACACAGCACTGCCATCTTCACCACTAAACCATGTCCTCAAGTGCCACATCTACACATTTTTCTGTGGAACACTTCCAAGGATTGAAATTTCACCACTTCCCTGGCAAGCCTGCTCCAATGCTTAAAAACCCTTTTGGTGGAGAAATGTGGAGAATTTTTTCCTGATATCCAATCTACACCTCGCCTGGTGCAACCTGAAGCAGCTTCCTCTTGTTTTATTGCTTGTTACTTGAGAGAAGAGACTGACCCTGACTTCGCTACATCCTTCTTTCAGGTAGCTGCAAAGAGCAGTACCCCTGAGTGTCGTTTTCTCCAGGCTAAACAACCCCAGCTCCCTCAGCTGCTCTTCCTAAGACTTCTGCTCCAGACCCTTCACCATCTCCGTGCCCTTCTCTGGACTTGCTCCAGCACCAAAATGTCCTTCTTGTAGCAAAGGGCCGAGAACTAAACACAGGATTCACGGTGCAGTATCACCAGTGACAAGCATAGAGGGACAATCATTGCCCTACTCCTGCTGGCCATGCTATTTCTGACATATTTCCAGGATACCTCCAACTTTTTGCCTTCAGTAGTGGTGCTCTAGATACTCCTCCAGTAGAGAAAACATTCTGGAGAAACAAGTGTTAAGTTCCACAGCTTGCAGGCATTCCTGTATCCAGATACATAGCAGCCATGGCAGGAGGCGCAGCTGGGCCCACAACTGGAAGTTGCTTGAGACCACCATCTGCCCAATGCAGGTGTCTCACACGTGCATCTGCCTCTGGGATAAGACGTGTGTTCAGCATATGATGTGAGAGCCTCAGCATTCTGGTGGCAGCCAAGGGGAAGCAAGTCCCCTGGGACAGAAGGAACCACAGCGTAATCTGGGATGACTAATTGTGGTCTGCAGCTTACCCTCCTGCCTGGTCCAGAAGAGAAGGTGAAAGACACAAGCCGTGGACTCTGGGGATTGCTTTGGTAAAATGACTACTCCTAAACCAGAGCATTTCTAGAAGGAAGTTTTGCATCTCTTTTAAATAAGCAATCTACCAGAAGATGCTGTCCTCCCTGAATGCAATTAAAATTTTCTCTTCTCCAGTGAGTCCATGTGTACTTTGTGACTCCAGCTTGCCAAAAATGTTTTGGCACCTCACAGGCACCAGCTCCCTGAAGATGTGCAGGGAACATTTCATTTCATGACATTGCTTCAACATAACATCATCAATCTGACCAGACAGCTAAATCTGGTAACATCTGTGACCAGCTGCACCTGCCATTTGTTATTTTTCAAAGTGTGCATGTGTGTGTAGGTCCTTGCAGAATTTACTGGGGCACCCAGTGGTGAAACCAGAAATGGATATAAGATTATGATCCTGGTCTACTCAAACCAATCAAAACTATTGACTCTCCAGACTGATTAGCAATTGTTTTCATTAACAGTAGCAATAACAACTCAGTAAAAATGCAAAGAAAGTACAATACAAAGTATTAGCCCAAAGAAGTAATTAAATCCTTATCACATGCTCCTACTTCAAAGATTCCCAGTTCAGTAATACAACTTTTCCTATTCTGCATGGCCACAAAACCCACATCACAGTAGACACACAAAGAGATTCCTCTTTCCTCATTCCATCTATTATTCAAAAAAATATACTCCAGTTTTAATTTTGGCAATATGTCCTTACTAATCTCTATATGCTATTGCCTTCCATTAATCATCTGTAAGTATCTGCACAGATGCAGTTGCTAGTAGACCGACATGTTTGTTGTTGAATCTTTCTGTTTACAAGCAACATGAAACAACCATTGCTACTACAAAGTAAAAGCAATGATTTTATATTTTCAAACTGAAAAGGTTTAAAATTAAATTTAAAATATTTACTGTCTTCTTTCCACTGTGTCTTTTCCATAGCATTGGTAAGTGGTTTTTTCCTGCGCAGATGACTGTGCTAGTGTACCTTTCTCAGATGGGCAACAGTGATAAACTGTTTAACAAGCAAGAAGACAAGCAACTATCAGATAGGTGTCTTGGGCTTCCAACAAAATTTCTTTTGTCTTCAAACAAGTGGGGAAAAATACAAAGAAAGGTGAACTGGAATAATATTCAGTTCAGTACCTGCCTTTCAGTATCTTCACAGCAAGCATTAAACATATTCACCCAGTAACAGTCTGTTTGATACCCAGAAAGGTCAGCACATGTCCCATCTTCCCCTTCACAGCCTTCAGGAATGCAGTCCTCAGCAGGCACACGCACAAATAATGTCAAGAAAATGCTGATACAGCAGGCTTGCCATATGAATCCCAAGTACTAGATTGTTTTTTTAACTGGTTTTCTGGGTTACCACAAACATAGTAAAAGATAACCATCGGTTTAAAATGCCACCCTCATACTACAAGTCTCATATATATATATAAAAATATATAAATATGGATATATGTGTGTATATATATATATATATGATCCCACAGAAAAAGGAATGTATGTGTTTAAATTAAGTATCAAAAGAAATTGTGGATACTGTTTCTGAGGAACCAAAAGCCACACAGGAAGGCCACCACAGTAATATGCAATTCAGTGTTTCATTTACAACCTGCAGATGCAAAGACATTCTTCACAACTCATTCATTCATTCATGAAAGAAAAGCCAGTGACCAGAGTAATAAGGACTGACATTCTGCATAAATTTAGTGCATGTGGTAAGCAATATATAGCAAAATTTCCCTCTAAGCCAGTATGACAACACAGGCTTACATACACTGTGTAATTTCAGATATCTCCCTTTAGGTTTTATCAACTCTGGGACGTTATCTCATTGTTGCTAATGGCAAATTATAACTTTAAAACTACTTTTACTTCCTTAAAGGCGGGTACAGAGCATAATTATCACACTATCTTAGTACAGAGTCGCAAAACTTTACACTAAGGCCAAACTGTAATTCAGATAAGAGTATGCCAAGTGGTACCTGGCATTGCTTGCAGAATTTCAAGAGAAGCCTAGAAGCCATAAACTGAAACATGGGCCATTCATGTCTCCTTAGCACAGCTAAGTCTAAGTAAAACGGAAAGGTTCAGAAAATACAGCATAAATGCACTAGGTGCTATCCTACAGACCACGTAAAACCTATTACTGAAGTTTAAGCTGCATTATTATAGGTGACTGGCAAGTGAAAGAAATGGTAGCCTGAGGAGCAGTGCATGGCAGACCCATAAATACTGCATTTTAGTTTCAGTTGTGCTGTGCAAAACCATACATAATGCTCAGAAGAGGATATTCATCTGGCGAATGGACATGTGATTCCTCTGGAGACCAAAGAAACAAGACGCATGGAAACGGTGCCCAAACTAGTAAGACCCTTGGAAGGGTTGAGAAAACTTTATTCCTATCAATGAAAGACTTCTAGGACTTAGGGTAAGTTGCCAAACTATTCCTGCTGGGCCAACACACCTACAGTCTTGCTGAACAGTGTGTGCTACTATCCTCACCCTCAGTATAACACGCAGTATGATATGAAAACCAAAGGTGAAAAATCCTTTTGATGAAAAGCTGAAAAACTACCTCAATTCTCAAATGTGCTGCAAGATATATAGAATTTTTAAGTTGTTGTCACTCTAAAAGCCTATGATACACTGTGTTCCAAGTACAATATATTTTGAAAACCTGTGTTACCTTTCCTCTATGCAACCTCTATGCAACTCCAAATAGTTGCATACATGTTACAGTGAACTCAAAAGAGATCAAAATCCCTCTTTTAACTATCCAACTTCCGTAATAAATAGAACACTTATGCAAATAATTATCAAGGGAGAATCTGGGGATTGTGGAAAAAGAGAGAGGAAAAAACGCATTGCATTTTGTTTAGAAGTGCCTTTAAATTCTGCCTTATTTAACAGATCATCCAATTGAGCAGAAACATTCTGATCTACAAGTTTTATTTGCTTCTGCAAACTGTTTAAATACCCATCTGTCTGTAAAATAGAACACTACTCTGGAGTCACTTTCAACGTAAGTACACAATCAAAATACATGTAAAGTAGCACAGAAGGAAGTCCTCGTGTAAAACATATACAAAAATTCCTTGATACTTTGCCTCTTATGATTTTGCTTGGATATTAAAATATTCAATCAATTAAATGAGACATAAAAGATCCAAGTATCCCCTCAGTAACAAACAAATGTAAATCCTGACTCAAAGTCTGAACCACAGAGACATCACATAGAAACAGCTGAAGTTCTAGGTGGATATGTGTAACATTAAAGTATGGCAAACAAGACTGTGCTTAAAAGCAGGCTGAGTCCATCCATGTAGGCCTTTTCACACATACCTCTTGTTGGCTCTCATGACACTGAGGGCCTGCAGTGCCAGGCCACGAATACTGTGGAAGAAAATGAAGAAGTATGGAGACTCTACCTAGTAGAAGCACTGAAGGTCTGCCATGAGATGACTTCTTCCCTTTTGAAAAAGAGCTCTTTAAGATAATAGGTCTCTGAACTGCTAGAGAGAAGCAGGACCATTCCAGGTATAAAAAAACCTTTTGCTTCTTAGAGGGGGAAAAAAAAAAAAAAAAAAAAAAAAAAAAAAAAAGCATGGGCATGAGCCCAAGCAAATCTGCATGACATTAATGCAACACAAATAAGACTACTGAGTAAAAGTAAAAGCTACAGAGGAATTAATCTCTCTCCACTGTGAATGCTGTAGTTGGGGAGAAGATGTGCACAGAGTCACAACAAACACTATGAGTCAGTAAACACACTCTTACCCATACTCCATGATGACAGCAGACCACTATTTGGACTAAAGGAAGAATAAAAATGTCTGAACAACTTGAAGGCACTCAACCCAAGCCAAGAAGTATCAGGAAAGCTCTGGGTTCACCATTAAGACAGCACAGTCAGGAGGCTGCTTGGTCAGCTTGGCTCTGGAGCAAAGCGAGCTTGCATGGTGCCACGACAGTGTGAGCACATCTGGATGACTTGCCATTAAGCACAGGCTGTTAGCTCATTCTCTGAAGATCTACTGCAAACAGGGTAATTATATTTTAAATAGGATTAAAAATATATGCACTGTATCCTATCAAAACCCATTGCATAACTCTAGCTTTCACTGTGGTTGATAGCAGGAAGTTCTGATTTTACCATTCAAATCCAATGAGACCGTCCCAGGAAGATAATGTTGCAAATGAGCAACAGACAGGAAAACCACTGGGAATTTTCTTTAACTAAAGTACTACAAAATGAAGTTTAATTTAAGGAAAAATAAATATTTTCAATATTTCCAGAGGCAAAATCCAAGTGTTGTTCTGTGTCTTTCTCAATTCATCAATAGTTTAATTAATTCTGAATAGAGCAAAAAGTCTACCACCAAAAGACACTGAAGTCTAAGGTAATATATGCATTATTTTTCGTACCTTCACTGAGATGGAATTTTCAAGTGCACAATTTCTCTTTTATGAGAGTTTAAAAGTGTAATCAGGATATGTACAGGCCTTATTGTGTTAAAGGGAAAAAAATTTGCCTCACAGTCCTCTTGGCATCACAATGTATCCATTAGCAATTGCTGATTTTAGCTTTTAACAGTGACTATAGCCATATCAATTCATGACGCTGACCTCTATTTTTCTGAATGAATTAAGAGGAAGAGAAAAACGTGGCTTCCACTAGGCTTCCATTCCAGCACAGGAAATCCTGTGTGGTTAGATACAGTATGTGTCGTGCTCAGAGATTTCATTCTACTCCCCTTTAAAAAGCCAACACGAGCAGCATGTCACAGGAAATTCTTCCTTATTTTCAGTAGTTCTTAGGACAAGGCTTCTTTGGAAACAAGGTCAGCATGAATAGAGCACTGCTTCCTTATCACTGCTAAGCAGCTGCGTTGAGGATGCGAGACACAACGCTGCACCCTGTCCCTGAATACTTCTTTTCATAAACTTTAAGTATATGCAGCTCAAGCAGTTAAAAGCTCCCCTGCACTTTTTTATTTTGAGATTTTTATATCACACACTTTCAAAAAAAATTTTTTTATATGTACTGAGCAACTGTAAGGTTAAACTCCACCTTAAAAATAAAAAAAAAAATCAAACATCAACTACTTTCAAACAGACAGCACCACACAGCAAGGCGGACAAAATTAAAGCACAGAGTTTTGGCTGACTCCTCAGGAAGTACGGGGCCCAATTCCAGCTCCCTCTGCAATGTACCACTTTCAAGGTGCAATGTGCTGCTTTCAAGGTATTATTGTAAGTCTTTTACTCTGCAACTCCTCAGTTTTATAAAAGCTCCAGCTATAATTAATCATTTAACTTAATAAGCAATTTATGCAGGAATTATATGCTTAAAGAGTCAAAGCAAATTCCAGTTTTTCCTGATATAAACCACTTACAAAACATGCAAGCAGTTTCCCCCTCCCCATACCCTGTGCAAGTGAGACTACTGTCAAGTACACTGATGAATAAGGTGTTGCTAATTTCCCTCAAAAGAATGCCTTGAAACGTTTGCATTGATAACAACAGCAGTACATGAAATATTTGCATTTAATTTTTTGCATATTTTTGAAAGGAAGTCGAGGGATGGAGGGAAAGGAGCTTTAAAAGTAGCAGCAGTTTGTCTAACTGGTGGTAACCAATAGCAGACATCCCAAAACCACAGGAAGAGGTTAAGACACTTAACCCCTCTGTGGCCAGAGAGACAGAGTGGGCAACGGCCATCCACCACAGAAAGACAAATATATCAATTCAATGCTCTTGGCAGAGGAGATGCAGAGGCAGCACAGTTGCTCTCACACTGCAGACTCTTTGATTAAGAATTCAGGTGAAAGAGCTCAGAGGTGAGACTGCTAGCATTCCTCAGGCAAAAGGGTAGCAACAGCCACCTTTGAGACACAGGATGCAAAAGGAGAGAAGAAAAAAGAAGGGAAGCATCAAAGACCAGTGAAAAATGGTCCTAGCAGTTAAAACAAATTGTAGGCTGAGACGTATGGTGATATGCAGTACCCTGGCTGCACTGCATTTCAATCCCATTTGAGCTGAGCAACTCTGCAAGTATTTTCCAGAAGAGATACCTAAACAACAAATACAAATCTGTTACCTACAGCTTTGTCTTCCTAGTTTTCTGGCTGCAGAGCTCCCAAGTGTCCTCACACTGAAAGCTCTCATGTAGCAACAGCCCCAAGCTGATGAAGTCTAGGATCTTGTATGCTCCTGGCTACACTGGAATGCTAAAACATCCCTCAGGCTTGTAGACGGTATGAAAATTGTCTGGGTGATTGCAATTACCTGGGGTAGAACCCCTCCTTTTCGTCTGAAGAAAAGCCATAATGCAGGATGGGTTATTGGAAATTGGTGTCTCGAAGGAAATGGCAATGGTAATAACCAGCAGACAGAACACTTGCCAGATGTTTTAATTCTGTCACAAAACTTGATACCTCTCTAAAGGTCATGCAGGTCCTTTCAGCTATATCATCACATAAGGTAAAAAATCCTATACTGTTCTGGGGTTCATGAACATCTAGAAGCAATTTTACAATCTACAAAATAGTTACAGTAGAGTCTGCTATGTGTGGAATCACAAACCTAATTTTACAAGCATCTTCTAAAAGAAATGGCATCAGATAAGGAAGTAACATTTTAAACCAAGAGAATAGTAAGGAAGTACAAACCGAGTGTTTTTGAGCATTTAAGTAGGTAATTGGTATAATATTCCTTCGACACTGGGACAACATAAATGTATTTAATTTTGCAGTGTAAACATCGGCTTTTCCCTGAGGGGCAGAGTAGGAATTCCTCACAACGGAGGAAGAGTTTTCTTCAAGCACCCAGACCTTAAGCCTCTCCATTTTTTTTTCAGCATACTGCTGTTATGTTAAACCTCAATACAATTAATGCTGCCAGTACAATTTATTTAATATTTTAACACCTGTGGGATAACTAATAGGATAGATTTTCCTTTAATTGCAATGTAAGGCTAAAAAGAAAACACCACCTCCCAAAACCCTTAGATCTTTTAACAGTTTATTGGGATTTGCTGTTCCATCTAACTTACAGCTGCATTGGAAACCAGACAAAGAAGGTATGACCAGTCAAGATGTACCAGGAACTACTCTCTCAGCAGGGCATATTGCAGTCCAAAACTTTTCTTTTACGTTTATTCTTAGAAATCTGACTCAGTGTGCAAAGCCAGAAAACAACATCTTGAAATGAAACACAGGAAGTACTTGTGTTGGTGCAACTTACAGACCTGTCTTTAAGATCCTCTGCTTGACTCCACTACATTTGACAGGGCAAGATCTTGATTTCTTTCTGGATGTGAAGTTAAACTGAAGCTGAAAAGGCAGGCTGAAGTGCTATTTCTGTTCTGACAGTGACTATAGAAAATCCAAAACAGTTCTTATTTAGTATTACTCAAACTAGTAATTAATTAAACCTGACCAGTTCACTGACAGGTTGCTTGTCCATAGCTGGTAAGGTCCCAGAACCAATCACAGTCAGAAAAGCCATTCTGCGTATCATGTAGGTGGCAGGAGGTGCCAGGGCTGCCTGGCACAGAGGCTGCTGAAGCAGCTATGGCTGGTTCCACCTTGCATTGGAGGGGCCAGGCTATGGGATCACACTAACCGAATGCCACCCCCACCACTTCCTGCTCCCATTCCTCAGAGCTCTGCAGTCCATGGGGTGCAGAGGCCGACTGTTTTTGCACAAGGCTTTCAATTTGTGAAATCTGTACTGCTTGGCTCAAGCACACTCATTGCTTATTCTACCAAGCACCTGATACATCAGAAAGAACAGGGAAAAGCTTTTGCCTGAAAAACACACAGCATAACCTACACTGACATCATAATAAACACAAACTAACTATGAGAAAGGAAACCACAAGCCTAGAAACCACCCCTCAAACAGGACACGGCTTCCAGGAAATCACTATTGAGAAATTCTAATATTTTACATCATGTTTGTTTAAGGACTTATTTGCATGTAGTATACTGTAAGGCAGAAATGGGAAAATAATACCAGAGCTGAGACCAAGCAAGGCAGCAGAAAGCATGATCACACAAGCAAGGACACATTGACTGAAGTCATTAAGAAGCACTAGTTACACAAGTGACTGAGCTTTAGGTCAGTGTCAAATTCCTTTCAGTTCTTGCAAAATCTGAAAATCATCAATATTCATCATTTTCCTGGCAAAAACTCTCATTCTTTAGATTCCCTTGTTAACAGAATAATCAAGCCAGAAAGAAGTTGGAAGTTTCTTTCTGGGACAGTCAAATCCATCCCTCTGCAAGTGATTTTCATTTTATGGGAAAAACATTCATTTTTTTCAGTTCCATCTTTGGCACAGAAGTATTTCATTCTCGTTACTGCAAATTTAAGTGCACTACCAGCTTCCCTACTTCTCACATGTAGAAACCTACTCTTCTGTAACTTATACCTAAGACATTTCATGCAGCAACAGACTGACAGGCCACATGAAGAAACTAAACAAACAAACATTCATGTACTCAGAGAGCTATGAAATTCCGAGGCCAAAAGGCAACTCAGAAATTACTGAGGGCCTTAGTGGGTTAAGAAACCCCACATTAGCACAGGAGGCTAACCAATGGACAGCTTCAGTGAAATAACGGGGGTGGCAAACACCCCAAATCCCCATACTATAATAATTAAAGTATGATTTCTAAGTTGTACTTTGTTACTACTGTGTACTTTGTTATGGGGTGAATCATTCAACTGGTCTCCACAGAAGCGCTATATTCCCCATCCAGGAACAAGCATCCATTTCATCACTGTGGTCACTTGAATTTTAAAGGTTCTTTCGCCACTGGTAAAAGGATATATCAGAGGCCACAAAGGATCCCATACAACAGGAATCAACTTTATTGCTTTTTATTGTTCTTTCAGGCAAGAACTGTTTTAATCTCACCAAAACTTTGTCCAGTCTGTTAACAAACAGGCAGGTCATTTGTACAGAGGCTTTCACCCCAACATAAAAGGAAGAAAAGGAAGAAAATGGTACTTGGAAAATGGTAGTAGGAAAATGGAAAAAGCAGTTCTGTTTAAAGACAAAACAAAAAGCACATTCACATCGCCAGTAAGAAAGACTTGGAAGATTTATTTACTAGCTCCAAAACTATCCATTTTGATAGCATGAAAAGCAAGATATTTGGTACTTGGTTAACCAAGTTACCCAACTCAAAGAGACAACTCCTTCAACATATGTAAGGACACTAATATTTGAGGATTAAACACAGAAATGTGGCAATTAAGGCCTCTGATGTTTCTAACAGTGTAAAGTGAAAGAGGTTTTCTTCTAATGGAGTTATGAAACACAAACATGCCTACTTCAGCAAGTTCACACTTATTGCTGTCAGTATTAGACTTCCCAGTACCATCGTCCAAATAATCAATGAAAATAGTTTGCAAAATGCCACTCTGATATTAGCAGTTACTCAACCAAGGAAAGATCTCTAAGTTTAGGAATAAGAGTAGCATTTTTCAGCATGGAAACTGGTTTGTCAACAACCATTCTTCTCCTGCACAAAACCTCCGACAATGCCAGCTCACATCAACACTAGCTTCATTTATTGGCGGGAAAAAGGCGTCCCTTTGTACCATCAGTTTTGTGCCCTTTCAATAGCAGCTCCGGCGGTAGATTGGTGTGGACAATCGCAGTGACCATCTGTGACTACGAGACAGTTTGATAGCTGCAAGACTAACGTAGGTTCAGCATCGCCACATCTTGCCCTGCTGAGTCTTTCATACAGCTTTGAAAAACTTAATGAAAACGGATACATTCAAAGCTGAATAAAAAGAGGTCTCAACAGGCTTGACCCTAAACCTAAACAATGAAACTGTAATGCCAGCACCATTGTATCAACACGACAGATGTAGGTCGTGCTAGCTTTCATCCATAGCTGTGACTGATAGCTTGCAATTTGCTGACAAGACATCTAGTTTCCATTTTCATTTGGTTTGTAGGCACAAATTTCAAGGGTTCCATTAAGATGGAAGATGCACCTCTTTTTTTTTTTCCCTTTGTTTTTGGTTGTTCAAAGAAAAAATTCTTGCAAAGACTATAGTCAGCATGTGTCACTAACCTAGGACATTCTTGTACTAAATCCACCCTATAGAATTAATTCTAAAATTACTCAGTGAAAGATTGGTTTAAAAAGTTTAGAGAGGAATATTACTGCTTAATCAAAAAAGTAATTCACAAAGACCCTTATTATCAGTGCAGTATACAGCTTTAATAGCTATATACTAGTATTTTCCTGGTTGATTTAATTATGTAATCTAAGTTGTATGAAATTTTGTTAATAAGCTCCAGAAATCCTTCCATCATAAGTACACATTCACTCCTGGTACAACCTCACCACGTAATCTGTCCTATTTGGATCAAGGTGAGAAACTGATTTATATTGGAGCTAGGGAAAAACAAGCAAACAAACAAAAGCTCCTAAGCTGCACAGGTTACTTGAAGAGCGGTCACAGGAAGTTTTATAAAAAACACATTCTTCTCTCTTCTTCCTGGACAGCGCAGTTTCAGAAATTATCCAATAGTGGCTGGGACAGCTCATGTTAGAACTGCCCTGGTATGTCAAAATGTATCCAGAAGAGCAGCACAGAAAGCCCTGACAGCAACCAATTCCTGATTATCCCCAATCAGCCACCTCCTTTCTCTGTACCACCTTCTGTATCTGAGTGGGTGAGCAGGTGAGAAGTTGGCAGACCATAAATCAATAGATGCAGAAAAACATCAGGAAAGCTTCCTGGAGCTTTCTCCTGTAGACAGAATAAACAGTGCAATTTTGCACAGAAACCTTGTCCAGGCTGAAGGCACATAATGTCCCAATGGACATCAGTGACATGTAATGTCCCTCAGGGGTTCGTACTGGGACCAGTGTTACTTAATATCTTCATTAATGACAGAGACAAAAGGATCAAGTGCACCCTCAGCATATTTGCAGATGACACCAAGCTGAGTGGTGCAGTTGATACACCTGGGATGCAATCTAGAGGGACTGGGACAAGCTCAAGAAATGGGCCTGTGGGAATCTCATGAGGTTTGACAAGGCCAAGTGCAAGGTGCTGCACCTGGGTCGGGGCAAACCCTGGTATCAGCACAGGCTGGGGATGAACAGATCAGAGCAGCCCTGCTGAGAAGGACCCGGGGGTGCTGCTGGAGGAGAGGCTGGACACGACCCAGCCATGGGCACTCACAGCCCAGAGAGCCAAACGTGTCCTGGGCTGCATCCAAAGCAGCGCGGGCAGCAGGGCCAGGGAGGGGATTCTGCCCCTCTGCTCTGCTCTGGTGAGATTCCACCTGGAGAGCTGCACCCAGCTCTGGGATCCCAGTACAGGAAGGGCATCAAACTGTTGGATCAAGCCCAGAGGAGGCCACCAAGATGATTAGAAGGATGGAGCACCTCTCCTATGAGGGAAGGCTGAGATAAATGGGATTGTTCATCCCAGAGAAAACTTCGGGGTGACCTAATTTTGGCTATCCAGTACCTGAAGGGATCCCATAAGAAAGACTGAGAGAGGCTTGTTAAAAGGCCTGTAGTGACAGGACAAGGGCGAATGGCTTCAAACTGAAAGCAGCTTTAGATTATATATAAGGAAGAAATTCTTCACCGTGAGGGAGATGAAGCACAAGAACAGGTAGCTCAGAGAAGCTGTGGCTGCCCCATCCCTGAAAATGTTCAAAGCCGGGTTGGATGGGGCTTGGAGCAACCTGGTCTAGTGGAAAGCGTCTCTGCCTATGGCAGGGGGATTGAAACAAGATGATCATTTAAGGTCCCTTCCAACCCAAACCATTCTATGATTCTGTGATAATGCCACCATCACATAATAAGAATCCCTGTATCCAAATCCCATATAAAATGTTTGAAAAAGGATCTCTGTCCAATGTCATGAGGAGAGCTTTGGAATTGAAATGATGGGAAAGGGAAGAAAATTACAACCCAGTGAGGAAATAGGAGACCAGGATGACAAGCAAAGGCCAGCCTAACATGAAGAAGAGAGACCTTTAATCAACAAAAGAGGGTTGAAGGCGACCTCAAGTGTATGGACAGAAATAAGAAAGTACCTACAGGGGAAGCTCATACCTACTCTGTGAAATCAACTTGACTGGGATACTTCTTCTGACACACCTGTACACTAACATTTGGAGGGTGGCGAACAGAAGGAATTAAGAAATTTGACTGCAGTTGCAGGGCTACAAATATCATCAGCATCACAGAGATGTAGCAGGATGGCTCACACAACTGGACTGCTACAACGAACAGACATAGGTTCTTTGGGAATGACAGGCCAGGACAGGGAGGAAAGTGAGCTGCCTTTTACATGAGAAAGGGGCGGGAAGGCAGGAAGCTCGATCATGGGATGGGCAACAAGTCAGGTGGGACCTTACAGCTCAGTATTAGTGTGCAGACCAACATGGACAGCACTGTGATGGGTGTCCACTACAGACCACTCAACCATGAGGAAGTAGAACACAGAAGCATTCTCCGCATCTGGAAGAAGCCTCGTGTTTGCAGACTGCAGCTGTCATGGTAGAATTTAACCATGCTGGCAACTGCTGTAAGGGCAAGCACAAGCAATCCAGGAGGTCTCTGGAGCACCCTGATAATAGCCTCCTGACATGGATGATTAAGGAGTCAATAAGGGAAGATGCTCTGTTCAATCCCATACATATAAATCAGAAAAAAATGGCCAGGAATGTGAAGGCTGGAGCACTCATGGCTGCAATGACCATGAGATGATGGAATTCAGGATGGCATGAGGAAAGAATGAAACGAATAGCAGGACAACAGCCCTGGACCTCGGGAGAGCAGACTCTCATCTGTTCAGGGACCTGCTAGCAGCAGGACAACTGGCTAGTTTTCAAGGATCACCTCCTCCAAGTTCAAGAATGGTATGCCCTGGTGAGCAGAACATCAAGCAAGAGTGGCAGGAAGGCTAAACAGATGAAGAAGGAGCTCCTGACAAAACTCAAATATAAGAAGAAGGCATATGAGAGGAAGCCACATGGACAGGCAGCCCAGGAAGAATACAAAGACACTATCCAAGAATGCAAGGAGAGAATTAGGAAAGCCAAAGCCTGTCTGATATTGCATCTGGCTAGGGACATGAAGGAAACAAGAAGGGCTTCTGCAAGTATATCAACAACAAAATTGAATGAGAGAAAAATGTGGGACCACTGCTGAATGGAGCAGAGAACATATTGACAAAGGACAGAGAAAATGCAGAGATGTTCAATGGCATCTTCGCTTTGGACTTGAGTTGCAAGATTTGGCTTTGGCATTCTCAGATTCCTGAGACCTATGGGAAAGTCAGGAGCAAGCACGACTTACCTTTGGTACAAGTGAATTAGTCTAGCAAACACTTACACAAATTTGACATACCTAAGTGCACTAGACCTGATAGAACACATCCACGGATGCTGAGATCTGGTTAATGCTATTACAAGGCAATTCCTGAATATCTTCACAAGGTCATAAATACTGGGAGAGGTTCCTCAGGACAAGAAAAAAGCAAACGCAACTCTTATACTCAAGAGGGAAAAGAAGAAAGATCCAGGAACTAAAGTTCAGCCAGTTTTACCAGGACCCGAGGGAAGGTGAAAGAGAAAGTAATTCTGGAAATACTTTCCAAACATGTTAAGGACAAGAAGGTGATTTCAAATATTCGGTATGCAGTTTTGAAAGAAAATCAGGATTGACTAACCTGACAACCTTCTACACTTAGATAATTCCCCAGGCAGAGGAGAGAAGAACACAGAATATTGTCCATCTTGATTTTAGTCCGGCTTTCAGCACTGTTCCCCCACAATATCCTCACAGAAAAACTGATAGAAGTATGAGCTAGATGAACAAACACTGGGGTAGACTGAAAGCTCATTGAACTGTCAATCTTAAAGATTTACAATCAGCAATATGAAGTCCAGCTGGCAGCCAGTCATTAGTGGCATACCCCAGGGGCTGATACTGGGGCCACTACTCTTTTAACATCTTCATTAATGACCTGGATGATTGGTCAGAGGGCATCCTCAGCAAGCTGACAAATAGTACAAAACTGAGAAGAGAAAGTTGATACAGCATATGGTTGAATCAACTTCCTTTCAAAGGGACCTCAACAGGCTGGAGAAATGGACAGACGTGAACCTCATAACGTTTACCAAAGGGAAGTTCAAAGTTCTGCACCTGCAGGCACCCGTACACAATTCAGGCTGGGAAGCACCTTGACAAAAAATGTCTTGATGAACACCAAGTTAAAAATGAGTCCACAATGTGTCCTTGTGGCAAAGAAAGCCAGCAGCCTCCTAGGTTGCACTAGGAAGGAATTGCCAGCAGGTAGAGGAAGATTTTTTGTCTCTACTCAAAACTGGTAAGATCTCATCTGCAGTGCTATGTCCAGTTCTGGGCTCTCCAGTCCAATGAGAGTACTAGAGTGAGTTCAGCCAAGGACCACAAAAATTATTAAAGCGCTAGAGCAATTTTCATCCTGAAGAAGAAAAGGTTCAAGGTGGATCTTAACAATGAGTATAAATATTTAATGGGGAACAGAGGGAAGGAAGTGAGAAGACAGAGCCAGACTGTTCTCAGCAATGCCCATTGAAAGAAAAAGAGGTAACAGGCACTAATAGATATTCAGGAAAAAAAAGACCTTTTTGAATTTCCACTCTCAGGTCACTAATATCTCCCTTACATAAAGTTACTATACTGATCCTTGTGACAAACAAGGACCAGTCATGATCAAGTCAGGCAACAGGAAGAGCCATTTAGTAGCACATTCTATAAATGCAACACAATGTCCCTGTCTCTCCTTCCTGGTAAAGAATCCCACATGCCAGCTGAGGTTGTTCCAAGGGGAGGGAGTACAATAGCTTTATTCGGCAAAAAAATTACTCATATGGGATGCACTAAAGGGGATGCAAGATGTGGGTAAGGGCAGGAGGTTTCAGTAGATTTCAAGTATACTGCTACTATGAAGTATCCTTTGCACCTCCACAACTGAGATGCTGTTCTGCACTTAAAAGTGGAGTTTACCGCTCACCCAGTAAAACTGGAACATTTTTCTAGAACATTCCACAAAATAAAATTTTGAGCAAAGAAGATCACATCAGTTATTAAACATAAAGGGCTCTACCCTTCCTTTCCCAAAGTCAAATGAAGTCAATAGCTGCTTTCTTCTGAATTTAGCAAATTTGGTTAGGTCCTTTAAAGGGACATGGATTTTGCTCTGGAAAGTGTTCTCCTGATAGGACTGAGAAGGAGGCTGTAAAATACCAAAGAGATAGGTAATTAGGGAAATGGACCACCTTGAGCCATGCCCGAGAGCTCTTCTGCCCAAACAAGGAGCAGAATCAATCGTTTCCAAGACAACAGCAGTCTTTTGTCATTGTTGAATTTGACATTTAAACTGCAGAGGACAGGCATAAGACAAATGAGCAAATTCACCACCACCATCTTTTTGAGGTTTTCCTTTAAAAAACTCATTTAAGACAGATTATTCCATTGTCTCATCGCACATAATAAGCCAGTAAACATTAAATAAACCAACTTCAAATCTGCTGGCTTCCTCTTACCAGTGTCTGATGGGAAGAGGAGACTAGTTCGGTTTTTTTGCCAGAGGTAATTTCAGAAACAAATTAACAAACCCTTGAAGCTGTTAGGTATTATTCCTTAAAAGTGCCAGTTTTATAATCTATTGCACACTGGCAACTTGCTGAGGCTGTAGAGAAGGTTCCTGACTTCAAGACCTCAACAACACAGAGCAATGTACATCCCAGAACATGCCAGAAAAGATTTATTATCATTCTTTATGTTTAAAGGAAATACTGCTTGTATTTAGGTCACACAAAGTAAGTATGAAGTTGAGTAAGGGAAGAATGCAATTGCAATTCATGTACCTACCTATCCCAACATACTAGACCAAGGTAAACATTACTATTAATTTTACATTGCAATAAAGGTATCTCTTGGATGACAAATTAAAGACAGCAACAAACCCCCAAACCACTGAATAAGCTGAAAAATATCTCCTTAAAATATCTTGACTCAGATGCTCAGGGACTGGGAGAAGGTAAATCATGTTTTAAGAGCTTCCCAAGTGAAAACTACTGGTTTATTGTAAACTCAGCACTTAACTTTGTAAATAGATGTGCTTCTTCCAAACTTGCTTCACCCTTCCATTATTTTATTTATCTGATTTAATGCAAGTTTCTCTTACACAAAGCAAAAAAGAATGCAATTGAAACTCCTGTCCTAAATAAAGGTTTCCTTGTTCTATTATGAACCTTACTTGACTGCTCAATACTATTGCCCAGAAGAACAATACATATTTAAATCTCTAATCCCCACAAGGGAAGAGAGTCCATTTGGAATTCTGCAGTAACTATAACAACCTTGCTTGGGGATAAAATACTGTTAAAATATATGTGTTAATCTAAACTTACTTCCTGACTCTCAACACTCCACACCCTGTAAGCACTGATCTTTACATTCCTAAGAATTCATACACTCATAGTCATGTGCAGCTGCCTCCTGTACCAGCTCACCACGTTTGAACTGTGGAGAGGGTAGAAGTACAGACCACTATGACACAGAGTTACTCCATTAGGTATAGCCTCACAACACACCACAGGATTTGCACTACACCCATGAGACTTTTAGAAACAGAAGGGACCTACCTCCACAAACACCCGCATCTCTCAAACTCTAGCGCTGGCAATCAGTAGGAAGACATTTAGGACAGCAGCTTTCAGACAGGCTATAGATTTTGCACTCAAAGATAAAAGTGACCAAGAACTTCATTCCACTCAGATGCAAAACTTCGTTTTCCACTTTGGATTTGTAGACAACCTGCAGATATGAGCCTGCAGCTAACTGAGCTATTTAGCCTGCAGGATGATAAAGAACCACAATATCAATATCACTTGTAAATTCCATCAGTGAGAGCCACTTGCTGAACACACCATCTTATAAGAAATTTGCAGATGACTATTGAAATGGTGGTGTTTGGTTCTGTTTGGGGACGTAATACTATCCAAGAGGCTCCCAAGGGAAATGACTTACAGCTCCTCATTCATCTTCTGACCTAGCATATTACCATCCTGCATGTAATTCCAAGTACAATCACGATACAGGCAAGTGTGCATTCAGTAGTGGGACAGCATCTGCAACCAGTCCCCAGACATGTAATGCGGTACACACATACCCTAATTATGTGAATATGCATTTCAGGTCACACGAAAACAGTACAGCTAGTCACAACAGAAGGAGGGCATGTAGGTTTGTGAGGAAGTATAGTAGAAAGCAAGATTTTGGTTACAAAAAAACCCCCAACCAACCAACAAAACCCCCCGCCACCCACACAAAAACCCTTGTAAAAATAACTAGGCCCACAGCTTGCCCCAGAATCCTACCTGGAGCAGCCCTCTGATGGAGGTGATTCTGATAGCCTGGATCTGGTCTAGGTTGGCTGTTTGATTCTGATAGCCTGGATCTGGTAGCTAGGTTGCTCAAGGCTACAGACTATCATCACAATGGATTCAAGGACTCGCATTACAAGTAACAAAAGTCATCGCTTTCTGGTTAGTGCCCTGTATTTCATATACACACAGATGCATCATGTTCATCAATGCAATTCTGTCACCAAAATACTTTTCTTATGACAGTGTTTAGAGAAATACGTAATTTAGGGAATAAATAATATATACCTGTAAAGCAATTCAGTAAACTTATTTGAAATATGAACTCAAAGCTTTTTAATATTAACACAACTTTTGTTCATGAGGCAAAAAATAAAACCATTCTCTTTGTTCAATATTCTATGGAACCTTCATTCCTTCAATATTGCAATTTCAAAGCTATTAATAGGGTCATAAATATTCAGATTATGTAATAAAGACAGTGAAAGCAGATGATAAAATGCTGTTAACATTCATTTACAGCAGCTGGGAAGGCCCTGCCAAATGTTGCTTTACATAACAGGTCGTGATGCTCTGACTGCATTAAGCTTTCTGATCACTCTTCCTTTATCTGCTATGATTTTGAACACAATACGAGACAGCACAGACTAACCAATGGATTTAGAAGCCCTTTCAAGCACAGCACCATTTCAAAGGTTTAAAAGATTAAAACATCAAAAAGAGCCTTGTGGTTACTACATTTGTGCTTTTGCATTTTATAGTGCAGACATGAAAGTGACATTCACATCATTCTCCATTACCTCCACAATTCAGTGCCTCCAATAAATTTTAGAAGTGACTTTATTTTATTGTGCCATGCTTTAGTTAAGCTATTTGCAAAAAAGGAAGTAACAGTAACTTGAAAACATCACCTCTACCATTTTCACAAGGCATCTTGAGTACTACTGCAACATTCTGTAATGTATGTACAATCCTACCCACAACCTCGGCTAATTTTATTTTATGAATTGCATCTGAGTCAAATGACAGCTCTTGCTTCGCTTCAATATATTCTGCATTACATTTCCTTTGTTTCAGAACAGTCTCTCCTACACTTAAGAAGTCAGGATTCACAAAGCACGGATCAGATCCTGCAAGCTCTCAGGCAAGTATCAGTCAGACACATTGACTGTGGGACCAGGTCTGAATGTTCTACTACAAAAAATGATGACTCACAGTTTGATTCATTTGTTTGGCACATGCCCATGCCAAAATTAAGCCAAATCCTTCAGACATTATGGAGATTAGTAGCCCTGGGAAGGTTAAGAGCTCTAGTGAGGTCAACAAATTCATGTGTGTGAAGTAAGCAAGGCTGTCCTAACAGGACATATAGCAACTATTCTGCTAAAATTCTACTAAAAGCAGTACCACTTCATTCATCCCTCCAATCCTGCATTAGTTAGCAACTATTCAGTGCACTGAATGCATTCAAAGCCTAATCCATTAACTGACTGAAATTTTAGTGCAGTGGGTCTCAAGCCTTTCCTGTAGCCAAGGCACACCACAGAGCACTGACATGTCTTTACACAACTGAGAAGTTTCCTCAGCACCTACCAGCGCCAGCTCCACCCCATCCACACGTGGCACTGCTTCAGCAAGGCCCACCTCATCACTTAGGAAACCACCTAAATACCAGACCTTGGCAAAAATCTTACCCGTTATAGGAAAAATAAATTCCCAAAGAGAAACACCAGTTTCATCAATACTCATTTACTGTTGTGAACAAGAACTTGGTACTCCATTATTGATTCAAATACAGCTACCTTCAGTACACTTAAGGAGACTCTTGTCAGTACATTCAGTCACCCGGAACTAAGATGTCTCTCCACTTTAAATTAAGTCCTCTTGCTTAAGTTAGAGTAGAGTCTTGGCCCTGACTTAGGAGAGACCAAAAGCTTTTTTTTTTTCACTAAATCAGGTTTGTTTGCACAAGAACTATACAAGAGGTATGTCTTCCCAAAATCACAGACTCTTGAGATGAGATTCAAAGGGGTAATTTCAAGGTTATAAACACACTGTAATAGGAATAATGGCCTGTATGATCCTAGTAACAGGTCTGAATCCCCACTGCACTACACACGGTTTAAGTTGTAACCTAAAAAGCTTTTTTCCAGAGCATCTTGCTACAGACCTACAACTAAGATGGAATTTTCAGTGATCATAGCTAATCCCATGATCTCCCACACTACTGATATCTTACAAACTGAGAACAAAAGTAATTGCAGAGATGGAAGTAAAAAAAGCAATTAAATTAAACTTATTTTCAAGTATCTTAACACAATGCTAAGCAAAATCAAAGCCACATAATGTAAACAACATGCGCTTTGCAAGTCAGATATTACAACTGAAAAAACAACAGATTACATATAAACAGGTAGGAAACTGAAATTTCTATTAAGTCTTCTCATATACGCTATCTCCTTATTTACAGTATCTTCAACACACTTATAAGCATACTCTTATCCAGTAGGAACTACTACTGATTCAGGATGCATTAGCTATTCATTTAACCCAACAGTCAATTACAATTAAAAAAAAAATTAATCTCATGAATAGCTACAAAAATGATCAGATAACTGAATGGAGTGCAGAAGAGAACTAAGAACAAATTGTCCTTTCCAATGCAAAACATGCCAGTGCACAAGTTCAGAAGCATACCTGGAAGGTCGCCTTTAATCCACTTCTAAATTAAGTGGAAAAGAATTCAGACATTTTCATCTTCTTGCCTGATTCTCAGCTATGGCACTCTGCATAGAGCTGTTCAAACAACCTGACTTCACCACATATAGCTGCAGCAGTACAAGTAAAGAACAAGCACATTAATACACCAAAGTAAAGCCCCAAATCAGTAACAAGTAGCTTGGCTTCTTGAAGGACTGTCTGCGTCCCTACAGAACAGTTCTGCAAAGGAAATGACCTGATCAGCTGTCATGACTGATAGAGTTCTTCATTTTTCCTCCTTACAGCTATATTAATGCACAGTCATCATTCACCTCTAGTCACTAAACCCCAAAACATTCACTGTTATTTGACTAAAAACTGCAGGTTTGCCTTGGTAATATTTGCAGACTAACTGCCCTTCTTTCCACCTTAAACATCAGTTGAAGTAATTTTTCTGCTCTCAAAAAAACCCAAAAAACCCCCCAAAACCCAAAAACCCCACACAAAACAAAAAACCAAACCCCTACTCTTCACAAATATGAAATAAGTCAGGAATATTTGCTGAGTAAGTTTCTGGTGGCTGCAAAAAAAAAGCTGTTCGTCAATCTGCAACTCAGGCACCTGGGGAGCAGAATTGCCGTGGGACAGAAGACTGACTATGCTGTATGGAGAGAGTGCTGCAGGAAGAGGCATCAAAGCAAAGGTTCAAGCAAACAGACATTAATCTGTGAACCTTTCAAATAACTCTGAGCAAACATTTCTTTCACAGATTATCTGCAAAACTAGAGACAATCTGCCAAAAATTGGCACAAATGCTGGAAGGGCTTTAAGATTAAAAATCATTACAAAGGAAAGACCTGTCGTTTTTTCTGCATACTGTGATAAATAAAGAAAGTGTCCTCTGAATACTCCCCCCTCCAGATTAATAAAGTAAATATTCTTAATTTAGAGTGGTCACATAAGCCTCAACCCTACAGTCCCTCCTACTTTTCCATTTCTTTAAAAAGTAGACCAGGAACACACTCTTGCTGGAATTCATTGAGAACCCTATCTCTCTGGTGGCTGCTCTAACTACAAGGCAATGGATTCATAATCACCCTGTAAATAATTAAATATTCATTAAGTCTGGGAAAGAGCCTGAGAGCTTCAACAAACAAGAAACCAGGGAGACTTGTCCAAGAATACTCAGTTCCTTAATTCTCAGAGCAATCATTTGCAAGGTGGGAGATCTGTACTCAAGACTCAATTTTGAGTAAGATAAAGGTAGCAAAATATGTAACTGAACTCCTCATGCAAACGCTCTAATCCCTAGGAAGGATGCACTGATTAGATTCCTGATGCCGCAATTTCATACGCATTTTCACATGGCTCAGCAGAAAAAGCAACATTTTTAAGTCTACTCTGGTGGCAACTCAGATGACGTCAGCACGGATGAGGCTGGCACTTTGTCTCTGCCAGCTGGAGGCAAGGCAGTTTCTGGTCTATAAATGTTAGAGATGCTGCATTTCAAACAATACTACAGAATAAACATATAGGCCAGTATATGCAGTCACACAAACATACCAACACCTCTGAAGTGAGGCAGCAACCAAAGTGGAACTAAACGTGGCATCTGAAAGGCAAACACAAGAGCTAGAGTTCTGTTACGAATTTAATCCCATGGGATATTTTACACCCTAAGTCTCTTTGAACCTTCACGGAAGACTGAAAACTGCTATTGTAGCCTGAAAGTCTGTCCTCTTAGGCCTGAGAAGAGACCCCCTTCTAGCTTCTCCCCCCCCCACTCCATCCACAGAGGCCGTCCTGGAACCACCAGGGAACAACAGAGAGCTATACTGAACTGCCCAGCAGGCCACTAGTAAAGCATGTGCTTGCAATCTCCTTGAACAGAATCTCCTTGAACCGTCCCTCTGAACACCCATACCCTCTCACCAGCAACCCACTAGTTTGCTTGTCAGGGAATATGTACTGAAGGAATTACACTTTGGCTCTTATTTTCATTGATTTTTTTCCCTTTTGATATGCAAAAGAGGGTTTTTCTTGCTCAACATTATGATCGTCCAGAAAGGTTTCCCAGAGATGTCTCCCCTCAGTGTTTAGCCATACTATGCAGTAGATCATTCTGGAAGTTATGCTAAGGCAGGTAGAAAATACTGTGATTGGTGAACATGACTTTAATAAGGGCAAACTGTGCCTGAGAAACTTGGTGGTCTTCTGTAACATGGGTTACAGCACTACTGGATAAGGGAAGAGTAACATGTCACCGACCGTGACTTGTGTAAAGCACTTGACGCTATCCCACACAACATCCTTGTCTCTAAACTGGATTTGAAAGATGGACCACTTGGTGGATAAGGAACTAGCTGGATAGTCTCACTCAAAGAGTTGTAGTCAACAGCTTAACACCCAAATGGAAACCAGCAATGAGTGGTGTTCCTCAGGGGTCTCTATTGGGACCAGGGCTTTTTGACATTTTTATTGGTGACACAGACAATGGGATTGAATGCACACACTCCCGGCAAGTTTGAGAATGACACCAAGCTGTGTGGTGTGGTTGACACGCTGGAAGGAAGAGATAGCATCTAGAGGCACCTAAAGGCTGGCTTGAGAGGCGGGCCCCTGCAAACCGCATGAAGTTCAACAAGGCCAAGTGTAAGGTCCTGCGTGTAGGTCAGGATAATCCCAAACACAAATACCGGCTGAGCAGAAAATGGATTGAGAGCAGCCCTTAGAAGGACTTGGGCATGGTGGTTGACAAGAGGCTCAACATGACCTGGCAATGTTGGCCCACATCCTGGGCTGCATCAAAAGGAAGATAGCCAGTGGGCCAAGGGAGGCGATTCTTCCCCTCTACTCTGCTCTGGTGAGACCCACCTGGAGGGCTGCATTCCGCTCTTGGGTCACCAACATAAGAAGGATGGCGACCTGCTGAGCAAGTCCAGAGCAGGGCCATGAATATGATCAGAGGTCTGGAGCACCTCTCCTATGAGGACAGGCTGAGAGAGTTGGTGCTGCTCAGCCTGGAGAAGAGAAGGCTCAGGGGAGACCTCAGAGCAGCCTTCCAGCACCTAAAGGGAACAAGTGAGCTGGACAAGGAATTTTTACAAAGGCATGTAGTCATAAAAGAAGGGGTAATGGCTTTGAACTGGAAGAAAGTAGCTTTAGACTAGATATAAGGAAGAAATTCTTTACTGTAAGAGTGGTAAGGCACAGGAAAAGGTTGCCAGAGAAACTGGGGCTGGCCCATCCCTGAAAGTGTTTAAGGTCAGTCTGGACGGGGCTTTAAGCAACGTGATGTACTGGAAGTTGTCCCTGGCTATGGAAATATACGATCATTTAAGGATCCCTCCAACCCAAAACATTCTATGTTCTGAAAGACAGGCAAAAGCTGCAAAGCAAATTTTATGCACGTTAGCTACTTGGTCTGTGTTAGTTAAGAGTTATCTTTGCTCTTTCACCACGCTTTCAATACTGCATGTCTCATTGCAGCCCACTGCTACACACAGATACTTCACAAGGTATTTTTAGACAAAAAAACAGTCTCATAAGGAAAAGGTGCTCCAGTTTTCTGGATGCAGGTACAGTCAGCCAAAGCCACGCTTAATTCAGTATTCACCTCACCTTGTTCTGCTATGTTAGCAAGTAGAAGCAGCACTAGCATCTTGCTCAAATACAGACTATTTTTCTTGTCCAGTTTTTCCATTAACATTTTCGTATTTTTCTTTCCTTGAAGTATCAGAAACATCTCCCAAAGGCCAGATATCATATCTTCCTTGGGTGCTGTTATTCAAAACAGTTATCATGATAATGCATTAAAACCTTGGTAGAAGACATGTGAAGCAGGAAGAAATCTCACAGGAGGGCTAAAGGAAAAACAATAAAAGGCCCAACTCTCACACCCCATAACTTCTCAGACCCAAAAGAAACCTGAAAAATTAACATTTCATTCCACTTACTCTATTTTATTCCATTCCAAATTTATACATTCTAGCTTAAACAAGTTTGTTGATAGCTGTCTGCCCAGATTGCAATGAGCTACAAGGAACAGTATGTTGTCCTGGCTGCTTTTTTCCTCATTAAGGCCACACGATCAAGTTCACAAGGAGTAGTGTATTCCACCATCCCACAGGTAAAGTGGGAATACTGCTTAAGAAGCACAGGATTTGACCCACAACTCCAATATCATGGCATCAGAAGTGGCTGGCAATTAAGGGATTACAATACAGTCCACAATAATCTGATGAGTTCGGCTGCAGATGCACATAGACTGCTCGTAGCAGGCCGCTGGGGAAGAAGTGATGCCAGGAATGCATGACAGCACTCGCTGCCACCAGGCTCCTCCACGGCACCCTGGAGGAGAGGAGCACCTAGCAGGTGGGGACCTGCTACCTGCACTGGGCTCCCTCATCTCTTTTGCACAGGGGCACCTTCTCCCACTCTGCACATGGTTGTGATTTTAATGCTAAGGTATCTGAGCAGATTAACACTTTGTTTCTATTTTCTGTCATTACATTAAGAATCTCACTAATTTTATGCATTCTTACTTGGAAATTAGGAAGGCACAAATACATGAAGACAGCGTCAAAAAAAAGGTACATAATACAAACAACCCTATTACATTGGTCTTAACCTCAAGTAGTCTGCTGGGCAGCAAGCACAGCATGGTTGTCAAGTTCTTAAATATACCAGTTATCCATTTGCAACACAACACACACAAAAGCTAGGTTTCTGCTACACAGCTGGTTCCTCAAGGAACTAGAATTAGTTAAGCCAAGAATGCAGACACCAATTTGCAAAGCACACAAGGGACCTATCGACAAGAGTTCATACACTTTTGTTTCTACTCATCAGCAAATAAATGGTTTGCAAGAGGTAGAGCTTGCTGTGCTTGTGGTGCGCCAGCTGTCTAGCCACTTATAGCAACCTTCGTGTAGTAAGTATCCTATGATAAGGGTTAAGAACTTTCTTCTTTTTAGTATGCCTTTTGAGTGCCTGCATAAATACTGTCAAAGAAATAAAAGTAACTTTATGCCTAGCAACTTAGTCACAGCAACTAGTCACAGAGACCAGTACTGAAGTGTATGACAAAAGGCAAAAGTCTTTCTGGGGTGGGTTTTTTTGGTTTTAGTAGAACAAGCAGAATGACAGATCATCCTGATCTATATTTTAAAAATTCAATTAAGTGACTTCTAATCATTTCAATTTCTCCATTATTGTGTAAAACAGTAACTTAATTGTCGAGTTAGAAATTTTCAGTTGGGATGCCTGCTCATCGTGGTACTGAATGAAGACTTATTTTGTCTTGCCTCTGACCTGATGCTTTAGATTGTTTATCCTCTCTCTGCTTAAAAAAGAATCAGAGGGGAAAAGCAGAGAATAGCAAGGTTTGAAAAAAGACAGGTTGTTGAAAGAACAGAGTCAAACAAGAGCTATCACTGAATCTTATTAGACTTCTGGTGTACTCTGTAAACATGAACAGATTCCTCTGATTTTCAGGAAGCAGATACTCTGGAATTGGCTACAACAGTAGAAACTGCTTTCTTTTCCCATATTAAAGAATGTACACTGGAAAATGAAAGGGGATCAGCCCATCTCCTTATTTAGTTTTACACACAGAGCAAAGCCAAAAGTGTGCACCACTCCATTTCTGACACCCTGGAAGAAACAAGGAGCATCTCGAAGACTCCCCATGAAAGACAGCACCAACAAACTGCTAGCAGATCTTACATGCAGGGTAATTCAGATGAGTAAGCACTGAGTCAGTTAAGGAGTCTGGACAGTTTACATGAATCTGCAGTCAGTTTTGTTTCCCACAACAGCTAATTATGTAAAGGGTTACAATCATTACTTCCTGGAAGTCATCATCCGGTAAGCCAGCTGCATTTGCTTTTTATTCCGAATATAGCTATCAAGAAATACTGCACCGTAAGTGTTCTAATTATACTTTTTTAAACTTCTATTTCACAATAAAAAAACCACTTAGGTCTAGTATATTTCGAGAATGTTTTGGTTAATATGCTAATACAGCTCCCTTGCCTGCTTGTCAGCACTTCTGCATCTATAAAGGAAAGTCTCAGGAGGTTGCAACTGAAACTAAAGCAAGTTTTATTGGTCAGATAACAGAACACAGTTAACGGGAATATTCTAACTGAATAATCCATGATCACATTTCTAAGCAAGTTCTACAGAATCATTTTTGAGAAAAATAGACAAAGAAAAAGTATTTTTCCCTTCTCATCACCTTAATTAAAAGCAACTTCTCAGATGCTATGATCAAGGTAAACACATATAAAGAACCCACATACCTTAGGAGAGACTTCATTAAAGTCAGATTAACAGTATTGTCCTGCACTGGATAGAATTTGAAGTAAATAACACAGGCCATCTTTAACTTATTTCACAGATACGATTATTAAAGAGTCAAATCATAAAGCATACACTTTCTCCACAACATTTTCTTAGAGCATTTAGTGGGTTTTCCCTTCCTACCTGCAACACCTACCTCATTAACATGCACCTAAAGCTGGGATTATTTCATTGTGCCAACTATGAACTAAACCAAGCACTTACACCTTCCAGAGAAGGCAACAGAGTAATATGAAGTCATGGCCATGCCCATATACAAGCCAGTTCTTGGAAACAGAACATCAGACTTGCTTGGGGTTATTTCCAAAATGCTCTTCATTTTTCATAATGACATTACATCTCAATCTCAGGATTTATCAGTCACCTCCAGGTAAAATTCAGGTTTCCAGTGGGTTGTATGATGCAAGACTGAATATTGCATCTTGAAATTCATACAGGTATATGCCTAAGAAATAATGACACAGGAGAACAAATGAGAGGGAAGAAGTTCTTAAAGAGATCTTCCTTGATCAGTTACTAAACTGAAGTTAACTGAAAATGGCTTGAGAATATGAGTGCTTTGCCTGGACAAGATGGATTAGTGGGCAGAGCACAGGTAAAACACCTTTAGCCTACCAGGTGGATGTAACTCACTTGTGACACACTTCAGTGTCTACTAGCAGATGACTTCCACAAGCTGCAGAAAACAGTAGATTCTGGAGGAAGTAGTGCCTCAGGATTATGGCTCCATTACAACAGATCAAAGTGAATTGTCTTAGAGCACTCCCACAGGACCAAGCCACCACACAAACTGCCAGAACAGCCTGCAGTCGTTTAAGTCTTGGAAACAAAGGAAAAAGCAGCGATAACCAACTCCTTTAGTTTTGGTGCCAGATATAGCCTTGGTAATGTAAAAGACACACAGCAAGCAGTCTTCCTGTGCAGACAGCTCTGTCTCTTACCCAAGGGATGGACCCACGCTCTCAGCAATGGCCCTCTGTGCTTCATCCCAATTATCTGCTGCTGTACAGCCCACCAGCCTCATCCCTGTTATTGGTACACAAGCAGCGATGCCAGTCACTGCACCTTCAAGCACTGCTTTAAATTTTCACCTGTTGCTCTTCTTCCACATGCGTATGTATGTACCTACACACATCTCTTGAACCTCAGGGTGTGTGGCACAGGGCCCAAGAGACAAAAAGTGAGGAAAGAAAAGATGAAGTAACTTCAGGAACAAGAGGCCATTCATGACTCGCAGCTCCCAGACTGACCAGCACAGTGCAAGGTCAGCCAGCCTTGCCTCACAGATGGCCAGCACTCTATCGCATCAGCCCAGACAGCTCACAGCAGAGAGTACAGGGCAGATCCCTGGAAGGGTCGAGGCAGTACACGGCAAGGTGGGAGAAGCCACTCTCAGAGGAAATTCTGCCACGAGACTAAAACCCGCAAGAAGCAGAGGCAGCAGCACCCTGAGCACAGGCAGACCTGCTACACATTTAGCCTAATCGCTCACACACAAACACACCCCCACACTCCAAAGCCTATTTTGCCCTGTGAAAGCTGAGCAGTAAGAGTAGATTAGACTCTAATAGGGATTAATACAAGTTAAGGTAGCAGTGATTTCCACTAGGGAGACCAGAAAGGTTAGATGTGGGATAGCATGACAGGTAGATGTAGGAAGGGTGGGAAAAAAAAGGTAAAGGGAAGAACACCACAGGAGCTTGCACTGACACCTGCCTAGCTCCATTTGTGCTCTCCCCCATGTCCATGCCTGACCAAAGCAGAGATCAGACACGCTGCACTGTCAAGTCATGGTCAGTGATTTCTAACGGGCTGTGTAATGGTCAGCAGAGGATTTCTTATCCAGTCTCAACAGCACTGACCCATTTTTTTCCAGAACTACCATCCATCACCTCTGACTGACAAGGAGACCAGTTTTCACAAAAGGCAAAACTTAACCCAAGCAAAGTCTGAAGCAGAAAATGGAAAGAAATTCGGATCCCATTCTGTCTTATGGCAGCCACTTCAAAGCTATGTTTAATTTTACTAGCAAGTAGAACTTCAGTTCACAAAAAAGTGACCAATAAAAGATAATGGCAGGAAATTAAATGACCTTAGCATGATTTAGAGCATTGCTCTGCAACAGCAAAACTGCAGAGAAAGTATGCTTGCAAAGGAAAAAAAACACCCCAAAGAAGTGATCATAAAAAGTTTCCAAATTGCTTCAGAGTCAGAGGCAAGTTAAAACTTCATCTTAGAGACTAACAAAAACGTGGATCTACTAAACATATGCATTAAACATGCACTATGATTGCCATACTGCCAGAAAGAAACACTGTTCAGACAACCCATTCACTACTTACCTTTCCATGTGTGCTATTGTAATCAAGACTTTATTCACCTTTAAATTCAAGTAAAATAATAACTGTAGCCTCAGTGTGGTGCAGGAACACACCAGCTGCAGTGTGTGGTCAAACCAGGGAAAAAAAGTGTACTTTCCTGACTCTTGGTCATATTTTCAAAAAGGCATGAAGAAAAGGTGGTTTTTTCCTTTAATTATCTAGAAAGACCAAGAAACCGAAATCTCTGAACTTCCTCAGTCATGACCTTTGGGAAGCAGGCATTTTGTAGGGTTCGCCCATGCCCCAAATAATTTGGTACACAGCACAGTAATAAACCAAGTTCCTTAGTTTTCATTTCAAGAAAGCTGTGGAAGAGTAAGAGTACTAAATATGCTGGTTAACAAAAAACAAAACAAAACAAACCCCAAAACCAACCAAAACATTGTTCAGTTTATGACTGAATTGTCTGAATCTAGAGATACCCCCTTCAGCTGCATAGTCAACTACAGACTTATTAACATTTGCCGGGACAACTGGAGTTTGTACTCTGAAAGTGAGGATCAGAGAGCTAGGAGAAAATGGGGAAAAAGATAAAGAACTTCATTACACAACATAACTCCAACTGGAAAACAGCATGAAGAACAATATCCTTTCTGTATCAGACAAAGTCCTGTGTGTGGTCAAGTTCTTTGACCAGAAAAATTTAGGCTAAACCACACTTGATAAACTTGAACTTTGAAAACTGGCATCTATTCATGAGATTTTTTTTTTTAATAAATCTCAAGAATTCTGGCATCATCCAAGGTACCAAATGTCTCATTATAAAGATTTTATTCAAAATAGCTACCAGTTTACTAAAACAACAGCCCAATTTGTACTTCAGAACTCAGCCTTTTCTCAGTGAAAAGGCTTCTGGTGTTGTTTTAATGTGAAGCGGAAATTCAGTTTCACAATTCAGAATTTTCATTTTCCATAAAAATTAATTAGGCAATGTAATACAGACTGCTACCAAGTTCTTTGGGATGAAAAATAGTATTTTGTTCTGAAGAAGGCCATGCAAATATTGATCTTCGGGAAGTGTCTTCCTCTGCAAACTGCTTTTGGGCTTGCATTTCCACTAGGTCATTTCCAACTGAAAAATTAAGGTGGAAAAAGGAGGAGTCTAAGCAGCACTTCCCTCGGCCCATTTCAGTTGGAGATGCAGTCGCATAACAAGGCTAAGAGACCTAAACTCCAATGGTTCCCAACAGTTCACACCATACAGAGGATCTCTCTGAAGAGACAAGCCCAGATAATTAGTCAATACAATGCTTACCTAGTCAAAGCACATTTCTCCTGTGCATGGAAGGCCAGTTACAAGTCCCAAGAAGGCAAACATGCCAGTTTAACATGAATGACTGAAAAGCTCTGGAGCAGTATATCCCCAGTCCTCTGCTACTACAACAGATTTATTTTTCAGAAGGGTAAATTTCCAAAGGGAGCCAGGTATTCAAGATCTCACCAGCTCACCCTTTATCATACTCAAGACACCCACCCACGGACATCAGAGGATGCTCTAGTATTTCTTCACTACTGTGAATTGCTCAGTAACTTTATCAATAGACACTACTTGACATTATCAGCAGTACCAAGGAACAGCTGGTCCTCAGAATACAAAAACTAAGATGGGCTACTATAGTCAACTGAGCCTTGAGTTAAGGCATGCTATCTGTAAATCTAATAGGGTCATATACCAGAAAGTTAGGACTTGGCTCATAACTATACCACCAGTCTGTTGCTCATCTAAAAAGCATTCCTTCCACATTCTAGCTCTAGGTGTATCCCCCACACCAGCTGTAAAGTTGGTTAAAGTACCCCTAATGACTTCAGAGTGCAAATAAAATTACTACACCCTCCAGAAAAACACAGATACAACTGATACTGTTGATGACCAGGAATATTTTATTGGTTGTTTTATTTCCCAGGTGCCTTTATGTCTACAAAGTAAGGTATCTATGCCATCATAATATTCTTACATCCTCCAAAACAACAGGTATAGGTATCCAGCTAGACAGAACTAACTTCGGTATTAAGACATCCTTAAGAAATACTCTTCTGCTTTCTATACAATGTGCAGGGAAGTAAACACACCTTATTGCTTCAATTGGGACACGTCTTGACAGAAGTTAGACTGAAGAACAGGGACGTTGCAAAAAAAAGTGCAATACAATGTTCCGCCCAACAAGCCAGAAGTACCTTGTTTACTTCAGCTTGACTAACAGGTAACATTTACAGACTTTGGCTGTCGGTTTAGTAGAGGTCATATAGGAACAGCAGAATCTAGTGATACTGCTAAAAATCCAAGGAGAAGATGTCAGTTTACACCACTCAGGAGTCAGGAGCAACAATTAACATCTGTTACTGCTTCCTATTAGAGGAGTTAAGAGCAGAAAAGCTATGTGAAGAATGGCACTATCAAATCCTCATTTCCAAATATGGTACCATATACACACCCTACAGGCCATGTACGTTACAGGCCCCTCTTCCTTCAGTATCAATATTCAGACATCTTAGACAGGATTTACAAACACACAGATCAGTGGCATGGTTTCTGAAGCACTAACGCTGATGCTCAGCAAGCTGGGCTCAATGCAATCTCACAACAAGGTACGGGAGATCCGTGCTGTTGCACTCCTGTGCACGCGCCTATCCCGAGGATCTCAAATGGCCAGTCGGCTGCCCAGTTGTCCACATCCTTCAGCAACTAAACACATCAGCTAGCCATCGCAAACACCAGAAATCAGAGGCAGCAAAAGCAATTTGGCCACACCCTTTCTCCTAACCTAATATAAGAAATTCCAAGCAGTATATAGGGATCTGACTTTCCTGAATTTAGATTCCCTTAAAGCTACCTTGCTGGCTAATTAGGGCTGATTCCTTAGGCCTTGAACCTTCAATATCAAAAATATTTTCAACGTATCACACAGTGGTATCATTGCTTTTTTATAGTATCACTGAGCTGGTGTCAAGCAGAATTATATCTTAGCATGGACAGTTCATGCCACCTGAAATACAACTGTAGTGATGCTCGTTAAAGAAAAAGCATCTCTGACTACAATTGCTAGCCCAGCATACTTTTTCAAACAGCTGCTAATCAACAATTCAGGCAAGACAGTTGGGTGGGACCAGACTGCACACACCCCAGACCACCACAAAGAAGCAAAATAAGTTAAAATTCCTATTAAGCTGTATTTACAAATGCCACCTCCCTCTGCAACTATGATGGGGGACCACGACATCAAAGGAGAGCCAGGTTACCAGTGGTACTTTATGCCTTAATCTTTGGTGTCTTTTGACATGATGCAATATATGTAGCTGAAGGGCATGGCATTTTTTCTTCATTATTTGAAAGACTGGCATACATAGCAACAGACTGCATATAATAAAGGCTGAGCTTTTAACAATCAAGTTAGGAAGAGGCAAAGAACAGTCTGCACACTGTGCAATGAGCTTAAGGTCTCGAACATTTTTTATGCTCAGTGACCAAGACACATCTGCACCATATCCACAGAGAGGCAAAAGCACCAACCCTTCAAGGGCTCAACAGCAGTCAATACAACAGCTATGTGAGAACTGTCTTGGACCTGCCCATGACAGACAGACAGTTGAAGTGTGGCCCATCTACCAGCTCAGACCCCTCACTGCCCACCTATCTGTCAGATCTCTTATTTTAAGCCTAGATCCTTTCCTGGACACAAAAAGACTTTCAACAGTGACAGGTATTTTTCACAAAAAGTTAAGCTTAGGAAGAAAAAAACCTCAAAAACTACCTCTTACTTTTAAGAGGAAAAACCCCAACAAAACTACAAGCATTGCCTTGAAAAATTGATGTCATAGGATCAAGTAGGAGGAAAAAATATTGTGCTAGTACACAAAGTCAATAAATCTTTCAACAGCTGAGGAGTGGTCCCTCCCACCCTCTTCCAGATGCCTCATATGGAAGGTGCGTGGGGCAGGAAGGCTGTTTCTGAAGCCCATGGACCTGCATGAGGACACGCTCCATCTCTGCACGTCGCAGTCTGTGGGCAGCACCAAGGAGGGAACACCCTACCTATGTAAAGAGCACACCAGCATCACTTTAAAAAGCAGAGTTCAGGTGTTGCATAGCTTTTTAAATGCCGTGTTTCAGGTTTACAACCTTCACTGGATTTCTTACAATTTATGTATTATGCAGTATTTTCCCCGACAGCACCCACAGGGATGCTCTCCAAGAGACCCACACCCCATTGCCATGTCGCTACTTTCTCAATCTCTGTTCCACCCGAGACACTGGCAGAGGGAAAACGCTAGGCGAGGAAACTCGAGGGTCTGGAAGCGTCGGTGGCTCAAGCCAGGATCTGCCGGCGCTGTCCTTGGCACAATAGTTGGATGCGATACAGCCGGGCGATGCGAGGCTGAAATACTTCCTGGGATGGCTGAATGGGCTCATTCAGTAGTCAAGGATAATTCTTTATTAGCCATCTTCTACAGCACGGAAACTACAGCCCTGAGGGGAGGGTGGGGGACACCAGCCATGTGCCTCAAGAAAGGGGTATGGCTTAGCATTGTCTCTCGCCTCAGTAATTGCCAAGCTTTTTTTTTTTTTTGTCCTCCCTTTCCCCTTCCCCCCTCCAGGGTGTTACGAAGTCGGTGGAGGAAGGGAAGGTGCTCGGCCGCGGCCGGGCTGTGGGCGAGCCGCCGCAGCTGCCATCCGGCCCCTCGGACCCACCGGCGCCGCTCGGAGCGCTGGGGGGGGGGGGGGGAGCCTCCGCCGCCCTCTCGCCGCTCCCTCCCGCCCCGAAGTTCGGGCAACTGGGACCGGCCGCCCCGCCGGCGATGGAAGCTCGGCCGGCAGGCGGGGGACGGGGCCGGCAGGACGCCCGGCCCCCGCGGCGGCTCTCCCGCTGCCTCCCCGCGCTTACCTTTCACTTGACTTTCATACTCCGCTATAATCTCTTTGTCCTTTTTGAATCTGCTCGCGGTTGACATTATCCACTCGCTTCTTCCGCTTCTTCGCCTTGTTCTAAATTATTATCACTAATTATTCTTGTTTTTCTGGAGGAGCTCCCAAGTTGTGTCAGGCGGCCGCAAGCCTGAGCGAGCGCGGCGGCCGGNCTCCTCACGCACCCGGCAGAGGGGAAGGGAAGCAGGGAGAGAGCGGTGGGCGAGAGACAGGCGGCCGCGCTCGGTCCGTACGCCACAGGCACTGGTTACTGCTGCTGCCGCCGCGCTCGCCTGAGTAGGAACTCGGGGCCGGCGCCCCGCCGTGACTAACCCCGGGCGGCAGCGCCGCGGCGCATGTCCCAACCTCGCAGGGAGAGCAGTCGTCGGCTCGGGGCGACTCCCCCACCGCGCCCTGGAGAGGTGTCTCCGGGAATAAACTTCTCCCCGCCCTCCCGCCGCTGTCTCCTCCCTTCCTGCCTGCCCGCCTCCCTCCGGTCCTCGCTCGCCTTNCGCTCGCCTTGTCCGCCCGTTCCGCCTCCCCGCCGCCCCGCCGGCGGCCGCCCACCGCCTCGAGCCAGACCCGTGGGCGCAGTGCCCGCCTGACCCGGCCGGCCCGTGGCCGGAGGTCCAGCAGGCCTGGGGGTCTCGGATTCGGGCGGGGGTGGGAGGAGGGAGATCCCCGCCCCGCCGCCCCTATCGAGCACATGGTGGCCGGATGCCCTCGGGGGACAGGGGTGTGAGGCCGCGGTACGGTTACGGAAGGCCCTTGATACAGCGGGGAAAGTTAAGCTGTCGTCAGCGCCAAGCCGCGCGGGGAGGGGGAAGCCGGAGGGGACAAGTGGCCTTTAGGGACCCCATGTGCCTCCCCAGTGTCTCGAGATGCAGGGCACGGCCACACCGGTGTGCGTAGGGGCCCGGACCCGAGGGGCGCAGAGCATGGCAGCACCCAAGGGGAGAGTTGCACCCTCAGCACAGCAGGTCTTGCTTCCACCGTCCTTGTCCGCCCGGTGCTCCCCTGCGGATGCAGCTTGTTCTCGAGGGCAGGAGTGCCAGCATGCCTGTGTGGGGCACTCCCCGCAGCTCCTGGGGGAATCAAGCAAAGCTGGGCGGGAGGCCACTCAAAATGCTGCTCCCTTGAGCTGCTGTGCATGGCACGCATTGCGGCTGGCCCTGTCTGACAGTCACGTTCAATGTCAGCGTTAGAAAGATGGATTCCAGCCGAGCAAGCAGTGGTGCACAGCTCTCCCTGCAAAGCTGGGGCTGGGAAAAGGGGAAGAAGATGGTCCAGAAGAGCGAGAATGGCTGAAATTCGGAGCACGGAGTGAGTTGTCAAAGGGCATAAGTGACCCAGGTATGCCCTTGGTCCATGGTGCCTCCAGCTGCAGTGGAGACAGCCTCCTCTGTCTGAAGAGCTGGAACCTGGTCCAGCCCTTGGAGGCTGTGGAGAATGAGAACTGGCTGCTGGCTCTGCAGGTGCAGTTGAGACCATGCCTGCCAGGTGTCAAGCACAGTGGTTCAGAGCACTGGTAGCCACACTTGTCCAAGTTCCCTGGCTGTAAGGTTGGGACTTCAGAAGGGCTCAGGTGTGGCTCAGGTTTTCTTTTTGCCCCAGCTGCTCTGAAATTTGGCTTTTGCCAGAGAAGAGCTTTCTGGGAAAAAAACATTGAAAAAGCAGAATGGTGGACACTGCTGCCTTGCGATGAACAAAGAATGTGTTGTCATTCATTTGTCAAAGCCAAAAGTCAAACAAAGGCACAGCTTCAGACTTTGAGCTGCAGGGAGGTCGGCTCTGAGAAGGTTAAAATCAGGCAGGGGACATTCTGGAGACAGAGGGCTCCACTGATGTCAGGTATGTCCAGGAGTGATTAAGCAAAGATGCACACTATTCACAATGAATTTCCAAAGATAACTGCTATATAATTTGTGTGATGAAAATTCCCAGAGATCCTACCCTGGACAGCTAGCCCTGATGCCAGAACTTGACTCTTTGGAACGAGTGAATTGTGGGATCATCTGCAATTGGGAAGGTTCAAGATTCAGCTATCCGGTAATTTGGCTGAATTTGAGCTTGAGTGCTATGGGGACCTGGTGCTCAGAGAGCAGTGGCACAATTAACTGTACTCATGAAGACATTCTTGCTTGTGTTTACATTTAATTCTTGTAAGCATGTTGCCTTGGTGTTAGAGTTGCTTTCACATCTCTGCATTTCAGCAGTAAGTGTTCATCTGTCCTTTGCAGTTCATCTTTCATTAGGTACCATGCTCTTCCTGCTAGGGGATCAGGGTAACAAGATTCCTGTTCCCTTTTCTTTCTCCATGTGTTCTTCTCTGTAATTTTATTACATTTCTTCTTCTTGCCCTCCCAGTGCAATCTTTGTCCAGCTCTGATCCCAATTCAGGTCACCTAACGCTATCTTAGAGGTTATTGTCTAAAACCAATTAAAAAATTTAAGTTGGATAGTCGAATTACATCCCTTGAATAAGAAGCCCAGCCTCAAAAGAGCAGTCATCTCTGTAATCCCAACCACTCTGATTTTCATCTCAACCTTTGATGCCAGCATCTTGACTCCTGGCTGTTGAAGTCCATCTGTTTGGCTGGGGACTGGCTGATTTACAAGACAGTGGGCCATGTTCCCTGGGAGCACGAGGCACTAGCTGGAGATTAGCTGTAAGTAGTCTGGTCTTTCACAGCACAGTGTTTTTGCAAACAGGACAGGGAATAGTGCTCAAGTCCCCTTGTGCCCTGTGTGAGGTTGTGCAGGCTGGCACCTCCAGCCAGGCCAGTCCCTTTCTCTCTTACCTAGGACTTGGGCATACAAAACGTGTCCAAATGTGGTTGAAGGTGCAGAAATGTTCTGTGCCTCCTCTCCTGAGTCCTGAAGGACACAGCCCTCTCTTACCACTGAGCCTATGCTGGAAAGACTGCGAGGAGAAGGGTGCAGATAGGCTGAATGCCCATGCCTACACCATCCATTCCCTCTGCACTAGATCCTGCATCCAGAGGATCAGCCTGGCTCCACAGAGCCAAAACAGAAGCTGCAGACAGAGCATTATTATACTGCTTGTGAAGATGAATAAACCATTTTTGGGCTCTGGAGACTGACCTCCCTGTATTCAGCCACTCAGCTCAGGGCTGTGTGTCTGTGGCAAGACCACTGAGGAAGGATGGGCCAGGGACCCAGCAGGCTTGAGTGTGCCAGGTTCAAAGCTGCACAGATTCTGGATCCCTGAGTTAGGGTTGGACTCCAGGATAACCAGGATTGAGCTGGCTGAGAAATCTGATTCCTGTCCCTGTCCTCCCCCTGCTTCCCCCTCTCCCCCCCTTCTTCTTTAGGGATTGGCAAAGGATTGTGCATTATTACATGGGTGTAATCTTCTTTTAAGATGTTCATGGCAGCTCAAGTCTCCGGACTCAATTCCGCACTGATTTACACAGCCTGCAATCCCGTTGTGAGGATGGTGATTGCACAGGAACAGACCCTGCCTGGGCTGTGCAATGCCACGTTTAAGGTGACTTACGGGACACAGAAGATTATTACAGAAATGCCTGTCTTTTGAGACCTGTTCTCAAAGATCCCCACAGAGTTCCCATGAATTTTGAGAGCAGCGAGTGCTGTGGAACAGTCTTGTTACATAAATCCCTGTGCACTCATGAATGATGCTTGAGAAGTCATGTTTATCCAGTGTTGTTCTGTGAACTCTTAACTTACTGCTTGTAGAGCATATCCAGGTCTTGGCAGGGAGGATGCTATAGACATTTTAAAAGTATTAGGATAAAGCTGATTGAGAGCACATATGTTGTTGCAAGATACAGAGTTGTATCAATAATGCAGTGTAGTACAGTACTCTTGTAGTATGATTCTGGTGCAGGGTTTGTGGACTGTACCTCAGTGTATGGAGTTAGATAATCTACTCCACCGGGGAATTGGAAAACCTGAATTATGTATGATAGAACAGAGACGTGTTTATACAGAGAGCAGTTCCTGCGAAATTTTATACACTTAGTGCAAAAAGGGAATAACGCAGGCATGCTTGATTCTGCTTGCTTGAGAACTTCATTATTGCATTTCATTTACACAGCCTGATGAGCTGTGCAGTATTTGCTTTCTTGTGCTGCTAATAAAAATAGTCCATATAACTGGTTGCTGGAGTATCATTGAGCTATTCTCTGTAAGTACATAATGAAGCACATTGACCCCCTTAAACAATAAAACCCTACACTAATTTTCTTTAGTCTGAAAAGAAGACAAATAATTCATCTTGCTTTATAATTGCAGTCAATCAGTCATTTTACAACTGGACAGTAAGTCTCTAAGTGAAAGACCAAGCTTTAATTGAAACAATGAAACATTTGATTGTTATTGAACAATCAGTAAGAGGCATCATTCAAAGAGCTTGTTCAAATGTTTGTCACTGATAAGATGCACATTTCTATAGAATCAAATCTATTTGCTTTGGCATGAGATTATTTTAGCAAATACAGTTGCTTATCTAAGATGTAAAACCAGTGAGGCTTTTTTTCTCTCCCCTGCCCCCAACCGCTGCAGCGCTTAATGCTGCTCCATGCTCATAAACTCGTGAAACATGGAAATGAAATCTGGGCTTATGGGGTTTGTCACAGACTGCAGAAGAGCCAGGACTTCACCCTGGCTGACCTGAAAGTGGCTCCAAAGCATTCAGCTGGACCTTCACAGCAATGAAATGAAAATCACGAGCTGCCCAAACTTCAGTAGTTCAGGAGAGATGTTTCCCTTTCCTGAGTTTCTCTGTGAGCCTAAGCTGTTGCTCACCTTTCATTTCCAGGAATAGTACTCTGACCACTGGCATGGGTATATTGATTGTGAGGACATGTGTACACAATTTCTTCCAGAAGCAGAATAAAGGAAGAAAAGGCATTCTTGTTCCACAGTAAGAGTGTCTACAGGTGGAGTATGTAGAATTGGTAACATGCTGGAAGTTCATGCTATACCAGGGTCCATGACCATTTTCAAGCCCTAGGCTTTACTATGTACCCCTTCAGGTTACTTTTTTTGTCCATTATGCTGAGTTTCTTTTGGATGTAATGAATGTCCATTTTGTGAGCTTCACACACCCTAATTTAGGCAACCCATAGTCATATGCCCAATTCAAATGAGGGCTTCTCAGTATAAAAGAGACAGAGCTCCTGGAGTGAGTCCAGTGGAGGACTACAAAGACGATTAAGGCATCTCTCTTATGAGGACAAGCTGATAGGATTGGGCCTGTTCAGTCTCAAGAAGGGATGACTGAGGGGGGACCTCATCAATGTCTGTAAATATCTGAAGGGATGATATCAAGAGGATGAAGCCAGGCTCTTCTTAGTGGTGTTGAGCAATAGGACAAGAGGCAACAGGGAGAAACTGATGCTCAGAGGTTCCACCTGAACGTGAGGAAGAACTTTTACTCTGAGGGTGATTGCATCCTGGAACAGATTGCCCAGAGAGGTTGTGAAGTCTCCTTCTCTGGAGGTATTGAAAAGCTGTCTGGACACAATCCTCAATAACATGTTTAGGGACCCTGTCTGAACAGGGAGGTGGGACTAGATGCCCTCCAGTGGTCTCTTCCAGCTGTACCCATTTGTGACAGCACAGACTCTTTCCCGTGAGAATTTTTCTTTTCTTCTCCCTGTGTTCTATAAACAAAGATAAGGTTTGGATGTTATTGAAACTGTCTCTGGAATGATGGACAGTTCAACCTGGCCTATCAGCCTAGGGGGAGGTTTTGAATTGACCCAATTCGGAGGAACTTTCAAAAGTCTATATAAGTTTTAGAATTAAATAATAAAATCAGAATTCCGCCTCACCTGATTCAGCCTGGTTGCACGCTTGCACGTGGCTAGCGGCTCCACAGCAACACCCATTCAGTGATTCTGTAATTTAAGCAAGTCATTTAACCTCCTTCAAAAGTCAATTGAGAGAGGTGGACATCTGAAATTCACTTATTTTAGACACTTCATTTAGTATAGATTTTGTTCCCATTTTCCTTAGTATCTTAACCAGAGGTCATATAAGACAGGAATGATATCCTCTTCACAAACCTGAAAGTTATATGCTGAATCTTAACAACAGTTAGGAATATTTATAGTCCTTTGCTCCTGAATAAAATGCACAGCTAAGGGTATGCAGACTGCATTTGTTCATTTACTAATTGCAGTAACATTGGAAAGTAATCCTGTCAGCCAGTCATCTGAAGGAGGATTCAGGAAAACAACCACCAGGTAACCTTTTCTATATATGTATGTGCATGCATGTGTGTATACAGCCAATTTGCCATGTTCAAATGTGTGCAATAGCTGTCTCAGCATGAAATACGTCTGAATCCAGTGGAGAATTGTTCACGTCGCAGAAAAAAAAATCTTCGAAGTGAAATCACTGACTCGAAATGTTAAGAGATCCTTCTGGTTCAATAAGGTAAGATTTCAGTCCTGGAGGACTGAGAGAGTCTGGGACATGAACAAGCATTGTGTTTCTTCTAAAGCAAAAAGAAAAGCACCAAACCCAAACCTCCCCACATTAGTTTCATTGCTATTTTGTTTGAAGAATTTAATGAGACTTAAAGAAGCGATTGGTACTTTAATATTTAGTCCTTTGGTTTTACAGTTCTGAAGTGTATTTTAATGTTTCCTTGTTAACTTGTTCATTTTGGGCAGTGCTAATAGGACTAATGACATAAATAACACATAGAAAATGATGAGGCTACTTAATGCCTTCTACTGTTATGAATATTATCCTTTTTTTATATGGTATTGCTATTCACTTCCCAATTAGTAATTACAAGGAGGAATGAATTCCAAGTAATAACTTTCCCACTTAATGAGAAGAGACTGAGGCAGCCTTGCCATTTGGAAGGAGAAGAAATATAGAAGTAATTGCATCCTCACTGCAGGGTTTGTGTTCTCTGTGGGGCTACTTTTGTTCTGTTGGTAACCTTCGAGACTCTAATATTCCACTTCTGAACATAATGAGCTGAATGCCTAATATGTAAGCTTTACCCACCTTACACCTGCCAGCTTACATGAACTAGCATTATTCTGGGTCTTTATCTTACTTCTTAAATTTAAGCATATATTGTCCAGAGAAGCACTAAGGTTGTTCTTGGTTTGGCTTTTCTTTCCAAGCCCGGTAAGGGAACATCAGTGTATTTTAAAAGAACTCTTCCAAGTGAGCCTATGGGGTTATGTTAGTGGTATTTTTAGTCTTTGATGAGCAGATAATTGCAACTCTGATAAACAGCTTTTGGGTTTAAATTTTCTACTTGCATTGTTTGTGTTTGTTCTCATCTAAAAATGAAACACTTCTGCTCCTTTATTACTCCTGACCTTCTTGTACTAATGGTTTCGAGTGGAGAACATTAGAAGTTGGGTTAAGTTTAAAAGGAGAAGGAACTGCTTGAAGTAGCATCAAATAATTAAGAACATCACATTTAAAAAAATCAGTCCTGTGTACTTCGTCATGCTGCTGTTATCTAACTTTAACTGGAATGCTTCTATGAATAAGACTTCTGGATTGTACCCTCAAGACTTAGATAGGGGAACACAACTACCAGTCTTGCTATCCTTATACAGCCTTCATGGGCCATCCAGATTTCCCATCCAGGAATCTCAGCTTTCTGGGCTGCTTCAGTCTGTGCCAGTAGTTTAAAGGCTGCAGTTCACCTTCATTTATCTCAAAAGGGCATTAATTTTGAAGCCCAGCAATGACACTTCAAATGTCAGCCTTGTTAATTTTCTTGGAAGCATCCAGTTAGTCAGCTTATTCATTAATGTGGCTAGATGGGTGGGAACAGCTGCAGCCTATCCAGCTAAAAAAGTGCCTGGCTATTAATGGTCTATGCAGCATGCTGTCATTTCTCTGATTAAGCCCCTTGGTCTACCCTCGGGCTGAGCCCTTGCCTGAGAGAAAGGCATATGTGGAGAGAGGCAAGGGCGGAAAAAGAAAGGCTATCTCTGTAGCATCTTCTCTTTTGATTATTGATAGCATGACGCTGCTTTCCTGAGTTCTTATTTTCCTTTTGCTTTCACAGTTGGAAAAAGATAAACCAGACTCATGCAGGATGGGTGTCAGATGGCTAAAGGTGGTGATACCTGGGACTCGATGATCCTTGTGGGTCCCTTCCAACTCAAAATATTCTGTGATCCTATATGGACATGCTAATGCCAACATAACTGAATCTTAGACTGTGAAACAGAGGTAGGAAGGGATACAGGCACCAAGCCAGGTCTGAGGAGACCCAGTATTTTTACATTTTGCTTAATACCACTTTAACTTCACTCAAAATCCCAGCTGCTAGCATGGCCCAAGAGCACTCCAGGGTGGGCTGGGTGGTGTCAGTTGGAATGGTTTCAGGCTGCAGAAGGAATTGAATCCAGACCTGCTTCTAGGGCTGCTGTCCCCCTGTATTAAAAGACATCAGGATGTACTTCTTCTGCCACTGGATTTCAAAAGACACGGATTAACCTGAAAAATGTTCTTTAAGTATTTGATACTAGTGTGACTTTGTACAGGGAAGGTGCTCCTTGCTGCACTCTCCCTCTCTGGATGAATTTTGAGGTACCAGTGACTCCTCAGGCAATGCCCAAGTTCCTGTTGCGGAGATGTGGAATCTCTGGGTGCTTGGAGGAAACATTGTGGGTACCCATGGCTTGGTTGGTTAAACCTGGCTTTCTGTCATATCCTCAGGTTGCAGCTGACCCTCTCTGCACACTTGGGCTGCTGGCTCTCATCAACAGGAGACACACAGTAGCTCAAACGTAAAATATAATGATCTTAGCCTCACAACTGTGGCTTCAAAGTAAAGCTTCTAAGCTTTTATGCCAGTGTCCAAGAAGATGCATCCCACATGGAAGAAAATCAGTAAGGAGTTCAGGAGCAATTTTTTTCCTTTCATTTTTGGCATGTGATTGAACATTTCTTAGTCATAGCTCCCTTTTGTTATTTCTGTTCAGCCACCCAATGTCACAGTAATGGGGTGTGCAAATATTGCAAACTGCACACAAACTCTTGTCTCCAAATGAAATTATTTCTGTAGAGTCTGTTTCTCAGACACATGCATATAACTGAAAGCTTTCTGTTAACATCCACTGCTTCAAAAATTCATTTTGACCAAAGATAATATCTGTTTAAGATGATTCATAGTTTTCAAAAGTGCATAAGACTAAAGATGTGTAGAAAATCCTTCCTGGGGACCTCGAGGGCAGTTTCCAGCCGAGGCTGTTGATGTATTTTATTTGAGATGTCACAGCTCCCTCCAGCGGGCTACTGCCAGGAGGAGGATTCTGCAGGCACCAACCCAAAGCTTCCAAACCTCAAACAGAAAATATTCAAACCACTTTATTTTTTTAAACGTTTTTTCCCCCTGAACGCAGTAGCTGATTCTCCCTTCTCACAATGTAATAATATTTGAAGCAAAGACTTGTATAAAATCTGAGAAAATTAACATACATGGACCAGATTTTCATACAGTCTCAAACCAATTATTTCCTGTTGACTGCCATGTAAATACAATTTCTCATTTGGAGTAGGGTGGCATGGCCTATGAAACCACAACATCTGAGATGTACTAGGATAAGGAAGGTTTCCTATGTTTACATCCTCCAAGTTATCATTCTCCAACATCAAACTACTGCAACAAGTCCAACACAAATGACATGCTGTTCAGTTGAGCTGATGCCTTCTTTTATGAGTTTTCAAGTGTGGCAGTGGATTAAGCCATGTCCATGTGAACGAGCAAGTCTAGTCCAGGCTAAGTAACAGATCCAGAATGGAAATGTGTTCTTTCTTTCTGAGAACTTGAAAACACAGAACAATTATTTTGGGAGATTTCCAGTACTTCTAATTCTCAGTGTCATTTTTTGTGTGATTTTCATATCCTATAAATCTTTCTAGCTTCTTGGGAGACGATGTTTTGTGACATTAGCATTTTATAAATATTTTAATTTTCACAAAAACAGTAACCCCCAACATCTATATTAATAATTTTTAGATTGATGATTTAATATTATTAGATTGATTATTTGATATTAAAAGAAAAGTAATGAAAGGAGTTTAATGCAGTTCATTACTACTCCTTTCCAATCAACTTCTGTTCACATTACTGACTGTTCAGTAGTGATTCAAGCTATAGATTTAAAAATGGGCTTGCAGCTGATGGATAGTGCTGGCAAACCAAGGAATAGATTCAGCATGATGGTTATAGATAGGCGGTGGCTGAGCCTGTAAGAATCTGCGTTACATAAAATGGTATCAGCATCTGGAGACACAGCAGCAGCACTACATAAATCATGTGCAGTGTTATATGTTCTCAGAGTATATAATATGTTGCCTGGCAACTGCATGTCTCTCGGCTTGGCAAAATAACTGTTTTTAATTATGTCCTTGTGATACTGTGTGACCACGGAATTAAGAACACTGAATCTGCCTGATTGCTTTAAAAATGACATTTATTGAAAAATAAATCTCCTTTTCTGAATCATCAATACGCCTTGCCTCAGTCAAGCATTCTGTGCTTCTAGTCTTTTTCCTAAGCATACACTACAGTATTGCAGTCCAAGGATAATTATGCAGAACCTGTTTTCTTTTCCCTGAATATTTCAGGATTTATAGAATTTATAAAGCCTCCTTCATGTAGTCAGGGACTACTGCTTCTTTTTTTTCTCTGTCAGAATGTGCTTACATCTCTCTGCTCACAGAGACAAGAAATTTGGGCTGTTTTGCTCTCCTGTGGCTTGGACTTCGTCTTGTGTAAGGAAAGGCACTAATATGCAGACCATCTTGGCACATATCAGTAGTTTACAGCATCCTTCAGCTGGATTTAGGTAAGCTAAGTACACCTGAAAAACTAGATCCCATATATACTATATTTCCAGGTTTCTGTAAACTGTAAGTCCTGCCCTATATTTTAAAAAGACTAAGAGTGAACCACATTAGTAAAACACTTTGCAGTCTTGGAGCTGATGCATGGTCTAATCCACAGTTTTCAGTTACTATCCTCTCTGAAGAACATACCTAGAGAAGAAATTGTAGATATCATCCATCTTTGCAGGTCCAGCCTCAGTAGGAAAGGAGTCAATAATCCCCTGAAGCACACTGCCTGGGACACCCTGCAACATGGGAGTCACCTCTCTATTCAAACCCACTTTGATGGAGTGAATTAGGAATAGCTCTTCTATTATAGGGATGAATACTCCAGCCAGAAGGTGGGTTAGAGAAAAGGTGTCACAATTTCACAATTCTGTTTTGTGGACTCTCATATATTGAGGGCCTTAAATAAACTCTGGGACAGCCATTTGGACTGGACCTCTTAAGAGACTTAAAGAGATACTTAGTTGCTCATAGGCAATAAATCCCAGATGCATGGGAAAATTGAGCTGCACCAAACAAAAATTTTCAAGTGGTGTGGGCAAGTTTCTAGTGAGGCAGGATGCTTCCAGCATTACTAACGAGCTGCTGCAGAGTTTTTTGAATTGAATTCTTGTACATAGGTATTCAGTTCTACCTTATTTCTGTATTTTATCAAACCCCGATTGTATTTTATTAATTTATTTTTATATATGGTCCCAAGACCCTATTGAGATTGTGCTCTTTTCATGTTTTAACACCTAATTGTCCATTAAGAAACCCTCAAGAAATAACCGAGTGCTAGATGACTCCTTCTAAGAAAATAGCCCTGGAAGATCATCTAAGAGAGGATGGCCTTAAGAGTACTCCCTCATATCATACTCAGTTCTGTGCAGCTTTTTCACTGTACAGTTACATAGGAACAAAGATTTTCTCAGGTACTATTGCTTCATACTCAGAATATTGGACACTAATTTCACATTACACCTTCTGGCTTTTTTTTCTTCTGTGTATGGAGTCCTTACCTAATTTTATAAAATGTAGGACATGCACTAAACTTAGTATGAATATGAACATATACTTTCTTAAACTCAGCACTGGCACAGGTTGCCCAGGGAGGTTGTGGAGTCTCCATCCTTAGAGATAATAAGAAGGTATTTGAACACGGTCCCAAGCAACCATCTATAGGTGGCCCTGCTTGGGCAGGGGGGTTGGACCAGATGACTTCCAGAGGTCCCTTACAGCCTCAACCATTCTATGATTCTGTGAAACATACAGTGAAGGGAGTCTGATCAGAAGACCCAATTACTATCTGTCTCTTCCTTTCCCTTCCCCCAAACCTTCTCAGCTGACTTGAAAGTATCTACAGGGAAAAAAAAAATCAGTCTCAAAACCCAAACCCATGGCAATACGACATGCCTCAGAAGCTGGCAAGTTCGGCCTGTGCAGCAGAATGAAGAAGCCCATCCTTAAATCCAGAGCTTGATGGGCAGCTCCCAAGCACTCACACTGAGCTGGGGGACCAGCAGCTGATGCATCCCACCTGAGCAGTAAGGACAGAGCAAGATAGAAACATCTAGCAAAAGATTTTTTTTTTGTTGGAGAGATTATTGCTTTAGTTTGAAATTGTATTAGACAAATTATATTGCTTTTCGTAAAGAGAACTGTGAAGAATAGATACAAGATTATCAGTGCACTTCAGAGGTTGTCTTTTGTATACATCAGATTGGTCCAGTGTAAGATTTCAGTCCCTACAACTCAAGCACTGCAGTGCCTAATGCCAAATGCAGTCCTAGCTGTCCACTTCCCTTTCATAGTGCGTGGGGAGAAGCGACTGCCCAGGAAATCCAGTGTGCTGGGTGGGAGCTGCCTTGTGTGGGCCAGAAGACATGGGCATGGGAATAAGCCTGGGATCCCTCCTCAGCTCTCCAGTGTGTGAGTGGGTGTCTTGGAGTACTCCCTTAGAAAGCACACCTGGCATAGCCTGGGGAATTCACAGCCACATTTCTTACTGCCCAAGAATGTAACTAGAAACACCAGGCCATAGGCAACAGCCAGACAGGGAAGTAGTTTCTGCTCCAGTTGTTAAACTTGTGTGGGTGCTCAGACAGGATAATAAGATTCACTGAAGATCAAACAGGCAGGACCACAAAAGAGAAAATGAGACCAAGACTTCCTCTGCAGCAAGACTGGTGAGGAATGAGGTGGGAGAGTCACGTCTGCTTTATAGATATAATGTGGAGATGAAGTAGAGAAGAGATTCTCTGATTAAAAATGTCTTCAGTGCTGAGGACTTGGAGGACTTTCAAGGTTTAACCTTGAAAATAAGTGTCCTGTTTTGTACCTAGGACTTTTTTGCAACAGCAGCAGCTAAAGGGAAACTTGAAGTTACAGACAAGCTTTACATTATTTTGGAGAAGTAAAAATACAGGCTTTTATCATCCAGGCTTGACTGAACTGTTCAGTTCCTGAAAATAGGTCACAGAGAGAATCTGCACTAATTAGGAAAAGTTGGCAAAAACAATCATTGCAAGTTAAAAATGTGTGTCAGATCCATTTTGCTTGCATAGTTGATCTGGAGGTGATGTAATGAACAGGTTTTGTACCAAAGCAGGACATACTGAAGAGGATGACTCAATTCTGAGAGCTGCAGGGAACAAGTTAAATCAGGTTCACTTTGCAGAGCAGCAGCTTTTGCCGACTCCTCAAGAACATAAAGCAACTGCAGCTGCACCTTGCCCAAAGGCCCCACAGCATATTGACATCTATCCATGCAGTTAAAATTTTCCTTTTCTTCTTAGGTCAGATTTTCTGTTTGATGGATTTAAACTGCTACTTCCCTTGGCAGAATTCAAGAGAGGACTTGAGTGCTGCTGAGTCAGATAATGTACTGGCCTTGAAGTATTTGGGATGCAAAACAGAGTCCCAAGGCTTGTGACAGGCATCTCCCAAGTTTGTACAAACTCAGGTATGAAGCTATGCTGTGTCTGAATGAATTATATCATGCTGGAGAGATATAAAACTGATGTGTGAGCAGGCCAACATTATAGTGGTCAGTAGGAAGTGGGATACCTGACCAACTCTGGGCATTCAATATGAAGCTGTAGGAGGTTCTTGGACGCTGTTTTGGGGCCCAGACATCCAACATTAATCCCTGCAGTACATAAGTTTGAGCTCGTGTAACTTGTAGACATTAAACCCTCTGTTTCCTCTTCTTCTTTCTCTGAGTAAGCATCCTCTGTTTTCTGGACCTGTTTCATTACAGGCCCAAACCACTCATGTACAACAGCAGGAATGGAGGGACCATCAAGCAGACAAGTGTGTATGCAGCAAGGTTAGGCGCCTGAATGATTTAGTCCTCTTCTAGGGTAGGCCTATGTCCAGATTGGTATTTAGAGCTAGACTCTGTCTTTTCCTAAATTTTCGTTACCTTGCTAATGAAACAAAGGAGTGATTAATTTATCTTTAGTGTTAAACAAGTATTCATGCAAAGCAGGTACCAACACGGAAGGAGAATTTGAATTGGTCTTTATGTGTGTGTTCCAAACTGCTGAACTCATTTGATGTAATATTCAAGAGGTTGTAGGATTCTGTATCTTGGAGAGTATCTGGATGACAGGAGAAGCTGTGTTTCTTTTATTAACTTCCAGCACAATTTCACTACATGAATCATTTCAGTATGCAAAGCTGTCATGAAAATTTGCAAGCCTAGGCTCACAGTCCTACTCACCCTATGTTTACTATGATGAAAAAAAATAATCATACCTCACTCACACATCAAAAAACTGATTACCTCAGGCAAATAGAATCTCAACCAGCTTGTTTTCCATTAGCTCTTTTTAAAAAACAGACATAGTGAGAAAATCCTCTGTCACTTTTCTTTTTAGCAGTTTCTATGTTAACTTATCTTGAGTCAACCCAGGAACTCACTGAATGTGTGGCTACAACTTATCTTGAACTGGGAAGAAAGGGCTTGATATTCCTATTTAGAAAGGAATATAATAAGTCTATATCTAATGTTCAGAAAGCATTTTATCTAGATGTTTCTCTCGCTGCCAGAAATCTCATTACCTTTTTTAACATGGCGGCTGAAATAATAATGTGAGTATGAAATAACTATTCTGAAAATGAACATTTCAGAGCTCCTATATTGCACAGCTCAAACTGGGGATGTTTGTTGTGGTTGATTTTGCCAAGGGAGTGTGAAGCTAATGCCTTTTACAGAAAGCAGGCTCAAAAGTGGAGAGAAAATTAAGCTCTGGTGAGAGCAGTTCTCTACCTGTCAATATTCTGTATTCTGTTTGCTAAGAAAAGCATATTTCCTCTCTTCAGCTATGCCATCAGTAGCTCATTCACTAAGATATTAAACCAGACATTAAATGGTATCACAACATCTCAGCCTAAGCTCATTTTCAGAACACAGCCTGTGAAGTGGCTTTGCTGGATCAGGGCCCTTGTTCCATTTAACTTCAGTTACCTGAGACCTCACCTCATTCTCAATAACTGTGTCCTGACACAACACTAACATTTTCATATTGCTCTTTGTAACTGGTCAAATCTTTTCAAAGTCCAACTCATATATACCAGCCAGAAAATATCTTTCCTTTCATCTTAAATCATACTAAGCAGTAAGTCTTTTTAATTCTTGTTTTTCAAGATGACTTCCTGGTGAGTGAAACAAAATAAGAAGAGGGACATAGGTTCAGTTCTTCCCAGCATCACACTTCCTCGCTGCAGGTAAAGCTGTGTAGCTCCTGGGGTGGCCAGAAGAAGAAGGCAGGAGGCAGCTCTTGTAACTCTGATCCATGTCCCTTCCTTCCCCCTGACACCATGCCGTTGAGGAGCAGAGCCCAGGAGTGGCATTTCCACCACTCTTGGCTCTAGCATTCTGGCCCATGGAGTGTTCCATCCCCACTTTACTGCACCTCTGCAAATGTCACACTACCCTTAAACCTTCCTGTCACACTGTGCCCCAAGAAATTACCCCACCACCAAGCCAGAGTCAATCTCTCTATCCCTCTGGATTCCTGCCTGTAGCTTGGACCTGTCACAGTGACACAATATATCCACAGACCTCTCTTCCCTCAAATCAGGCAGGGATAGTGCTCCTGCCTGTTTGGGAGCTGGAAGAGCAAAGGGCTGGATGCCAAATGGCTAGATTCCAGCTGGGGACTTCAGGAAGCTCTATTGCCTGAGCAGCCACCTCATGGCTAAGGATGGAAGAGATGGTGGTGGCAGTAGGTATGTCATGGAAGCCCAGCTAAAAGTGCTGTGCTGTCTGAAATTTTGCAGTGCCATGAAAAGTGGCTTAGATTATGAAATTGAAAGTTCTTTATTATTGAAAGCAATAAAAAAGTAAAAAATACCAGAACCTGTAATTTTGTTCCTTTTTTATTAGTCCTCAAAAGAAGAAACTAGAGTTGACTTTGAGAAGAAAGCAAAGAATTAAAGTTGTACTGCTCAGACACCTGGACTGAACCCAGCCAGGCAGATGAGGCATTAAATGAGAAGTCACATTTTAAAAAATCTATTCTGCATAATATGTGACAAAAAAAAGAAATGTGATTCAGCATGGTTACTAAGTTTAATGAAGAAGATAACACATAGACTTTAAAGAATGAATTTCTCAAGGTATAAAAATAATTGAAGAGAGGCAGTTCTCTCTTCATAGTCCTATGAAGAGTCCTATGGCAAAGTTTTTAAGGCTTATTGCATGTTGTATTCAGTCCACTGTACCCTGTAATCTTCTCAAGATGAAAGTTGTCTGATGAGAAAGAGATGAAGTAGATGAGGAATAAGGTCTTGCAATACAATTTAGAGAAAGACAGAGCCATGACTCCTTCTGAGTTCTTGATATTTTTGTCTTTATGTGCAGACACACAGCAAAGTCTCCAGTGTGCTTTTGCATAAGCCTGCCAAAAGTCTTCGTGCGCAAGTATTAACTGAACTTTTGGAAATGAATATTCATTATGTTTCTTGCTTCTCTATTATCCTTGGGGGAACTTGTAATGAAGGAGCATGTAGGAGAGAAAGGTAACTTTATTCTCTCTTTCTGCAAGACCCTCATAAATGGCTTCAAAGCAAGATGAAAATGCTTTGTGCTTGTGTCACTGATAAGTTTAGCGCCACTGTGTTCAAAAGGATCCTTCTGCAAGTTAAGCTTCAGCTCACAGAGGGGGCAAAAGTCTCATTCTATGTGGGTGTCATTAATTATGGCAAACACGTGCAATAAGCTCCTTTTTTATTGATGACTCACACTGTGAGGACAAATAAGATAATTTTCCTCACAGTACTAGGTAAGAAGAAGAGACTGCTGTGCCTTAGCTAGAAGTTCATTAGGATATTGGTGTAGATTTTAAAATTGACCGTACAGTGATGTATATGCTTTATTCCAGCATCTTTTCATATTTTAATAACTTCCTTCTGTAGTGTGAGGAATTAAAGAAAAACTTCTTCGAGGAGAGGCTCCAGCATTAGATGAATAACAGTTCCCCTTTGTCCTGAGAATCCACTTCACTTTTCTCCAGTGCTGCCCTCCCCTCTGTGTATTTTCCCTTTTGCTGGGTATTTGTGCCTCCACGGGCACTTACCTGCCATGTGACCTCTCCAGGTATGTGATAAGCCCAAGTCACCAGGTCTGTAAAGTCAGTTCAGTTCCTCTTCTGACCCTTTCTGGCCCATATCTGTCCCACCACACACCTACCCTGTCCTCTTCATTCACTGCGTGTAACAAAAGACCATCCTACCCTGGCAGGAAAGGAAGCGTGTTCCACTTTCTAGGATTCTTGCTAATTGCACTAAGTTGTATCCATCACTGCAACAGCTGCCATTCCTGCTTCAACAGCGCAGGAGCCGTGAGTGGGGCAACTCGTCTGTGTTGCTTTGCTGGCCTGGCTAGTCTGGTGCACAGAGGCTCAGCCAGCTCTGCCAGGTACAAATCTGCAGAACCAGGGCTTCCACCAACCCAGGGGTGTTGAATACACCTGTGGGCCAGTGTCACTCTGCTGGGCTACCTGAGTTGCAGGGAGGGTCACAGCAGTCGCCTTTCTCTGGTCGATGGCACAGAGCGAGACAGAGCAGGTTAGGGAGCAGGGAGTTTCGGCTGGCTGCAGGCTGATGCTCTGAGTTAAGGTGACAATGCAGATGTGCCCAAAGTGTCCTCCAAGTGTCTGGCTGGGAATTACAAGCTTTGGGGCAGAGTGGCACGGGCTTTGTTTATCAGAGGGCAGGGCAGGGAGCACATGGCCTTCTGTCTTTACTGAGAAGTGGTGGCACTAACCAGGTGACTAAAGCAAACTCCACGTCTGAGAAATGGTTCAGAGGAAGCAACAAACCTTTGAACATAAGGAGCAATGGAGATGCTTTGTGTCTGTGGTATTTACACAGCCCTTACCAAAGCACCTCCTGAGCTTCTGAAGCTCTTTAAGTGGTGGTCCTTGCTGAGGCCTGGTGACAAGAGACAAGTTCTTCAATACTCCGTTTAGGAACAGCAGTCAGAGGCACAGAAGTCCTGTCTTCAGTTTTAGTTAGTGCTTTGGCCTCAGGAGGACACCAAGCTGTCACTGTGTGCTTTTTGCCTGGACCAAGGACCTGTCAGCCTGGCTGTAATGTGTTTGCTGTACTGAAAGCTAAACATGGGTCAAATTATTTACTGGCCCACACTGTACCTGGCACAGCTGGGGCTGGCTGCATTCATGCTGCCTGGGGATACCCTGGTCCTGTGCTGGTGTTTTGCGTTTCCTTCCTGACAAGCTCGGAGAGAGGCTGTATCAGAGTCACGTAGCACGCTCGCATGTGAATAATGGCTTTGTTTACATGCATGCTGTCTAATCCACACTTCAGTTTCAAAATATACCAGAACATATGTCTGCATATAGCCACTTCAAGCTTGCTTTGTGGACCTTGAGGTCCTGGAAGGAAAATTAGGCTATTGTTTATGATGAGCAGCCTGCACTGGACTGTACGGGAGTGGTGCTAAGCAGAAGCATCTCCCAGCCATGCAGTGGTCATTTGAAAGTCAGAGTTGGAAGTCAGGATTTGATAGGCAAAACGTAACACTAATTCTACTTTCCCAGCTTCTAAATGATGCAGACTTTGTTTCCAGTGGCTTTCCAGAGCTCCACTGATTTAGCCAGCATCTATTTCCACCTACTGTCTTCTCGTTTCCATCATCCATGAGGGATCATGAGGTTATCCTCTTTCAAAATCTCCTTTCCATGGATGGACTTGTAAGTTCTCTGATGATACACAGCAGCTCAGCATTAATTTTCATGCTACAAGAATGAAAATTCATTGTGGAAGTAAAGGAAGAAGGGGGAGGCTTCCTCGCCTATCGGGTCACCCAGAGCATCTTGCTCTCCAATGTCTCACCTTGTCTGCGATCTTGAGGAAGGCAATATAACCATAATCTAGCAGATGTAAGAGAAACAGAAAGGAAGGATACATTTTACATCAGCTTCAGAACTAGTTGTCTGAAATAGTTAGGAAAGGTGGCCCAGTGTTCACGCTGTGAATTTTTTTTCCTTTCTTCTTGGCAGGGCTTGTTTTGATCACCTATCCTGAGCAAAGGACTGCATTCATTAATTAGGAACAAAATGTCATCTCACTAGAAAACCACCTGCCATGTGGAAAGTTGTGCCGTGGAACAACATCTCCAGCATAAATGCAAATTTAGCTGTCTTGAAGACAGAAGCTGAGAGAGAGCTGGCACAATTGAACAGCTACAACAAGCCAGCCCAGGCTGGATTAGTAGTACAGCTGTACTTGGAATGTGTAAATTATGGAGATCCTTTGGCAGAACCCCAAACTCTCATCAAATCTGGGTCCCTCTCCATCATCCCAGTCTTCCTCATAAACAGCTATAAGACTCTTGCCGGTGCTTAATTTGACCTTGTTCGTGAAACAAAAAAGTCTCCATTGCCGAAAGGCTTAAACTTTTGCAAACGCTGATTAAGGTTGGAACTTTGCCTTCCACTTCAGTGGGGGCAGGTTTGGGCCCTTGAGCAGTGAGCCGTGAGGGAGTGAACAGGATGATCTAAGAGAAACATGCTTGGTCCTTGATATGCCCAAGGCTGGAGGCCAAAGACTTTTAAGCATTGAAGTGTGTCACTGGTAGATTACATATATCCTGTCATAATTTACAAGGGGTTTAGAGCATTAATCTCTAAAGAATACACAGCATGAGGAATATTTGTAAGATGAGGAAATCTACTGAATTTCTCTGTTTATATCATATAAATAAAACATTTTTTAAAAGTCATCCCATACAGCTGAAAAATAGTAATGATAAACTGACTTTTCAGCCAGCTTTTCCTCTATAGAGATACAACAGCGAGGTACTGTGGTGGTTCCTTAGTGGCTGAGAGTAACAAGCTGTGAGCACCACGGCTGGGCTGGAGATGCTACAGGAAGCATCCTTTTCTTCCAGCTGCCTCTGCGCAGTCTGATCTCATCCATTAAGCTCAGTTAGTAAACCAGCAGAAAACAAGATTAAAAAATAAAAATAAATTTAAAAAGAATCAGCACACTGTTAAATATTCTGTCGCTAAGATACAAGAAATGCTTCTGAAAAGTTTCTCCCAGAAAGGACATAATCTTTTTTCTTCCATTTCAGGGTGACTTGACTTTTCCTCCAATGAATGTCATTGAAGAGATCCTGCTGAGCAAGAATTGAATCTGAATACATTTCAATCCTAGCTTAAAGCTCACTTTCTTTATACCATTATCAACATAGTCCTGCTTATTTCAAAACAGCTCAAACTGAGTGTTTCATAGAAAATTTTACTTTAAGTTTTTCCCTGTGACTGGATTAAGATAAAAATGCCTCAGGAAGTAGAGTAGATGAGAAATATAGGTGCTGTTTGTACAAGAGTCAAGGTAGTATTTCTGACTGCACTGAGTAGCATAATACCATCTTCTAAAACAATGGTTCAGAAGTTACAGACAAATAAAAGAGCATTTGGAGTTTTGACTACCTGACCTTGTTGATTGATAGACACAGGAACCTGTTTTGCCAGCAGAACAAAACCACCAACTCTACTAATATTTCAAGCTCTTTTTGATATACATCTATAACAGTAAAGATCACATGTTGTTGATTTAATGATATTCTGTAAAATCTAGACATCTCAGTGCCCAACCAGGATGATAACTAGCTCATCCTCACAATGCTGAACCTACAATGTCGGACTAAAGTTGTTTGTTTTTCTTAACAGAGCACATAGTTTCTAAATATTTGCTTAAATCTCTGGGGACCTGACATTCTGTCTTGACCAGGAAAAAAAAATTAAAGCTGTCAAAAGAAGACAATGAAAAGCAAGCGACAGATGAGTGTAGGTTCTGGAGCGGCTTGACACCATGCCAGTTCCTCCTTTATTTTTGTAAATATGTTGGTTCATGGTGTCGGAAAAGATTGTTCTTCTGTAAGTAAAATGTAGCATATACAGCAAAATGTAAACTGAGCACCTTCTACTAGAAGCAAATGTACATAAAGAATTTCAAGCATTACAGTTAAACTGCATTTCTGAAATTTAGCTTATATTGTTTCCACTGAGAACATCAAGTTCTTGGGCATATGGCATCACCAGTAAATTGTTACACTTGTCTATGTTAATTGTCATAGTTTTTAAGTCATTAAGTCATTTAGAGTTACTAAGAAGTCACTGTGGATCTCCGAGGTTGATCTGCTGTGTTATACGGAGCAGAGGTTTCAGGAATGGCTGCTTCAGGTCTCATAGCTCAGACTGAAACAGAATGTGTTTTTCAGAAAAAGGTCCAATCTTGATTTAAATACTTGCAATGCTAGAACCCCCCCAAACCCAGACAGTTTTTTTTCTGGGGGCATACATCAATCTCTGCAGAGCTGGCTGAGATTCTGCTCCGCAGCAAACAGGCTGTTTTTGGCTAAAATGGCCAGTGTAACCTAAACAACTATTGCTTTTTTCTTGCACAGGCTTTTCTCCTCTCCTTTGCAAGATGAAGTTTTGACAAGACTAGGATACTGGATGCAGTATTTTGCTAGTTAGCATATCATCATTTACAATGCTGAAGAATTTCAAGGATATTTCATTCTGGCTTTGTGAGTCTTTTGTTTAAGTTACTCACATTGCAATCCTTCACAGGGACCCTAATTTTTCTCCCTGCATGTTACCGACAGCTGTTTATGTGCTGGTGGTCGTGTTTACCAAAGTGATATACTGGTCTGTGGCAAATATCAACATGCAAGGCTCCTTCTGCCTTCACAGAGCAGATGTAACAATGGATATTTATTTTCAAGCTGTTAGTGACTTGGAGAGAAATGGTCACATGCTCTCAGGCACATGGTGTGACTCCTGGGGATGTGCTGTGCAGGGCTGAGAGTTGGACTTGATGACCCTGTGGGTCACTTCCTACCCAGCATATCCTGTGGTCCTGTGATTTGATGTTTGACACAGAGACCTACACAATTTTCCTTTTTGCCTTCTCTGTATTTCTTCAGCAGGCTGTGGGACACTGTTAGTCTAACCATCCAAATCATCCTACAGGTCTGAAAAACACCGAGGAGCTAGAATTTATGTTCTTAAAGCTTTAATTCCTCTTGCAAACTATTTCTTTCTTTCCTTTATACTCCTTGGCATCTGGGTCAGTTCTTGTTCTTGACATCCTGAGTTCAGGTGAAATGGGTGCTGATTTTTGCCTTTTTGCCAGGATGCAGTGGAAACTGGGACAGGGGAGTCAAGAGTCAGGAGTGTCCCCAGCACTGTCTGTGCTGCACCAACAATTTCCATCCCACAGGGTCTGACTGTGAATGGTTTTAATCTTCCTCTGATTACAGAGGCACAGAGGAAGCTCCAAAATGGTCTCAATATTCCCCTGCTTCCCAAACTCCTCTGAGGGCACAGACTGTGCAGAAAGGCCATGGTACACAGCCACCAGCACAGCCTCGCTTTCTCAGCTCAAAATACATTCAGCCCTGCCTCAGCCAGCTCTGGGAGCCCCTCAGCACTCTTCTGCTATCTGCTCACCTCTTATGGGATGATTTGCTTTGCTCTTTCTAGCAGAACACATACCCAGGAGAGCTCTCCTGCTTGACTGGCAGCTGTCCTTAGTCAAGCCCCACACAAGGCGTCCAGCTCCAGTATCCATGCTGGCAAAGCAGGTCCTCTGCTCTCCTCTCCCCATAGCTGGTTGTGTCCCATCTCACGAGCATGCCTGGTCAACAGTACAGCCAGCGCTCAGCCTTACTGCTGTTTAGTTTAATTTAACTGCTTAGTTTTCTGATACAAAGGTAAATCTCAGGCCTTATTGAGCAGGCCCATCAGATCTGCTACTTTTGGTCTGGTTAGGTCCTTTTATTCCACTGTATGGATGAGTCGATATCTGCAAAAGCCTTTTAAAGAAAGGAAATAAAAGGCTTGAATTTGTTATGTAAATATGTATTAGATAAACAAGGTTTACACCAAAATATGCACGGAGAGAGGCTTTCCAGAAAAAGACGCATAAAAAATTTCCTTTGAAAAGCACCTTATCATAAAGTGCTATTTCTCTCTAGTGGAAACTGGCCTGGCTACACACCTTTTTTTTCTAAATATTCATCATGGAAACGCTCTATTTGAAAATGTAAAAAGAAACCCAGATCAACTTCAATATTCCTAGTTGATACCAGCTTGTAACCCCTGAAAATATGTCTTTTCTACTCATCCCATGTGGAAAAACCTGTAGTCCAATATCCTAGCAGTTATGGGGATTCCCAAAAAGACAAGATTGGTGCAAAAAAAATTCTCTCCTGATGTGTATTTTCATCTTTTTAGGTCCTGTTCATAAAACAGTTCTGAAGATACTCTTCATGAACTGGAGTGGTTCCAGCAATAAGCCTCTCCTTATCCTATCTGACCCTTATCCAATCTGTAGGGTTGGCACACGTTTCTGTTCCTTAAAAGCATGAGGGCAGAGAACATACCTCCCAGTGTTTGGCAGAGTGCTCTTGATACCATGGGTGCATGTCTCATTAGCTTCCCAGGAGCTAAACATCAGCAAATGTGATCATCAGAGGAAAATTACAAACCTGACTAAATGGTTTCAGCCACCTGCTGCTTTGAGGAAGGCATTGTGCTTATCAAAAAGAGACAATTTCAATTCTCTTTTAGGACAAAACAGCATTTAAGGACACAAGGTGTTGCTTCAGTTGTTACCTGTCCGTGCATGATCTTAACTGAGCATAATACTGCTCTGACTAGCCATAGCTGCTCAGGGCATTGCAGGGGAACACCTCCAGACAAAGCAGGGCACAGGTGCTTTTCTGCAAGTCCCTTCCCATTCCCATTCATAGGCAAGTTGCTGCTGAGGAAAGATCACAGACCTGAGATAGAGAATATGTTACCAGTGTGGAGACAGAGGACACCTTGCTGTGTAGAAGCAACTCACACATGTATGGCCTGGGGGATAAGGAGAGAGCTGAGCAAAGGAGGGTTTGAGAGACAGTCCTGTAACTACACAGGACAGTAGTCCAGGATTGCCAAGTGCCCTTTGCAATACGCCTCTACAGTGCTGCAATTTATTATCTAGCATGGCTAACTTAGTGGGATGGGGTGATGAAGGAGAAGAGCTGCTACCAAGCAGGCGATGCCAGCTCCATGTCTTCTGAGAGTACTCCTGTGTAAAAATCCCCACATGCATTTACTCAGGGGCACAAAGAGGGGACTGGGAAGCCAACTCTAACTGCACTTCCTAAAATGGAGAACTCTGCTATTTTCAGGAGAAAATAGTCATTCTGTGAGATAAACAAGATACATTTCCCTGATTGTTCCTGTCTTAACAAATGTAGCTCTTCTTGGAATAAAAAGGGTTCTACCAGATCATTAAACCACATAGTTGTCTCAGCTTCCTTTAATTAAGGATTGCAGTATTGCTTTTTTTATTGCTTAAATAAAAAATAGTTACAGCTCTGCTCTCTGCAGTTTGTTTCTATTCTATTTCTCCAGCAAAGCAGTTCTTTCTGTGAAAACTCAGCAGGGGAGGGAAAGAAAGGGTGAGCAGAAGTTCATCTACTTTCAATGAAAGAAATTAAATGTGATTTTAAACAAGAAACCTCTAAGAACTTTTTCCTCATTTCTGATTCGGCTTTTATCAGGAGAAGCACAAATCAGAATTACCAGCCATAAGTACAACAGGAACAAGAAGCTTGGATGATAAACAGGGAATGGATGTAGGAGCACAACTGGCATCTTCTTTGAGGTCACACTGCTCCCTCAGAGACTTGCTGTGAAGGCCATACAAGCCTGTGGTGTCTACAGAGCTGCCCATGTGACAAACCGTCCATCTGTTCGATGTACCTACTGATAATCTGGGCTAACTAGTCTAAACCACAAAGATCTCATGTTGCGAAATGTCTAACTTTTCTTTTGTTGTTCCAAGTGTAGTTTGTCTTTCTTGTGCCTACCAGGGATATTTAAATCGTAACAGACCTGCTACTAGACCTGTAGTGCAGAAGAACTTCTTCATTAATTGACTCAAAAGCTTTTGCACATGGGGTGTTATGATAAGTTAGTAATGCCTATTCTGGATCACCGGAGTTCTCTAAATGCCTTTATGTTCACTGCAGCCTCAGTGGATTCAGCTTTCAGTGAACAGCAAGGGATGACGTGGTAAGACTAGTCTTTTGCTACTGTGATGAAGAGAGACGCTTTTGGAATGCTTCCAGTCTGGCTTCTCCCCAGAATCTCTTGGAAATCACATCTGGCAGAGGTGAAATTCACATAATAACTGCATTGAAGCAAAAGCTCTTCAACTCTCTCTGCCTGAAATTACATGAATAGTAGCCAGCCATGAAAAGCAACTACTGACTGTTAGAGGAAAGGAGGATGCCTGGGGAAGGTAGGCAGCACAAGATATATTGGCTGTATCTGGAATAGAGTAAATGTTCTACACAGCAACCCCTGTGATGTGGTTTGGGTTTGTGACTAAAACAGATGATGCCACCGATATATTGTCCATTAATGAGTAGTGCTTGCACAGTGTTGTTGCTATCTCTCCTTCCCACTCTGCTCCCTTCCCTCCAGTGAGTAGGATGGGGGTGAGCAAAAAATCTGACCCCTTGCCTGAGCCAAATTGGCCATAAGGGTATTTCCTGTGAGATGATGCCATGCTGAGCACTAAAAAATGGGGGGGTTGTCTTCCAAATCAGTTGTTGCTCTGAGACCACTACCTTGGCACTGTTCTCTTGTAGTAGGTGGTGAATGAATGCTGTCATGTTACTAGTTCTTAACTCCTTCCTTCACTTATTAATGTTTGAGATGTTCTCATCTCAAATTATGAGTGTTCTTGCTTTCCCTCCTCCTGTTCTCTCTCTTGTCCTGATGAGAGGATGCATGGGTGCTTAGCTGCTGGCCATGGTCAGCACACAGTAACCGTTCATGTCTGTAGTTCTCTTTATGCAGATGTATCAGGGAGTGCTGATGAGTGCTTACCTGAGATATGGTTTGGCCTTTAGATGGTTGCAGAACTCCCTTCAGAGCCTATGTACCCAGCTTTCAGCCAGCACACCACAGGAGGTCAAGCATATCTGGGATAAACCCAGGTAAAATCTATTCAAACCATGGCAGTCTTTTGTCTCTAGCAAGAGTGCCTCTACACCACATTATGGAATCACTTCACAGGTGGCTACTGAAACAATGCTCTCCAGGAAATACACTTAATGGGGGTAGTACAAGTATCCCACTGCTGAGTTTCTTACAGCAGGGAGTGAAGCTACTGCCTTGGGCAGTGCTTGAAGATATTTGAAGCAGAGCTTGTTACTGCTGTCCCCAGACCTTTCTTCTATGCTGTTGCAGCCTCAGATTTCTGTCCTTCTGTTGCTCCTTCAGTCTTGTCCCCTAGTCCCATCCATGTGAAATGCAAGCTACAAAACACTATAAAAAGGGTCACCAAAACTCAGACTGCTACTTGATTGTGGGTGATTTTAAAACTTCATATTTAATTTGGTGCAGTAGTATTTATTTCTTAGCAACTTATACGTTTCTTTGCCAAGTGTTGCTGCAAGTTCATATAATATTCAATGAGTGCTCGTCTGCCTCCTGAACTGTTGTAAGTCAGCCATTTAACACATGCTTCACATGGACATCACTTTACTCTTGCTACATTAAACAGCCCTCAAAGTGTTAGAAAGTTTTTGAAAGATTTATACTTCTGATATTGAGATTAGATATATCACAGCGATATGTGGTCATTCCAAGATGTCAGATCGTAACAAAATCTTATCTCTCTTCAGGATCGTGTCTTACCTCTGTTTGTAGCAGAAGGTAGCAGAAGGATAGCCATGATGATGAGTAGTCTTGCAGAGGAACCAAAATTAGTCAAAACCCTGAAGGAGAAGAGCTGCCTCTAATGAAATATCAGACCAATCAAGATGCCGGAGGGAGATGGTATTACTGATAGTTGTGAATTCAACAGGGAGAAGCTATGCTCCTTTGATAAAACAATTTAATGTTGTTCAAAGGAGTTTCAGTTAATAACTGAAATACTTTATTAAAGTCGACAGAAAAATAGGGGGGGGTCGGTAGTTGCTATATACAGCAGAAGTGTCTTATTGATTATAGACCCAGAAGCAGGTTAAGTGCTTGATTTAAATATTAAACAGAAGAGTATTATATCCAGTTGTCAGCTGTTTAAGAAAAATTATTTTAAAGGCATTTGTAAACAATATATAAAATCACAATCAGGAAATACTAAACAAGTGTAGAAATTGCTGGGTTAGTGAAAGCAAAGCACACTCAAACTCCTCAAGTTTCAAAATGTATAGTTGTCCAACACAAGGACTGGGGAACTTGTTTACCTGCATGTGAGGAATGTGGATTTGCAATTGAGAAACCAAAAAAGCAACAGTTTTAAGGACCACTTTGTGGTGTTTCACAGCTCACCAGCAGACCAAGCACCACAGGCTGTCTAGCAGTAGTTGAAAGCACTGGTCCTTTGGACAGTCAATCCAAGCAGAACTGCCCTGCCCTAGGATTTACCCTGGATAAGAATATCCTCTGGTGGATTTGGCCCTTGGTAATTTATGTTGTGGGGAACTGAATTCAGATTCCAAAAGTCATGAGCCAATGTCTGAGACTTTGGTGTCAAACACCATAAGCTGTGTTCAGGTATCTATAGTAGCATATGAAGTTTCATTTAGGGAATGAGGAGCATTCCTTGCTTTAAGATGGAAAACAAAGAGATGTTTGAAGTTAGTCCTCTTTTTTCTCCTACAAACATAATCCTTTTTACTGAACTCTTAATACAGACAGTCAAAAATCTTATACAACAGACTCAGTGTTTAAGAAACAAGCACTCAGAAGACATAATAGCCTATGGAGAGATATTTTGGCAGCATGCTGTGAAATAGCATGAGTTTTGCTACAGTAGGAATTCAGCAAAAGCCTAATTACATCTACTTCGAGATTGGGTAGACAGTGAAATTCTCCATGGGTACAAGGAAATTATATCCCTACCAGACAGAAAGCAATTTTCTCTAATCTGAAAATAACAATGTGTAAAGGGGGTCAGCAAAGAGAAGAGACGTGGAAGAAGAAACAGAGTACGATTAGAGAGGGGAAGGAAGCAAAATTGGTACAACATGGCATAAGGTACAGATCCCTGCTTGTGTACTCATCAGATGGAGTATTGTCTTCAATTTTAGCATTAGTAAGACTATTTAGTTTTCACTGTAAAACAGTCATGATACTCCACGATCACCCGCAAAGGGTTGCATTGACAGAGATTGATAAAATACTATTAATTAATAAATTGAACCCTCCAGCAAAAAGGGATATGCAATTAAGGACTGCATACCAGAAAACACACATCACCAGCTGTCTTAAAGCTATGCTAGCATTTGAAGGAAGTGTGAAGCACCATTTAAATTCCTACAGCAATTAATCAGTACACTCCATTTCCCCTCGGGGGAAACAGAGCTGCCCTTAATTCTCCATTTCCATATTCAGTGAGAATGAGGGCAAATACCCCAGGAGCCCATTTCCATCCCCTCCCACCCTTCCCCAGCCCCCTGTCAAAAGCAGGAGCAACGAGATTCAACACAGAAGTTCCCTGTGGTTGTGTTTCTGAAATGGCAGCTGGGCAGTGGCAGTGTCCAGGCTGGATGGAAGGCCTGCACCAAGGTTATTTCACATCCCAGAGAAGCTTGTGCAGTAAGATACAGCACCGTGGTAGCCCCATTGCTGACAAGGGTTGTCACAAATATGGAAATGTATTAAATAAGCAGCCACAGAGGAAGATGTTTTGGCACCTCCTATGAAAATATTAGTTGAAGTGGATCTCCTCTCATGGCCATGGACTACCTATATTCTTCAAAAAAGAACTCCATTGCAGAGGGAAAAACATGAAAAGAATCACTTATGTAGAAAGCTTACATTTTGGGCCTTGAACAAAACCCCTTTGATATAGCAAACTTCAAAATACGACATTTAACAGTTTGGTGCTGTTTGAATAACTTAATCTGAAAGAATCAGGCTAATTTCAGTCATTCAGAGATTTATTTTTCTTCATTTGTGGCCACCTGCACAACTTGCTGTCTTTCAATGGGTTGTATCTTCATCTGGATCCTAGTGAATAACTCATTTCTGTTTGATGCATTCGCTTTGCATCTCATATCTTCTGAAAGCATGTATTTAATGAAACTGAAACTTCAGTTCTGTTTGTTTTAAAATGCAACCCAAGCTACAAAGGAGATATTCCTGAAGATGAAAAAAATTAAGACTATAGGAATGGTGAATATTGTCATGTGAAATCCAGTAATTTTGCACTGTCAAACAGGACTGCTGAATATAGGAAGCAATTTGAAGATTCTTACCTCAAGCTATCCTTGTGTGATTAAGCTGGTGTAAGACTGGCTAAGAGAATGAGCGATGTTATTTCATGGCATACTTGACAAAACACATCTGTGTTGTGGGGCTACGGATCAGAAATATCTTGCATTCTACTATAGCAGCATTCACAGAGTTGCGCTCAGGTTCCAAGAGTGTTCAGGGAAAAAAATATGAATACCAACGCCTGTGCTGCCAGGGCACTTGATACAATTCGGAATTTAGAGATGGTACTGTACCACCACCTGGCTGGGTAGCCAGCTTCTCAACACCACGCACTGGCTTTTGGGTACTGAACTACAGCAATTTGAACAGGTTCTTGATTCTCAACACGTGTAGCATTTTCCTCTGAAGACTGAGGCCTCTTTATGGGACCTTGAATCGAGACACTTAAAATCGTAGCCAAATTGAACTACCAGACCCTAGGGGGCTAATGGTACACATAGCCTGTTTTGGAAATCTTTTCTTCACCATTTTACTGCCATGTAGTTCCAGTCTAAGATGGATTTTCTCTTCAAACCCTTGAATTAAATAAATCCAACATGTATGCAGGCATTAACCCTTTTCTCTTTAGCATTCCTCTTGGTCCTCAGATTTTACCTCTAGTGACTTTTCAGCTCTTACATCCTTTAAAACTAGAGTCATGTGGAGAAATTTTAACACTCAAAGCAGTCCTCCATGCTCAGATTAGTAGTAAAAGGAATTTACATTGGTGAGATATATTGAAAACCATTTACTGGTTTTTATTGTTCATGAGACATTGAAGAAATCCTGAAATTTGACCCAGCCAAATAGTTTAATATCAACTGCTAAGTGACCTTTTGCAGCTGCTTCTTTATCAAGAGGATTATCAGTTACGATTCATGGACTGGTGAAGAGTAAGAATTCCATGTAATTCTTTGTAACTACATAAACTCCTGGAATGAGATTTTAGATCCACTGTCACTTCTGCTGCACAGCATGGTTTTTATAGCATCAGTTTGGAGTGATCCCTGAAGGGCTTATTGTACAAACTATTTAGCTTAACTTTGTGGACTCAGAAAGCAAAAAAACCCAACCGACATGGAGTCCTGGGATACAATGCAAACTGCACATCATCCTTTCAGGCACATTTTCATCAGGTCAGCTCTTCTTTTCGTCTTATTCATCAAACCCTTTGTGTAGGATTTACAGCACTACATAAACGTTAAACCCCTTCTTAGCTATTGGGAAATCGCAGTCCCAACATGCCTTATGCTAGCAGTTTTCTTGGAAGCAACAGTTTCTTACAGCACAGCTGGAACTGCATTTGAAATACTTCTGCCTCTCCCGACGTCAGTCTTTATGAACAGGCCAAAATAAGCATAATCTTGTTCAATCATCCTTCATTTTTCCAATCACAGAAGGAAGAATTCCTGGAACTATTTTAAGACTCACTAGGCATGGAAACTGCTCCTGAGTTTGCCCAGTTCTTAGTGGCTATTACTAACATGCAGGATTTGCCAAGAAGTAACAGGATTTTATTTCTGTGGTTTTGCAAGTGTTTTGGTGAGGCCAGTAAGCCAAGACAGAAACTGGTGATTCCAGCACACAGTGACCCTAATTCAAACTTAGTAATTGCTGTGAGAAAGGCTTCTAGAAAACTCTCAGTTGTATCACTCCTTGTGTAAGTTTCAGCCATGGAAAGATGGTAAAACTAACAATTGAAATACACTATCACAACAATATATGTGGTAAGAAAATGACAGATGGATCCTTTGCAAGCCACATCCTTATCTACAGGATTACAAACAGTTATGAAGACTGGTTACATTTCTTTGGAATCATATTGTTTTCTAGAAGCTGATCTTTTAAACCATTTATGCCCTATGTTCACAGCCGCTCTTAATGGGCTCAGAATAATGTAGGAGAGAGAGTGTTACACAAAGGCTGGGAGAAGCTGGATCTGTTTCTCCTTATAGCAAGGCAATTCAGTGTAATTTGTAAAGTCTTCATCAGCAGGAAATGCTTCTGATAATAAAACTGGTAGAGTTATATACTCCACACACCAATCTTAGTGTGATGCAAAACACCATATAATTAGCAATCTGTCTAACATTTGGAGCTACAGTTGGCATTCCAACTCCAGACAGGCTCGGTTTTGTGCATCTATCCCAGAGACACCAGGCATAGTTACAAGAGACATTATTCTGTGCCTGGAAAGCAATGTTTCACAATCCCAGTCTCAAACCAGAGGGCTAAGCACAAAACCAGAGCATGCATTCTCCTCTCAGTATTAAACAACTGAATTGATTCATCAAGTTCTCACTGACAGTAGATACTGCCTACTCCTAGATGGATGTGGCGTGCCATCTTTTTTTGCCAGTGGCTTAACTGCTTCCCTTGTTTTAAACCAGCTTCCTCTACCACTGTAAGACATCCTCTCTGATTTCTTGCAAACCTGTCTTTTCTCCCTCAGTCTCATCCTTTCTTTGCCAAGGTCCCTTTTGTTGTCTTGATCAGCTCTGGATCTAAATAGAGCACAGAGTTGAATTTCTCCCACAAGTTGGACAGTGGAATGAGAGAACAATTAAAATGCTAGCAACCTGCCTTAATGTATTAGGATCCCTCCCTTGACTTCAACATGTTTTGCTCCATTAACATTAGAAATAGAACACAAGAAAAAACTCTTTGGTGCCAAATCCTGCTGGACAAAAAAAGGTGAGTTTGAAGTATCAAGAATTGGTTAAATAGATAAAATAACTCCATTTGAATTCCCAAAGCAAGCAAGCAGCTGCAAAGTGAATTTCTACTAAAATTTTGGTGCATGTCTCAGTCTCCCTTAAAATACAATTGCCATGAGTTTGGAAAAACTCATGTTTACTTAGAAATGAGCACATGAATAGCAGCATGCTTCTTTTGCTGATGACCAAGTAACACACTGAACTGTTTTTCAGACTTTGACCTGCACACCACTACAATTTTTTTAGGAGCTGCAGCCTCTTTTATAAGAATCTCAGCTGACTGGTAAAGGCTTCTGAGTTGTTTTCTGCAGTTTCTTGAAACCCTGCAGGAGTGCCACAGGATCTCCTGCTGACAAGTTGAGAAACACTGTTCTAAATCACTGTTCTGCAGTTTTGTAGCTTGTTTAAAGATTCCATTCTAGAGGAAAAATACAACAGTGAGATTACATTATTACAGTGGTGAAACACTGGCACAGGTTGTCCAGAAAAGATGTGGATGCCTCACCCCTGGAACTATTCCAAGGCCAGGCTGGATGGGGCTCTGAGCAGCCTGGGATAGTGGGAGGTGTCCTTGCCCATGGCAGGGGCATTGGTGATGTTTAAGGTCCCTTCCAACCCAAAGCATTCCATGATTCTATGATTCCTGCAGATACTCAAGCTTCCCCTAACCCTGGACTGCTGTGTACTACTGATGGGCTTCAGATCCTAAGTGTGGAAATTTATCGTGAATCTGGTCTAACAAGGTCCACCTGTAAGCAGTGCTCATCAACTCATTGCTATACGTCCAGTCTCTGCTGAATGGAGTATGTTTGCATTGTACTGCAACTGCAGGATGCTTCAGATGAAATGGGTGGATAAGTCACAGAAGTTCATGTCAGACATACAACTCGGATTGCCCACAGAAGTGCTCTTGTGTGACACATACTCCAGAACTAGACGGTATCATTACACAAATGAGTACTACTTAGCTGTACAGTTGCACGGGCCTTTTAATTCCTGCATGAGAACGACCCCACATGTCATGCTGTGGTCAGACAGAAGTGGCTATTACACCCCTTTGGTATGGCAGTGGTGTGTGTGTAGTCCTGCTGCTCAGCAGAACGTACTGGAGGGAACTGCAAACACTCAAGAACAGGAACAGACCCCTTTGCCTACGTTTAACAAAAAAGCATTGAAACTGTTTGTGGTACACATAGTACCATAAACATGCAGTACTACACTTCTGCCATCTTTTGGCATCGATGAGTTTCAGCAGATTTTGAGGAATCAGATAAGCTACAAGCAGGTTCACGTCTAAGGCCCGGGGTTCAGAATGTGCAGCTGTAACTGCAGGTAATGGAAGAGCAGAAATGCAGAAAGGTATGGCCCAAGACTAAAAATAAATCAATTTTGACATCTGAAGTTAAAGGTGAAATATATTGCTATCAACTATTTTCAAGAAAGAGCTCTCTATTTTTACCTTGAAATATACATTTTTATTCCACAGTCTTTAGCTTTATGGTCACTTTCTTGGAAATAAAATGTCAACCAAGTAAATAGTTCACATTTTCAAAACAAACACTTACCAGGATATGCTAAACCTGGCAATTTTGTCATAATACTTTTCTTCTTTAGTCTACCTAATAAATTACCGTGTATCATACAGCCTCCATTCTCTTTTCTTCAAACACAACTGATGTTATGTTGGATTTTACCAAATTCACATGCTCAAAAGATATTATACTTAAAAAATTTTATCAGGTCACACAGCAACATAGGAATTGTGAAAATAGTAACAAAATTGTCATCCTTGTATCATCCTATTAAGTCAACAACCTCTCTGAAAATCATTAACGATGGAGGGCCAAACGTAGCTCTCGGCCAAGCTTAGAGCAATTCCGTTGACTTTAAAAGGAATGCATTTGTCCTGTGAGGTTACTTTTGAGTAAAAGCTGCCTCAGAAGGTTAATGGAAATTAAGCTGTCATCTATTCTAGATTTTCAAAAGGGACAATTTATCCTTTATCACTGGGCAAAAATGAATTTTCCAAAGTATTAATGAATTTCTGTCTCATCCATGCTTTGAAGTTTCGATACCATTCTAAAAGCTTTTTTCTCCTTTGAATCTTTTCTTGTAAGCTCATTTTTTTTTCTTTCTCTAGAATAGCAGGAAGCTCTTTCCAGTTTTTAATAAAGATAAATGGAGCCCCCATGGTTTTTAATAATTGCAATGGAGCACTGTGGTACATTGATGAATTTCCGCAATCACCCGGTGTCATTACATCTTCTATAACAGGCAGAGATCCATATGAACAAGCTTCATAAATTCTGTAACATTCTGTATTTATTCCCACTGGGCACAATGTCAAATCACTCTGCAACAAGGCATCTTGATAGTTTTTTAAACTTTCATTTGTTTCTTGAGGCTGCCACCTAGGAAAATATAAGGGGCGAAAATTAATATTTTCCCCACAGGCAGTGCAATGAAAAAATAGAGATATGCTTTAATTTCCATTACTTATAAAACTGAAAACGCTATCAGTGTAAAAATTTTCTATTACTCACATAGTCTTAACTGCTCTTAAAAGAATCTTCTAAAAATTAACTGAAAATGTCACTGTTAAAAATACACTGTAAGATGTGGCCCTTTTCGGAAATTATTAATACTTAGAAGTGTAAGAAACAAATTGAAATGCCACTTCAAATCTTCTGCATGACTTTGATGACGCAATTTACTTCACAGCACAGTTTAGAAACAGACAAAAAGGGAGACACTCAATGGACTTTTTAATGACTTTGTTTGGCCTCAAATACTTTAAATCAGTAGAGGTTTGCTCTTCAAAAGTTAGGACGTAAAGCAATTTGTTTAACCTGAATTCATCTACTTGAAGTGCCTCAGTATGTCTGGGAGATAAGAGTTTATGTCACAGATACAATCCATCTCCCAAGACTCTTCATCAGGGCAGCTGAGGTCTACCTAAGCACTGCTGTGCCTGCTATTTTATAGGTGTTGCTTTTCAAATTTAAAAAATACAATCAGAACCCTACTCTTGTTAGTCAAAAACAACTGTGCTGTACAGATTAAATCCACTCTCATGTGGAACACAATAAAATATGGCCGTCTTCTTTCTTCTATGAAAGACATTAAACTCCACAAAACAGAAGACAAGTGTTTCTTCTCATAATCAAATATTTGTAAGAAAAAAACAGATGGTCTTTGATGGTTATATATAAAAGAGACTTTTCTATACCAGATTTAAAAATAAGCTTTATGTAAAATACAACAACAGAAAGGCTATTACGTTATAACGACCTAAACAGAGAGTCTCAGCAATGTTGCCTGACTTAATGACTGATTACCTTTATTTGTACTATTTTTTAACACTCAAGAAAAGATTGGTAATAAAGAACCAGGCAAAACAGTCTGAATATTCATGAAGTGAATTAAAGTCTTACTGTTCTCTGGCTGCAATCCAGCAAAGCTTGTCAAGCCCATCCTGTTTCAGAATTTCCATTAGGGTTTCTCTAGAAGAATTCTTATAAACTGTTCCTAAGAAATTACATAGATATGATCTTGGATCACGTAGCATTGACCAGCTGGGTTCTACAACTGGAAAACTTCTGTAGCTGTAAAAACAATGCATTAAGTTAGACAACAATATCAAAGGAAAACATTTTGCAGCATTTCATCTTCACTGCATCATATTTTAAGACTAAAAGAACCTACCTGTTGCCAATTCACATCTATAAATACAGACAGACCCACAAGTCAATCAATTCAAGTCCTGTCCTAAAAGTATGTCTTTATCCCCTTTGCCCCCACCACTCCTTTCAGAAAGTTTCCAGAATACTGACATCTTTTTTCAACATCAGAACTATTATTTGTGCATATTACAGAATGTCCTTGACTAACATGCTTTTCCAAAGAAGCTGTTCTTGATGCAACCACAAGTTTAAACTGAAATGGCCAGGTTAATGGTAACTACGGCACTTAAAATCTCACCTACCTTAATCTCTAGATATGCCTATCAATTGAAAATACCACTGGTAACCTCTCAAAGCAAAATCTCACTTTGATCTGAGTGAACGTCAATAATCTCATCTTTTGGCTACTAAATAGCTTGTTGTACATTGTTTGAGGGAGCAGTCCTTTCCTCATACTTCTCCTGCATAATGAATGTTAATTCACTTAGTTTCTAATAACCATTTGTCCCTTCGTGACAAATATTTTTGCATCATTCTGCATCTTCATTTTCTCTCTTTATTTGGAAAATCTGGCACATTTTCATGCCTTTAACCCTGTTTTTTTACAGCCATTGTATGCAAGGGCTGGAAACCACCATTTTGATACCCAGTTTATCTTCCTCCACCCAGCTCTGCACCCTAGTTTATTGCTGTAAGTGTTGTTGCTTTCTCTTAACTGTCACCTTAATCTCTGCATCTCAAAACTCAACTTCTTTCCACTTAGGAGCTTCCAATGCCATCAATTCTTTGACACCATCAATAATCCAAATTTAGCGTATTTCAGAGATACTGTGATCAAGTTCAAGCTGTACATAAAAAAACTCTATACAGTTTTCCAGCCTGTTGAGCAAACTGGATCAATACATGATATTGAATTCAAATTTGACACAAGATATGAAAATAATCCTGTATTCCTTTCAGCTTCTATTACCCTGGTAAGTAGCTAAACCACTACCAACTGTGTTAGTAAGAAGTAAAAATACATCTAGCTGAACCAAACCTTTATTTACTCCACATAAATAGTTTGAGCACTTAAGTATAACAAAAATGGGGTTTTTAAGCAAGCAGTTAAGACAGCTTACACTACTGTGATAATGGAGTATAACAACTCCCAACGGGAAGTCTTTTGAGCCATAATGGAGGTTAAAAAAAGTACTCTTTCCTTTCCTGAACAAATAGTACCTGCAACTTTATTACATAAATATCTTTTAAATCTCCATGTCACTGGTAAATATTACATCAGCAGTTATGATAAATCTCAAGAGTAAATCTACTGAAGAAACAATAAACACAAAACCTCAGGAGACACAGGCTCATTTTCTTAAAGCTTCCTAAACTCTAGTATTCTTTTCCTGTTATCATTTTTATTGCTAAATGCAAATTTCAAAGACTCCAATGCCTGATTTAGATAACGATTGATAGGACCATGTTCTGCAATTTACTTAAAATTGTTTTGGGCATCAGCAGTAACACTCAGTCATATTTTCCATACCTCACGCGTAACAATTAATTCATCAATTGCAACTTCTGGCTATAGCACTTACGTAGCTACTCCTAAAGGCCACTGGAAAATATCTTCTTCATTTACAAACACATAGTCATATGTAACAAAGAGCAGATTTACAAAGCCCCCGTTTCGCTTCAGGTATGGCTCAATCCACGCGTTGTTGCACTGCTCGTTCCCGAGCAGCACCACCGCCACGTGCTGGATTTTGCGGGTCTCCATCAGTGTTTGTGCGTAGTGCAGCCACTGCGTGGCGTGGGCGATCTTCGCCGGCTCCCTCCCGTTCAGCACCAGCACCACATGCTCTGCTTCCACCGAGAAGTAACCGGGAACTACAGACGGGCCAGTGAGGAAGCTGAGAAAACCAAAATACAACACTAAACAAAGTAAGACAAATTATTTACCTTAATCCTCTAACTAGTCTTACTACACAGTATGTACTCCAGAGATTATTTTTTCTTCAATAAAGTAAATGCAATATACTGCAAACTTACTGTGCAACTATAACCACTTCTGTCGTTAGAATCTACTGCTTAGCAAAGGAGTAAAGCTGCTTTCATTTTTATTCGGGAAAAAAAGAGATTGACTTAAATAAGGTATTTTGTCAATACATCAGAACTAGTACCATACTCAAATCTCAAAATGTGTGTAAATCAACCACCTTTCAAAAAAATGGGTGCACCTTGATGTTCACTAAAGGTTAAACATTTTCTTAATTCCAGATATAACCAATGATTGCTGTATTAGAACAAGAGAGAGGCCCTCCCAAAAACCTGAAGATTATACTAAATCTGGTACCATTAGGAGGGACAGTTAGCAAGTCTTGCATACTACTTTTCTTAGTATTTTGGTTAAGTTTCTGCTGAGCAGAATCAGTAACACAAGAGGCATCTATCTAAATGTAAACCTAGGCAGGTTGTATGACCCAAGTCAAACTTGAGGCTCTGATATAAGGTAGTAAGCACAAACATTCTAAGTTACAAAATGGCATTTCTATATCTTGCACAATGTATTTAACAGAAGAATTTCAGTCATGTAGCAAAATCATTAAATCTTTAATCATTTGCAAGTATCTGACAAAAGCCATTTATGAACTGCAATGAAACAAACCAGTATTTGCCAGTACTGCTCTTCAGTTACCTGGTGTATTAACAGATTATTGACTGAACACAAAGAAGTAGTAGTTATATAGCTTGGGAAAAAAGCAGAGGGGAGAAAACAGTATTTCTTTTTTCTAGGAGTTAGTTAAGTGCTAGTTTTCTAGGTCTGCTGCATTACTAGTTTTTCAGCTACCAGCAAAACTTAATTTAGAGTGAGCATAAGTTTTAACTCATGAAGCGCTGAGACTGACAGTTAGTTTCAGTTCAAATATACTTACTGAGGAAAAAAATCCCTCACAACAAAAGCTGTAAAAACTACTCCAGTGAGGTGATCTGAAGCAGACTGATCTTAGACAAGTGTATTTTAAACCTGAGTTAAGCTGACATGCTGCTGGCTTGGTGGGAGGGGTGTATTTTGGAACCAAGATTCGTGAGACTCATGACTTAGAAACAAGACTTCTAATACATTAAATGTTTAGTCAGATCAAGACTTAAATCCGAAGTTTAACAGACAATGAGAACAGAATCACTAGGATTCCTAAGAGAGAATACCTTGAGCTTTGGAATGCCTAAAATAGGGACTAAGTTACATACATGGTCCAGTGATCACCTTGCAAAAAGAGACTTGGGGAGAAAGGGTTTTTTCCTATGACACAGCACTTAGAGGGTAACAACTTTACAAGAATAACGAGATGTACAGGTTAGGAAGCAATGACCTGTGTGTAGGAATATATGAAGTTGAAAACCATAAAATTACAGTGGGGAAAAGAAAGTAACACTGTGCAAGTCTCATAAATCCCATACTTTAATAATTAAAACACTGTGCTAGGGTTGTACCATTAACTCTCAATCAGAACGCAACTGGGATTGGGAAATGGGAGAGAGATTACAGAAGCTGCAATATTAAGGGAGTAGTCCTAATATTACTAACTACTCACATGAAGGCTAGATCAAAGATAATATGGGAAGATTACGTTTTTTGGACTAAATACATGACTTGCTTTCCACAAAGTCCTTGTTTTTCCTTACTAGTCATAGATAGTCATACAAAAAGATCCTATTTTAGACTGGGTCTTACAGTGCCCATTCTGAAGGTGTTAGACAGCCATTCTGTAACAGCAATGATTAAATCTAACACTTGCAGCAGGAGACATTATAATAAATACATCCAGCATAGACATATTCATTATGCAATAAAGAAAGGAATTACATAAAAATGAGAAAATCAAGAAAAGAACTTGGAAAGGAGCAGTCCAAATCACAAGAAGCTTTCAAGGAGTTTGTAGACTGTTCAAAAACACTGTATAAGAAGCCTAGGCACGCTGTGTTCTTCAATCCAAAAACTAAACAACACAGACCCCGCCAAGCCCATATGGCTTAATAGAAAAGTAAGGGAGATTCCCACACCTCACTTATTCACTTCAGCAAGAAATACAAGGTTGAACACCACAAGTATTATATCAAATGGAGGATTTGGACCTGGAGAGCATTCACTTCAGGGATTTGAAGGAACACAAACACAGAATTGCAGAACTGCTGGCAAAGGTGTGCAGCTGTTGTTATGAAGAGACACTATGTTTGATAAGTGGTTCACCATCTTTTGTAGACTCCCATCTACAAAAACAACTTGGGAGGACCCTGGAGAACAGTCAGTATTAATTCCCTCTCTGGAAGAGTCTGTAATAAACAGTAAGATCACTGAATCTTATCAATAGGTAAGACCACTGATCACATATATGGATAAGCACTGCTGGAAATGAGTTATCCTGTTTCACTAATCTGATGAAGATCTATGAGTGTGTCAATAAGAACACAGATAAAGAGGATCCAGTAGACGTAGTGTATTTGGATTTTCAAAAAGCTTCACTAAAGGGTTTTATTAAAATTAAATTGCCAGAAACTATCCCTGGTGGAATCCTATGACAGACAGAAACCTCTGCTGGTTGACTGAGGCAAGGCAGCACTGAATGTTCATAAAATAAAGAGGGTGTGACTTGGTGGAATAGAAATTTAGGAAAGCTCTTACCAAATAGTAAGAGGTAAGAAGTCTGGCACTCTGTGCTCTCCAACATCTTTCTAGATGACAGGAGAGAAGGGTGTGAATTGCTTCAGGCCAAAGAAAGTGTTAAATCCTGCTCTCTTCCTTTTTGCATGAATGTGCCAAGATGTTACTAAAATCCATAGCTATGCAGTTCCTTCTTCACTCCTGTTTTTAAATAAACATCACTGCATTTTTATGGAGAAGCTGATACTTCCCGCATTTTTTAGGCAACTTCTTTGGTGAAAACGCGAAGCCATCAAAATCTATATTAATTATGTGTATTCTCCATCATAAATATACAAAATGGGATTCTTCATGCAACTGTGTTCAAGTGGTATTTTGGCATTTTTTTGTCCTTAGATTTGGTATTCTTTAAAAACGTTCACCAGAGGTCTATTTTTTAACAATCATTAGACTTACCACAGAAAACTGCAGAGCAGCACACATTCTCCAAATATGTCACCTCAGCTAGTTCACTCTAGCCTCATCTAGTAATCAAATGGACATAATTTACCTCAGCCAGGCAGTAAACAATTCTAGGAAATCTTATAACAAGTGAGAAGCCAAAATCACATAATTCTTCTTCACAACATAAACTAGTATTTCCAAATTGAGTAAAGAGTAGCTATTTCATTTCAGAAGCCTAATTCTTAAAATAACAGTTATATTGCGTATTTTCTATACTTTGCACAACAAGTTTCTACTAGCCTGTCAAAAGTTAACCTTTGTTATGCTGGTACTAAACTTAAGCTTAGTATTTTTATAGGATCTAGCATCCAAGATGAAATTAAGATAAGGACTCAATTATCCCTGGTTCATCCAGACATAACAAGAAGATATTTAAATGCAAGTACAGAAGTCTTTCTTTGAGAGATGCATACCCCAAAGAAACATGTGAGGTTATTAATCATCTGAAACAGGCACACTAGAAAGAAAATAACCATTATCAGTCAAGTGACAGACTCATTAAGTGTAGCAAATTATTTTCATGTTATAAACGTGAAAAGCAAGAGCTTGAAAGAAATTCTCATGTCAATACCAAGAAGATAACCTATCTGGCAGAGTATCATGGATTTCTACAGCTTCTGAGATTTTAACTCTGGAAACAACAAAGTCTTTTGCCACCAAGACTGCACTGCATGCACTGGTTCATGGTCAAAGAAAGCACTGTATCCTTTCTCTATATTTGTGAATGGAAGGCTCTGTCAAGGAGACTACCAAGATGCAGTAGCATCATTCATAGTTGATTCTCTAAACTTGTAGGACCATCTTTTATTTGCAGACAAGGAATATAGCTTTTTTTGTTAAAAGAGTACATAAACTCATGTATTTCTTCTGAGAAGATCCTGTATGTACCATGTTCACTGTTAGATACTTCGATAAACAATTTAAAATGGTTAAAAAAAGTTTTGTGACCACTTAAAACTTCCTTTCAATTCACAATCACATGTTTACTTCAAACACTATCTTCAAATTCCAACTAGAATCACATCTTATTGTGCAAGGAAAAAACAGCCTTCTGAAGCAACACACTTTTCAGAAGTTAAACTCACTTAAGTGTGTAATTTATGTATTAAAAGAAAACTTTTTTAACAGGTGGGTCTTGGTGCAAGTGACTAAATGTTACAGACCTACTTCTGCAGACCGGCTAACTGGCCAAATAGACTTTCAGCTTTCACTGTATCTTCACAGAAAGCCTTAAAATAGTATAAAATAGGGACTCAGAGAAAAGTTCTGTATCATTCACTGAATAATATAAAACATTTGACAACAGTCTTAAAACATCCATGATCACAGCTCAAACACCACTGTTAAAGCAAACAGTGCTTTAGGCGTAATGTTCCTTTCCATATAAAATTTTGGTTTGCAAATCAAGTAGCTAACCAGAAGCTAGGCCTCACAGATTGCCTTTGTTATAAACAGAAACAAATTACAGTTTTGACATATTCCTATTTATGAATGAATGAATGAGCCAAGTACCTTTCCCCTGAATACAGCAGAAAGCAAACAGCAGGAGACATCTTCTTGCCTCACACATGCATGCTTGATTTTGTCAATTATGAGCCCCCAAACTCCAGTTCTCAAGACTTTTCTCGAGGTTGTATCCTGACCCTGCCACTGAGGTCTCCTGGCTGCCCTTTTTCTCAACATTGGTAAGTCTTTCCCTATTTTTTTTTAATAACACAAACCATCATAAACCAGACGAAATTGTTCCCTAGTTTCCTATTTTTTAATGGTGACATGTTTGGACTAGAATTGGTTAGTTCTATCAAGTATGTGTTTCCATGTATAAATGACAATTTTGAATGAGAAGCTGTGTGCATATTCCATACTTATCAAAACATGACAAAATTAAAGGATTTGCAACTGTATTAAAATAACCACAACCCTGAGATAGGCAAAATAATGCACCTGAGCAGTGCATCATGTAGTTTAACTTTCCAATGCATAATTTGTTAAAGTTTACACAACTGGAATCAACATAATGAACAACACCTGAAGAATGTTTTTCCTGCTCTTTGGCTTCCTTCTCTCCACTGTGCAGTCACATCAGCTGGCTCAAGGTGCCCTCCAAAAATATGTTGCCAAAGGTAAAGACCTACATAAATAAAGACATGATGGAGAATTTGAATGTACAGATCTTGCCTACTCTACACTCCTAACAAATAAAATTATTTCTGGAAAATGAAAAAGCATCACAACATAAGAACTTGGGAAAGAAATGTCAGAGCTACTTGCATAATATGACTTGGAATTAGTTAAGATGAATTTTTCCCACACTGGCATTTAAAAGCATTCTTTGGCTAACAAATTATCAGCAGATGAAGATATACCACACTACTGCTTCTGTTAGCAACTCTTTCCAGCACACATACCACTAAAAATGAGCAAATATTAATCAGCACTTTAAGGACAAGCATACTTCTCTTAAGCTTTTGTGAAATGCACCAATTTTTTGTGATGGTAATATACCAGGTAATATACCTATGTGTTCTACAATGCTACATGGAAGTTCCACTTTAAACCTGGCATTTACAAAAAAGCTAAAGTAAGAACAGTGATATGTCTTCAGCAGTAGTTAAAGAGCTTGAAAAGATCTTGGCTCCCAGTTTGTGTAGAGGAAACACAGTGTCTTCCACAACAAAACAGTTTCCAAGTTTATCAGTGGCAGCAGTACTGAAGTACACTGCAATACAGAAAATGCTTTATTTCTCACTGTGTGATGCTTTATTTCACAAAGTGTAAATGGGACAAAAATACACAATCTGGTTAGGCAACTAAGAGGCCCGTCCTTGTGTTATACTGTAAACTAGACTGGATTAGAAAAGCAACCGTGTTTCTCTGCCATTTGAGACATTTTCCTTGATGGATGCAGAAGAACAGCCTCGAAAGGAACTGATACAAAGAAACTGGAGTTCAACTACTCGTACATTGCTACAAATTTGAGTATCGGCTACCATTTCCTTAATATTCTTCATGTACAGATATACATACTATTGAATCATATACATAAATTTTAGTCATCAAGAAACAGAGGAAAGTGCTATACCAGAAAGGTTAAATAACCAATACACATTGACTACATCTGCTTACCAATTGCTGCTTTGCCCCAAATCTGTACTCTAAGACTGGTCTGTTCTAGGTGAGATCTCGCATATTTTATCATCTTAAGATTAGCTTCATATCTCTGCTGAGAAGCAGCCAGTTCGTTTTTCTCATCTGCATCCCATGGATTCCACTCTTCGTTTCCCAAGGCAACATGATCTGTGAAACCTAAAAGCGTGAATTACATCACAAAAAGATCAAATTCACATCTCTAGGATGACTGACGAATTTTCTGAAATTCGTGATTTCAAGCAGCACTTGACAACCCTCCTTCAGCCCCGGGCCGGGCACACCACCATCGCCACCACAACCACCATCAAGACCGCCCCCACCGCCTTCTCCTCCCCCGCCGGGCCGCGCGGTGCCGCCCAAGGCACTGCGGAAANCGGCGGTCCCGGTGCGGGCGAGGGGCGGCCGGGCGGCGCGGCCGCAGGAACACGCTGTAGGCCGCGTAGAGGGAGAAGAGGCCGTACGCGACGATCAGGGCGGAGCAGAGCCGCCTGCGAGCGCCCCGCATCCCGCCCGGCGCGGGCGGAAGGCCCGGCGGGGGGCGCCGGGAGGCGGCGGCGGGAGCAGACTCCGCCCGCCGGCCTGGGCTGCGTCGGCTGCCGAGAAGGCTCCGAGCCGCTGCTGCCATGACCTGCCCCTGGCCGCAGCCCCCCCAGCGCTGCCGGCACAGCTGTGCGATGATGTGTAACCAGGTTGTAAACGGATAGATGCACAGCACCGTCAGGTTATGGGAATTTTATATAATGAGGAAAGCTTGGATAGATCAGAGTGAGTCATATTCCACAGAAAGATAGAAAGACGAGTCCTTTTTAAGGCTAGGTGCTGCAGCTTCTGTAAAGACTCTACCAGCCTGTAGACAAACACCACGACCCTAATTGTAGCCAAAAGCACGGCGACCTTCACCTACCCAAAGGAGAGAGAGCCTAGAACAGTACAGATTGTAATGCACTGCACAACTCTACAGCCTTTTCTGGGTTTGAGTGGGTTTTTTCTTGATCATTTTCTTACCCTTATGAACACTGAACCTTGCTCTGACCCTCACCTAAAATTCATTCAATGGACCACTGCTTGTTGCCAACTGAAATGTAACTACTTATCTTAGAAGGCCTTCTGAAATAGGCTTACAGTCAGCTACTGCCAAATCCTTAATCTAATTTAATTGCTTATACATTTGCTGAACTGTACGTCTAGCTTGATGACCCACAGTGGCATCAATGACAGAATGGTTGGGGTGGGAATGCACCTTCAGGATCATTGAGTCCCTGCCACAGGCAGCGATACTTCCCACTAAACCAAGTCACTTCCAAGAATGGGACATTCACAACTTCTCTGTCTTACCACACTCATAATAAAAAATTTCCTCCTTTCAGTTTGAAGCCATTGCCCTGTGCCACGTCACTACCAGCCACAGTAAAAAGTTTTCCTCTTTCTTTTAAGCTCCTTTTATGTACTGAAACCTTATCCATGAAAACCGTACATATAATGCAAATAATGCTTGTCAATACTACCAGTAATCTGTTGCAAAATTGCAGGTCAGTACACTTCCTGTTAGGCGTCGTGGCCCCTTTGCTTTGATTATAGTGATTTATAATTTTATGAAAGAAGTGCACCTCACAAATGCTTTTGAAATGAGGACCGAGCCTCTCTCTTGCCTTTCTAGCTTAGTGCATCTGTGTGAATGCATAAGGAACTGGTGCAGTCACAAACTTTGGGAAGACCAGCAACATGATATCTGTAGTGGTCAATATTAAAATAAACTAGTAACAGTTTTAACTGCAGCCTGTTTTCTAGACTATATCAGTAACTGCATCTGTGTGCTGAGCTGCTAAAATTTAAGGAAAATAATCTTTGTACAAACAAAGATTAATTAAATTTAAAACAGAATACAATAATGAAAATATGATAAACATAGAAGCAAAGGGAAGTAAGACGGTAGTAGAAATTAATTACAAAAGGCAAAGAAGAATGAAAAATGTTTAATCATTTGGAAACACAGGCTTCCTATTGCACAACTTCACTGCTTTGGATGATGATTAGAAAGTTCTCTTTTCTTCCCACACAGATGCAGTTTATTTCTTATAAAAATGACAGAAGTGACTTGAAAAGAAAAAGTCAAGAAGGATTAATCTGAGAAGACTTTGGATTATAGAGCATCTCAAAAATAGTGTCTTAAAAGTCTGCATTTGATTGTGTGCATTTCAATAAGCAATGAGAAAGTGAATGTGGTTTGGAATAGCAGTTATTATTGCTGAGCAGGTCTTTCACAATAGTGATGATAGTGTAGTCTTATTTATAGCAGAGAAGAAAGGTATACTAACCAAAGTGAGGTAAACAGGCAATATCAATCAAAGTCTTAGAACAACTGTAGTAGATGGCAATGCTTGATCATTTGGAAAGAAACCCAAATCCAGAAGTGAAAACATGTGAGAAGGAAGAGCATATGCTCTTGAGCATAGCATCTTAATCTTGTATTTCGTACCCTCGTTAACTTGTACATTTTGCAATTTGCATGGGGTCATTTCTTGGGCAAAACAGGATGTAAAAAGCTGTACATAATGTAAAAAAGGATATTAATTTTATAAAATTTTATATTCTTTTCCAGCTAGTTCAGGACAGACTCAAATAAATGGTTTTCCTGTAATGCAAACTCAAATCACATAGAAACTAGTGGGAATTAAGAATATAGTGCTAAGAATGTACTAAGGGGGAGAGTGTGTGTGTGTGAGAGGGGCTGGACTTAACAGAATGCCTACGTGAATTAAGATCTTGGAGTAGGAGCTTTGTCTATGGATTATGGGAGTGAAATTTACAGAAACATTAAACTGGAAGAACACCTTAACCATGTTATTCCCTGAAATAATGGAAAAACATGCAGCAGATACCAATTTTAGGAATTGAATTCCATGCACAGTGTCTGTAGCGGCCTGCAAAGCCCAGCAAGTACTCCTTCCTAGCACTCTATAACAAATTTCTGATGTATTGTAGAAGGCCAAAAGCCAAGTGTTATGTCACAAGAAGGGAAGAGAGATCAAAGGCATCAGTGATGTCTTGGACCTCAAAGACAAGATCATTATATCTCTAGATGGCATTAAGAAGCAGACATGCCCTACAGCGTAGGAGAGGGTGAAAAGTCCAACAGCCACGGCTAATGAGACTTGGGAAAATCCTGAACCCAGATCTGATAAATCAGGAGGCTTAGATTCTTTCTTAGCTCTGAGGCAGCTTGCTGTATGATCTTCTGGCAGCTTATCTTGTCTCATGGGGCTCCAACTGACCCCTTGTAAAATATACAAAACCGAGCTTCTTGGACTGTTAGGAATCCTAGCTGATATAAAACAGTTGACGTTTTCTTCGAATGAAAGTTACTCAATAAAGACAGAAAGAGTTTCAACGAAAAAGCAGAATGTATTTAATAACAAGGATTTTGAGCAGTAAACAATTGAGCTTTACAAGTTCTTTTCAGGATAAGGCATCATAAATTAGGAGACAGTTTAAAAATCTATCATCAAGTTCAATAACTGTTTAGAGACAGGAAAAAAATAAAAAAGAGCACAGAAGTGTCAAGTACCTTCAAGACATGTCTATTCTGTTCAAGAATTCATTAAAACAAATAAAAATTAACTGGAGTTCCAAAATTAAGACTGAGTGCAGCTGAAAGCCTAAATCAAAATACATTCTGCTGTACATTAGGTAATTTGAGTAAGCAACTCAGAAAGTAAGGCTTTTTCTTGTGAAAAGTATTCTTTTTCTGTACATATTATGATAAAAGCAGAATTTCCTGATACTTGTTTTTACTACTCATGACTGCCTACAATAAATTATTCTTCGGTCTCTGTTACTCCCAACAAAATTCTTGCAGAACTGCTTGTCTTATCTTGGTCTCTGCTCGTCGACTATTGGGTTAGAATTGCAGATGTCACTGGGAAGTTTTAAAAAGCTGTATTGATCAACATGTGACACAGGCAGATCTGAGCAAGGTTTTAAAGCAGAGTTAGGAACGAAAGAAAACACCTGTTAGACACCTAGCCAGAACATGGAATGAAGACAGTTGTTGCCAGAATCCATGCAGAAAGGTGTTGAGCTTCAGTTACTGCTCTCTTGGTCCTGTTCTCATTAATTAAGAGGTTTGCAGGGTTTTCTTCTGCCACCTGCAGAGTGTTGTCGGCAGCCACTATTACAATTTGTCTGTAAAAGCCTCAATCTCCTCTTAAGGCTGCCCCATACAAGGCTGAATGGAAGTGAGAACTCTGCAGTAGACAATTAAAGATATGGAGCTGGAGAGGCCTCTCTGCTGGCCACAGATCACAGTGCCCATTCCTAGCCTTTGGCAGAGGTGCTCTGGATAAGTCTCTTGCGATGAGAGAGGTAACAGTCTTTGGTTATTTTTACTGCTTGATTAATAGAAATGCTCCATTCTGCTGGCTCTGGTTTGTAGGAGTACTCCCTGACATCATCCTTCAGGCAGAACAAGGCTACGGTTAATTTCATTTTTACCTGAAACTAGTTACAGTGGCTGCCCTATCACTTCAACACCGTATTGCTTGAGGCAGCGAGGTGATGGTAAGGAACTTTTGGTGGTGGTAAAAAATTAGAGACAGTGAGCTCTTATTTTTTGGTACAGATGGATCAATAAGAGGATGTCTACCTGTGGCCTTCTAAGTTCACAGTTGAGGTGAGGACAGTCTTCCTGAGAAACTAATGCACTGCAGGAGCATCAGAATAAAATAATTTTTCAGCCTAATGAAATGGCAAAACCAACTGCCATACTTACTTCTATATCACTCTTACATTCAAGATACATCTGTCTGAAGACATTTTTAGATAACAAAGGGTAATGCTCCCATGTGTTACAGTTAGAGTGTCTCCAGGCTGAAGTCTGTACAGATAACTGCTTTATTCCATTATATTCTATTCTGTCAAAGCATAAAGCCTCTCAGAACACTGTGTTTCCTCCTGAGACACAGAAAGAAAGGACTCATAGCTGCTGTTTTCTAGACTGTTTTCATGTCTTACGCCTTTTGAATATCTGTGTCAGGACTGGGTTAGACCTTTCCAACAACTGAAATGGGTTTGATGTAATAAGCCATGAGTTACTAATACCAAACTATTGTTAACCATGCTCCCTCTTGTTCCCTGAACTGTCACATCTCCAGTATTTTTCTAAGTTGGTATATAATAAAGGAAGGCAGTAAAGTCAGTTCCCAGCTCCTTTAACATTTCTTTGGATGTTCCCACCCAGATAAAAACTTTATGGCTCATTTGCTATTTCAATAGGCTAAATACACCCTTTTAAAAACCATTGTTTTCACAATCTTTTACGATCTCATGTACAAATCTAAGACAGATAAATGTCTTTAACATTTATGAAATAAATAAACATTTTTAAACCCAACATCATTACATTTGCCTTCTGCATAGATCTTCAAAGTTTTCATGGTATATATGATTTCATTGTGGATAGATAGGATTATAATATCTCCTCACCCCATTCTTACTGAGTAACATAAAGATGTACTTGTATGACACTGTCATCTAGCAGATTCAAAGGGAAAGAATTTATTCTTACGGGAAGAACTGCAGTGGGTTTTATACTAGCAGGAATTTTGGCTATATTTTAAAATAAAACTATATTAGCATATCACACTGTGGTGTGAATCATCTAAGTTTCTGTGTCATGGGGAAGAAGGGATCATTTAAAGTCTGCAATGCTAATTGAGGTGTTTACAGTGCCATTTAAAAATCACTTGGCACTGAAATTCTTTAGAAAATAATTTCTGGAAGGCAAGCAACATAATCTCTCATGGAGGAATTCTAGAGCTGTAGTTTCTGGTTTCCCTCTGGCACAGGAACAGCTCTGCTTCTGGCACTTGATCAGACTATTTTCTATGATATTTGAGTATGGGCTTCATTTACATGGCAGTTACATGGTAAGAGAAGGAACATAGGGCATTCGGCAAAGTGCAGCAGTGAGTGACCTGTCTGAACAGTTCATGTGAGCTGCAGTTCATTTACTTCCTCTCTCTGGGGATATATCAGCAGACAGAGCAGGTATGTGCGAAAGTTGTTCAGGCTCAAACATTTATATGGGTATCATGGTATTGGGTTTTTTGTATTTGGTTTTTTTTGATCTGTGGTGATAAAAAAGAAGGAAATGCTCTGAGATGAACCAAAAGAAGCTTCTGTTCTTCCTTAAGCATGGTATCTTCACTCCTCCATGCCCTAGCTAGCTGGGCTAGCTACCAAGAAGAGTACAGTCAGAGCTCTGTTTGGGTTTCATGTTAGTGGTCAGCCTGAAGGCGCTTTAAGAGATTCCAGTTTACTTCCCACTGTTCAAGTCTTAAGAAGACACACAAAATCAGTAAGTTACTGCTTCTTCAGCAGAGAAAAGATAATTTTTTGAAACACAAACACATTTTTTTTTGTGATTGTGAGCATTTCTCTCAGCTATTTATACCAGAATTACCTAAGGAAATGCAGCTGTGCCCTTCTTCTTATGTATGCAGTCTAAATCAAATCCTTTGTGTCTATTTTATCTTCCTAATTTTTGTATTGTTTTCGTACTAGACATGGAAATAACGGAAGCCCCAGGCTTCCTGAACATATCCCGGTAGGAAATGAGTTGAAAGAACTGAAAAAAGAAGCTAATCATTAAAGCTGTAGCAAGTAGTATAATTTTATATTTAGAAGCCACCTTTTTATTTTTGAGCATATGATTCTTCATGTTCAGCTCTTTCATCCCACTGAACGATTTTGTTTATATGGCAAATTCTTTTAGATTCTTTGGATTGATAGTAAATGGAAGACTACTAAAAATGCTTTTTAGCATCAGAACTTCTACTGTTCTGAAATTAATTTGTGCTTATTTTCAGAGATTCATGTGATTGTCTCATTATTGGCCATTTGCATGGCCTGCCATCTACTGTTGCTTCTAAAGTGGCTTACATGGCCTTCAAGGCATCTGGCTGTGTGCTGGACTGAGAAATTGTGTGAATTGTACTTTGAAAGCCTCCTTTCAGCAGGGTAATTTATTGCTTGTTAGGATGGAATTTCAAGATATGTTATCTTTGCTTATCATCCTTTCAGATGTACTCTGCCACAAGGGAACAAATAAAGTGACTCTGCCATTTATATTCCAAATGGCATCTATTTATTCAATCTCACAGTTCCCTAACGATTAAGTAAAGTTATTTAAATCAGAACAGAATGTTTCTCTTTTAAGAGGGGAGCACTGCCTGTCCATCAGGTAGGCATGCTCTAACAGAAAGACAAATCTATTCTCCTGTTGAAGCTGTTTAGATGTCCTGGCATGATGAAGGTAGTGATTTTTTAACACTGCATCTTTTGTACTGGCCAGAGGTAACAGGATCTCTTTCCTCAAGGGTCTCATGGGTGCTGCTGGGAGACTTGTCACTCAAGCTTCGTTGACAAGAATGTCTGATTGAATGAAGTCAGCTACCACATTTCTAGCAGTCTAAGGAGAAGTTTTTGCTACATTTTAATGAGAGCATCTTTACAGGCTCCGGGAAGGAGTTAGATTGCAAGTGTCCACATGTGAATGATTTCAGTTTTCCTAAAGCTGAAGTCCAGTTTAGGTCCTCTGTGAATACTCTGTGTGTGCTCCAGAGTTAAATTCTAATCCACCACCTACTGTCATGAGAAGGTAAAATCCAACAGAGAGTATTGGGCCTGAGGAAGGGCAGTCTCTGCTCATACCATTCTTGGGTGAGGACAGCTCAGATATTCCAGCAGTGCCATTTCACTTTCTACAGGCAATGAGTTACCCAGCCAGCAGTAGCACCCACCAGAACAGGATGAGTGAGTGTTTGCGCATTGATTTCTAATCCACTGAAAGGAGTTTATGTGTCAATGTTGCAGACTTTAGCATATGTTTGATATACTTATTTTGTGTTTCTGATGGTGCATATTTGATCCACCTGTATGTATTTGCTCCATTCTAAAAAGCTTTTCGATGGACATGTTGACGGCTCACTGTGCAGGATAGTATATTGTTAAGACAAGGATGTTGCCTGTAGATGTAATGAACTTATACATATTGAAATACCCACATTTGAATACAGATTTATAAATACTGGTTACAGAGCTTGATGTCAGCTGTGTATGGGGGTTGCCGTGTCCAAATAGCTGACACTGACAGTGCTTGCACTAATTCATAAAGGACATTTGCCATTTTCTGAGAGATTATTTGGTTGGAGACTGTGACATTCTTGGTGGGAATATCCATAACCTCTGCTGGCTTGAGCAAATATTTAAGGAGAATTAGATTACATGCTGTCAGATTTATGATGTCAGTGCCTCTAGTCTGGGGCCTCTACAGGGAAATGGTCCAGAGAGGAGACACAGGACCAACACTGCCGTTGAGGGAGACTCAGATGAATTTGATACATTTGGGGAATTTTTCCAGTGCTTCCTGATTTGAAAGTCCTTGGACCTTCTGAGAACGGTATAGCTGCAAATTTGGTAAAAGAGCTGCTCAGTGGTTGTCGTAAGAAGTTAAATTATCAAAACTCAAGAAAACTGCATAACTAATTTACAAGCTAAGCTATCTTGCAGCCAAGATAAAAAGCAGAGGGAAAGAGGCTGTGTTAGCACTGAATCTCCTAACACATCACGATGAGTATGGCCAGGAATTTATTCTAATCCATTTAACACCTTGTTTTTCTTTGTATTGAAACATTGTTCAATAAAAGAAGAGGGAAAAACTCATCTCCTAGTCACTGTCTTGATCCCCATAACAACATATCTGTTCTGCCTTCTAGGGCAGCATGACCTGCATAAGAGCAATCAGCAGTGTTAAACATTGCTGCAACAGGAACAGCAGTTGCCTGAAGCTGACAGAGGCATGACAGTATGGGGTCAGCTGACAGTGTCCTTCACTCATTATTGGGACAGACCCCTTATTTTCCAGTTAACTTTACAGCATTTTTAATCTTTATTTACAAGATAAAAGTTCCTCATAAAAATTACATTATAATATAAAAATCCTTTGAATATTTAGATTATGATTAATGGTTAGGTTTTATCAGTATTCAGTAATATACATTTTTTGAGAACTCTATAGAGATTTTAATTTCAAATGCAGTATCTCATGAACACCCCTTATATTTGTTCTAACAGTACAATGAGTAGAGAGGGGTTTATTTCTAATTTTTGTCCATGCGAAGTTGTTGAAGGAATACAGTTCATTAAACTTGAAATGTTTCGCAATACTGAGTACAACTTGATGATGTTTTTGAATATAAAATCCTTTTCTGCCACATTCTGTGTGAAAAAGAAATCCACCAGATAAGAAGAGAGAAACAGAGAAAAAGACAGAAAAAGAAAAGAGAAAGAGGGAGAGATATTTTTCTTGGAGTTACATTATCTTTAGTCTTTTGAATGGCGATAGTGTGTGTTAGATTGTAAATTCTTATCTTTGGTTCTGCTATGTTTTACATGATGTCTGTACAAAGATGTAAAAGGATTAGCTTGGTTGTTGTATGCATCACAATATGCTTCATTTAAGGTAGAGAAGACCTAATCTGAATAACTGCACAGCAATATGGCAGATGAATTTCAGTGCAAATAAGGGCTGTTAATGCTTTTGGTTTGAAAAAAGAAAGACTCTCTCTAACTAGGGACACAGAGTGATTGTCTCTGAATCAGTTGTTATGATACACGGAGAAAAGACCTAGAGTTATCACAGCGAGTGCTCTAAAACCATCAGAGAATGTCAAAAAGGCCTCATATTAAATATCATTAGGGAAGAAGTCATTGTGCCACTGAGTAAATAAATGGTTTTATTTTCTAGTCTTGGGAGGAAAGACAGAGACTGTTGATAGGTTTCTTAATCAGATACTGAAGCCCTGTCACAGGCATTCACTTCCCTTTTATAACAGTTTTACAGCAAACTCCCCAAAATAGTGATCTTACTGCTTGTTTATTTATTCTACTTAGAATTAGTCTTTATTATGTCTTGATACAATTCTAACCAGATTGCAAAAGTAATTAATGTAGTGAACAGGATTTAAAACTTAACTTTCCAGCATCTCCCTTATATCACATGTCCTGCCCTTACACTGACGGCATCTATGTTAACGTATGACCTCTACTTCCAAATTTAGTTCATAGATATAAAATTTTGGGAAGGCTTCTCTTGCAGTAAAAGTCAATATGTTTAAAGGCAAGACTGCCTGTGTATGGATCAGATGAAAGATTTGCCTTGTTAAGTGTCTTGCCAGTGATAAAAGTCACTAGCTGAGACAATGTAAGACCCCTTAAGTAGATAAGACCCTATCAAGTTGTCTGCAGCCCTCAACAAACCACCCAGAAGATGAGCAGTATACATACTTACTGCTTCCTGAACCCAGAACCAGACAGGTTCTTCCCAAATTCAGCCTCAGCCCAGACTCCCTGCAAATTATAACCCTTCCAGCAGGAGTGGCCAGGGACTTTCACGGAAGGACCCTGTGTCACTGGACTATCTGATGTCATGACCTCCAGGACACGTAGCCACTGCACAAAGCATCAGACACATATGTGGTGCTAGTAAGGATACCCTAGAAGTGCTGTAGAGCACGTTCTCAAATCCCCTCTCTGTTGACACCGTATCATGACGTACCCTGTGACAGACAATAGACAGCAGCAGTTAGTTTGGCTCTGAGGCCATGTGTGGGGCTGGCTGTTCTTCACAGCAGAATGTCTGTAGCCTCATGATCCAAGGTGGCAAAACTCATTAACCTTTCAGCATAAATTGGCCTCGTGCCACCTTCTTTGTTGCTGTACCAGAGGCAGGTGACTTCAGCAGCCGTGGTGTCTGCATCTGCCAGTACATCCTGCAAGGAGGCAGGCAGGCGTGCACCCAGCGTGTGTCATTGCAGAGAAATGCAGGTAAGTGGAATTTATCTGGGTCTAACTCAGTAATGCAGAGTTTACAGCTTGTCCTGTACATCAGATGTGTGATCTTATCTCCTTTGGGTACCACCAAGCTTTGGGAGTTGTGGCCTTGTTTAAATGTTAAACCCACCACCTTTCATTATATTCAGAATACAAGTGGGAGCTGACCCAGGGCACAGAGGCAAGTCAGGCAAAGTATTTGCTGATGAAAGCTATGCACAAGTTTCAAATAGTGATATTGATTATAAGGACACTCTCTGTGCAGATATTCCAGTGGCAAGAAACTGAAAGCTTCTAAATTGCTTTTTTTTTTGGATCATGTTCTTAATAAACTGTAGAAGCACTACCTTAGGCTACTGGGTGAAAACCAGGCAACATTAGTATTTTAAAATAGATTTGCACAATTGGATACCTTAAGGCATAATTATGGAGAGCTTGTTTTGTTTATAGGTATCAACATCTGTTATCCTATCTAGCCTGCCAGCCATGGTATGTACTTTTGGCTTCTCCAAACAGATATTAAATATAAACAGAATACAAGCAGGATCCTCTGTAATACAATTTTGACCTTTCCACAAATGAGATGAAGAAACATTATTTTTTTGAGAGCTTGTATGTAGAGAATAAAAAGCTTTTGATAAGACCGATATTCACACTATCATTAAGTGTTGATTGAAATACAAGTTTCTAGAAGTACTGAACATGTAATGACACAAATGGCATATTCATTAGATGACAAATATCATGGGAATGTTTCTGGGGAGAAGCATCTGCCCTCCTGACACAGATTGCCTCTCCATTGCAAACAACACAGACCCAAGCCATCCCTTCAACTCTCTGGTCAATACTGTCCACTTGAAGGGTCTTGGAAATCACCAAGCATGTGAGGTGATGACGAAGGACAAGGCAGTTTTAGCAACTCCAGGCTCACAGTCTGTGAGGCCAGATGTTACATACAGTGGGTGGCACCACAGTGTACACAAGGCACTGAAGGAGGAAAGGGTGTCTCAGATGGATACCACTGGCAATAAATATCTAGGAGCAAGACTGCTTGGAAATTTGTTTATAATTTAATTTTACACATTGTGTTGGATTTTATACTGTTACAAAGGCACTGTCTAGTTCATAACTGGCAATTTATTTAGGCTTTGGCTCACCTTTATATATTTGTTGATCAACAGTCAGTTGTTTCTGTAATGTGTTGTCTGTGACCCATTAATTATGAAGAAATGAATTACTACATCCTACAAAAAACTTTCATTACCTTATCATAAAACACAGAATCATTCATCAAACTATTATATGGGTCCCCATGAGTCAAAATGCACAGAGATTTGTAATTGAATGGATAGAAAACACAGATAAAGCCTTTTGTCAATAAGTACCCATAAATTAGTCAGGCACAGTATACTCCCTGCATATTAGAGAAAGTCTCTTTCTCCCAGGCACCTCGATACTATTAAAAGAATTATGTAACATGTAGAGTAGTCACGTTAGGAATGTGTATCTGGTGAGTGAGGCCAGGATGGTGGGGCAGTCTGGTGTTCTCAACCTCGTTGCAGTGCTGCCCATGCACACCAGTACCATGCCCATGCTGGTGCCCCAGCTTTTTAGGGAAGCATTCCCTGCTTGGCTCCGAGATGCTGTGCAGAGCCTGGCTTGCAGCAGCCTCGCAAGGGTGGCTGCCACCCGGTGGCCTCTGCCACCTCTGCCTGGCCTTCAGCCTGCTTCATGCACCCACTGCATCCCAATGTACTTAACAGCCAAAGGAATTTTTTTTTGATACAAAGCTTTGGTGGCTGGTCTCTGATTCAGATCCCAGGCCTGCCTTTCTGGCAGATAAGGTGGCCAGAGAAGCTGTTTCTCCAGATTTCTCTTTCTGTTTTCTTTGGACTTCCCCTTTTTGTCCCAGCTTTCTTGCATATAGACACATGCCAGGAAGATCCCCCCCTTACTTTCTGCAACTGCAAGAGCTCACAGTTACATCCTTACATCCGCTCAAGCACAGAGATGGACAGGAAGTCATGGATGAAACCAGGGAAGGTTTGGGCCAGAGACAAGTTGTGAGGGATGGACATACTGCACTTGATGAGGGAGTGATCTATGGTAGCAGAGCAGTTGTGTACGAAATTCAGTGAGAAAGCATGCAAGGATAGAGAAGGATGTCAGCTGCCCAGCGTGAGCTCATTCCTGCTCTAGTCTGTATAGCACAATTCTGCATGCTGGGTCTGAAAAATCTTTACTCTATTGAGGAACCAGCTTGGTAAAATGACAGTGATACCTTTTCTGCTTTAAAGATAATAGAAGAACCTAGGAACCGATGCTTTTAAAACTGAACTGTTACAAACAGAAAAAAAACCACCAAGATTGCCAATTCAGACTCCTGATAACTAAGAAATACCAGAACTTCAGAAAATGTCTCTACAGCATCATGGATATATATGCATTATACAGTACCTTCATTTCCTCTTTATACATCATTTTCTCATAGGACCTTTATGAGATGGACTGTGGTGACAGGGTATATTCTAAGGATTAACTAGGATTGTGTAGTGAAGGGGACTGCTATTTATTATCCCTGCCTTCTACACTACAGGAGCAAAATGGTCTGTACAGATCATACAAAGGGATTTCAGAATAGGAAAGACTGATCTCTGAATTAAATCTTTGAATGCTGCCTCAAACTGGGTTTGGACACAGAGTTCCTGCAGTTCTCTATTGCAGGAATAATTTGAAATAAGTTTTCATCCACAAGTGGTCACTAACTGTGTCATGTTCATTTCTGAGTTTCCATGTGAATTGCTAGGGTTTGATTTGTCGGAGTATTGATATTTCAGAGCCATGACTGATGCTGGTAGGAGCTGTGCTTTAAATATGTGAAGTGCTACTAAGTGCAAGGTATTTTCAAAGATCAGGTACAAAACTTTCAAATTGTGCATCCACAATTAACAGGTGCTTTCAAATTTAATCTCGTATTAGTACTCTTTCCCCAAAATACCCAGTTCCGTTTCTCCATCTTGAACTGGCCTGCTGTACAGATAAATGCTGGTGCCACATCCTAACAAAATAAGAAAAGAAATTCCATGAAAAAAGACTATTTTGTAACCATATGAGGTTTTGAATAATGTAGTGTAAATAAGACATGGAGGCCCCATTCAGCAATTAAATGAAGCAAGTGTTCTAGATCCTAAATTCAGAGATGGTAGTTTACTCTGACCTCCAGTGTAGCACAGGTCAGTTCTTTCCTGAATTAGGTTTAGTTTAACTACAGCATCTCTTTTAAAAAGTTAGAAAATCTCAATTTGAATATTTGTAGTATGAACAAGCTATCATTATTTTGTTAAATTATTGGAGTGATTAATTTTCATAGTACTAATACATTCAATTTCTGGTTTGGAATGTCTCTGCTTTCAACTTCCAGGCACTTATCTTTTTGTGTTTGTGCTTTTGAGACTGAAGAGCCCTCAATTATCGAATTTCTATTCCTCCTAGAGGTAATTAGAAGCTGTCATCAAGGCACCGTTTAGCCTTTTTGTTAAGATAAATAGTCTGAACTTAAGTTTTCCACCATGGCAGTTTCTCCAATCCTTTGATCTTTTCCTGGTTCACCTCTGAATCAGAGAGACCCAATTTATTCCTTTTTCAGCTGTGGGTGCTGGGACTGTGAACAGCATCTCAGACTTGTTAGTCCCAGGTTGCATAACCTTTCTGACACTTTTTGGTATTATTTTGCTCATTCATCACGTGATTGGCATTTTGTTTTGCTGTTATACCCTTTTTATATTGCACAAGGAGCTAATCTCCATTTGACTGACATGATGCCCCAATCATTTCAGTTACTGTTCCCAACACAGTGTCTCACAATGTCTATAATTCCTGAATATTGTTGAATTACAATTATGTGTATTGATGCACATGTCATTTTCTTGCAGCAGCTTATCAACTCGTTTGTTTCAGTGTACCCTCTTCATGAGTCATGTGCACACTTTGATCAGTAAGGATTCTCTCATTTCTTCCAGAGCATTAATAAAATTGCGAAGGCCAAGAACTGACCCTAGCATGGCCTTAAGAATACATGCCCTTAATGAGACCTGTTTACAAATGTGTTTTGCAACCTGTCAACAGCTTTTAAAAATTCATTTCCTGTGTACCACATTGCTTTTGTTTTAATTATCAAAATGTTGTATAGTGCCAAAGATTCTGACTTTTCCACATAGCCTCTATTCCCTTTCTCAGTCACGGAATGCAAGGTCATTAATCATGCATGAAGTGAAGGAGGCATCTGATGGGAAAAAAGCATGTGATCTTTTAATTAACGAGTGTATCAAAATGCATTGAAGACAGGTGAATTAAAGATACTCAAGCCATCATAAACCTCACATATCTACACTTATGCTGGATTTTAGGTCCTAATTTTTCTAATATGAAGGGCTTCTGTGTCTGTGTGAGTGTCGGGGTTTTGACGCTGGCTAAGCGCCAGGCATCCACGAAAAAACTATTCACTTATTTTCCTCTGCTATAGCTGAGCAGAGGAGGGGGAATTAAAAACTTCATGAGTTGAGATAAAGATTAGGGGAAAAACACTTTAAGGCAAAACAGGTTCAAAACTTAAATAGTATAAAGAAAATTTATTATTAACAGAATTAAAATAAAAAGGTAATGAGAACTAAAATAAACCTTTAGAACACTTTTCCTTCCCACTCCCTCCCTCTTTCCACCTACCACATAAGGAGACAAAACATGGGGTTTTGGTTAGTCTTTCACTTCTTAAAAAAGAGATCTTTCTTTAGTACGCTTAAGGAAAAGAATTTCTTTCTTCTGCTGTGCCGTGGGATCCTTCCCACGGGAGATAGTTCTCTGCGAACTTTTCCAGCATGGTTTCAACTTCCACAAGCAGCAGTCCCACCCGAACCTGCTGTAGCGTGAGTACCTCCCACCAATGGTGCAGTTTTCCCACAACAGCCCACCGTGGGTCATTTATTTCGTGGAGTTTAGTCTTTTAAGGATGAGCCGTTCTAGTTTGGAAGCAAAGGTTCTCTTTCTTTCTCTCTGTAAGCAAGGGTCCTCTCTCTTTGTTGGAATTCCTCACTAGATTACAGCTTTTCAGCGTCCACGTGCTCCAGCGCGAGCACCCTTCCTCACGGGCTGCGTGTGGATCTCTGCAGCCCCCATGCACCTAATGAATTTCAGGGAAACAGTTTATTGTATTATAGGCCTCACCATGCTTGTAGAAAAATCTCAGCTCCGATACCCGGAGCACCTCCTCCCTCTGCTTCTTTTCACTGACCTCGGTGCCGCCATGCTGCTTCTCCTCACATGTCCTCACTTCTTCCTTTTCCCTGACTCTGAAGAAAATGGTTGTCTGTAGATATTATTGTTCTCAAGTTCTATCAAGTGAAAAGCTCTCATAGAGCTTCGCTGCGCTGAAAAGGTTGATCTCGTGNTTAAATTATTGGAGTGATTAATTTTCATAGTACTAATACATTCAATTTCTGGTTTGGAATGTCTCTGCTTTCAACTTCCAGGCACTTATCTTTTTGTGTTTGTGCTTTTGAGACTGAAGAGCCCTCAATTATCGAATTTCTATTCCTCCTAGAGGTAATTAGAAGCTGTCATCAAGGCACCGTTTAGCCTTTTTGTTAAGATAAATAGTCTGAACTTAAGTTTTCCACCATGGCAGTTTCTCCAATCCTTTGATCTTTTCCTGGTTCACCTCTGAATCAGAGAGACCCAATTTATTCCTTTTTCAGCTGTGGGTGCTGGGACTGTGAACAGCATCTCAGACTTGTTAGTCCCAGGTTGCATAACCTTTCTGACACTTTTTGGTATTATTTTGCTCATTCATCACGTGATTGGCATTTTGTTTTGCTGTTATACCCTTTTTATATTGCACAAGGAGCTAATCTCCATTTGACTGACATGATGCCCCAATCATTTCAGTTACTGTTCCCAACACAGTGTCTCACAATGTCTATAATTCCTGAATATTGTTGAATTACAATTATGTGTATTGATGCACATGTCATTTTCTTGCAGCAGCTTATCAACTCGTTTGTTTCAGTGTACCCTCTTCATGAGTCATGTGCACACTTTGATCAGTAAGGATTCTCTCATTTCTTCCAGAGCATTAATAAAATTGCGAAGGCCAAGAACTGACCCTAGCATGGCCTTAAGAATACATGCCCTTAATGAGACCTGTTTACAAATGTGTTTTGCAACCTGTCAACAGCTTTTAAAAATTCATTTCCTGTGTACCACATTGCTTTTGTTTTAATTATCAAAATGTTGTATAGTGCCAAAGATTCTGACTTTTCCACATAGCCTCTATTCCCTTTCTCAGTCACGGAATGCAAGGTCATTAATCATGCATGAAGTGAAGGAGGCATCTGATGGGAAAAAAGCATGTGATCTTTTAATTAACGAGTGTATCAAAATGCATTGAAGACAGGTGAATTAAAGATACTCAAGCCATCATAAACCTCACATATCTACACTTATGCTGGATTTTAGGTCCTAATTTTTCTAATATGAAGGGCTTCTGTGTCTGTGTGAGTGTCGGGGTTTTGACGCTGGCTAAGCGCCAGGCATCCACGAAAAAACTATTCACTTATTTTCCTCTGCTATAGCTGAGCAGAGGAGGGGGAATTAAAAACTTCATGAGTTGAGATAAAGATTAGGGGAAAAACACTTTAAGGCAAAACAGGTTCAAAACTTAAATAGTATAAAGAAAATTTATTATTAACAGAATTAAAATAAAAAGGTAATGAGAACTAAAATAAACCTTTAGAACACTTTTCCTTCCCACTCCCTCCCTCTTTCCACCTACCACATAAGGAGACAAAACATGGGGTTTTGGTTAGTCTTTCACTTCTTAAAAAAGAGATCTTTCTTTAGTACGCTTAAGGAAAAGAATTTCTTTCTTCTGCTGTGCCGTGGGATCCTTCCCACGGGAGATAGTTCTCTGCGAACTTTTCCAGCATGGTTTCAACTTCCACAAGCAGCAGTCCCACCCGAACCTGCTGTAGCGTGAGTACCTCCCACCAATGGTGCAGTTTTCCCACAACAGCCCACCGTGGGCCATTTATTTCGTGGAGTTTAGTCTTTTAAGGATGAGCCGTTCTAGTTTGGAAGCAAAGGTTCTCTTTCTTTCTCTCTGTAAGCAAGGGTCCTCTCTCTTTGTTGGAATTCCTCACTAGATTACAGCTTTTCAGCGTCCACGTGCTCCAGCGCGAGCACCCTTCCTCACGGGCTGCGTGTGGATCTCTGCAGCCCCCATGCACCTAATGAATTTCAGGGAAACAGTTTATTGTATTATAGGCCTCACCATGCTTGTAGAAAAATCTCAGCTCCGATACCCGGAGCACCTCCTCCCTCTGCTTCTTTTCACTGACCTCGGTGCCGCCATGCTGCTTCTCCTCACATGTCCTCACTTCTTCCTTTTCCCTGACTCTGAAGAAAATGGTTGTCTGTAGATATTATTGTTCTCAAGTTCTATCAAGTGAAAAGCTCTCATAGAGCTTCGCTGCGCTGAAAAGGTTGATCTCGTGTGTTCCGTGTCGGGGAATTGCTTGCCATGTTTTCGTGGCTGGCCACGTGGTCACGGGTGGCCCCGGCCGCCCGCTCTTGGCCTCGGGAAGGCCCCGGCTGCGCAGCCCCATGGCGGCCCCAGCCAGGAGTGACCCTGGCGGCCGCCTCACCACCCTCGGGAGAAGAGAGAGAGCAGCCCGCACTTTTTCCTTTCTTAAATATGTCATCACAGAGGCATTGCCAACTTCTCTAATTGGGCTAGTAACCTGCCCATCGTCAGAGCCTTCAGTGACTGGCTCTGTGTCGGACATAGTAGAAACTTCGAGCAGCTTGTTCCCCTCCGCCAAAAACTAGATTGTTTTTAAAATGGCACAGTCAGAGACAGTTTTGATACAGTTTTAAATATTTACTGATTAGGATATCTCTCATTCACTCAAATATAAGTGTTAATGTATAAAATAAAATGCAATGAACTGCATTCCCTGAATGCATGTTTCTTGCTGCTCACTAAAGAGAGAGATATATAACCAGCTCAGATGTAAATGCTGATGTGAGCTGGCCAAGGTTAGATGAGATGAATCCCAAACGAAGCCCATGGAATTCCATAATGATTGTTGCTTTTCTATTCTGATAATGAAGTCTATAAGCAAATTCAATTTTATGGAAACTAAGAAAGAATTCGGAATGTTTTTCTTTACTAAACAATGTTTTATTTGTTAATCCAGCAGCTATTTAACAACTGGATTAGCTAATTAATTACCATTCATTTTAACTACAGCATTAACTGATAACCTCCCTTGCACACTGTATAGACCTAGGGCCCACAGCAAGCAGAGGTGTGCCTGGAGAGACCAAGCTTACTTTGATCTGGGAATTTGGGCCAAAGAAAAGAATGAACAGGTTAAAAAAATGTTTAGGGAAAAAATCTGAAGGCCACAGAATATGTGCATTCCTAATTTTCCTAAAATAGCTCAAAAGAATTCTTGAGGGAGAGATTAAAAAAAAAATTGTAATTGAAAATATCTATCTTTGTCTCATCTGTGGGGATAATTTCCTTTCTCTAGCAGGGTTTCTGTTTTCAGTAGCTTGATTAAGGGACAATAGCTCACATGATTAAATGATCTGGGTCCATTTGCATATAAATGTTAGATGACATGGCATAGCAACTGATTAGGCCTCATCTGTATCACATGCCTGGAAATTAATGCTAATAGCACTTAATATATTAAGATTTGGATTAAACTTGGCCAGAGAAAATGAATTGTAAAAGAACTTTGCTAAACATTTTGGAACTTCACGGATTTTTTTCCTCTTTTAATCTGGGTGTGAAAGTTTCTTCATCTCAGGTATTGCCAACTTACACATTCTTAGAAATAGTAGTCTTCTAATCACATACATAGTCTACAAATGCTTTGAGGAAGATAACTGTTTATGATGGAAAACTCTGTGAACATGTGTCTGATTTTACCATTCTTGTGTTTAGATAAGCCAGGCAGTAGGAGTGAGAGTACATGCTTTCAACAACCTTTCATCTTCAGAAACACAAGGGAAAGTAAGCAATAATTTTCAAGCCTAGGCAAGAAATGCTGAGGAGTTACATTAAATCCTTGATAGTGTGATCATTTGTGTCTGATTTAAACTCTTATTATTTTGCTTATACTAGAATGGTCCTAGGAGGTGATCCTGAGATGCTGTGAGTGGTGTGTACCATATGCCCTCAAGATGCCCTGAGAGTTTGGCATTTGAAAATTCACTAGACATGCTTCAGAAGTAAGTGCTCAAATCATGAATAAGGTAAAATAGAAACATCTTTAGATTGAAATTAATAAAATAAATTAAATTTCACATGACTCTCACAAGTGACCAAACTTTACCTCTGCAGCCTGGCTCATGGTAAGGACATCCTGTCTTCACTGAAATGAGTAGGACCTCTGTGACCTCTAAGGCTCACCTTCTGAAGTCCAATCTTGTGTAAAAGACCTGGCAGCCACTGACAAATTAAACTTGGCTTGAGGTCAAAACACTGCATCTCATCCAGAAGTTGAGGTACAAGCCTGGCATTCATCCCTCTTTCTGAATGAGCTGAAACCCCTGACGCAACATTTACATGTGAAAAGTTCAAATGCAGACAAAACTCAGCTGCTCGTTAATTCTCAGGTTTCCTCATTTTCTAGCAGAATAATTTTTGCAGCTCAGCATATGTGTACCATATGTAACCTTCCAGTGCTGAAATGCACTGGCCAGAAGAAGAACAGACGTTGATGCAGACTGTGGGGAAAGATTATTTAAATTTTAATTAATGTATGCCTAGCCACTGATGATGCAGTGAAGAAGAAAATGCCTGAAATATCTTTACTTGAAGCCTTAATATCTTTAAGTTAGTGCCTTCTTTGTGAAACAGAAGGCACTAACAATATTTTTATTGCAGCAGTTGAGTTATTTTGGGCAAAGAAATGTATGTTATTTATTTATTTTATCCAGCTTCTGCAAGTTATATCTGCTGTAATGGTGTTTTAAGTTTTATTTAGTTTTGCAGATTTTTTCCCCCTGTTTTATTAGACCTCAGTCACTTTTTAAGAAAAATGAAATGTTCGATGTTAATGTAACAGGAATTAATATGGTATCCACCATAATAAAATAAATACCCTTTTTAATACCCTAAAAGGTAACAAGGATAGAAGTTAATGTATTTTATGAACATTCTTTTCATTTTAAAGTATTACCCAGCCGAAGTTTTTTATAACATAAATGAGGTTCTCCTCCTGTAATGTCACCAGCTGCCAAAAAGAAGAAAATTCTTGCTACACTCACAGTGTTATAGAAAGAAAGTGTTCCTCCAAACATTCATCTCTTCCTTTGAAACTCATCTGGTGCTCCTTTGGCCATGAAGTAATTTACAAATACTCCTCTGGAGCAGGGAAAACCTTTCAAGAGCACTCTTCCTACTCAGTAGCCTTTCTTTGGGTTACCCACTGAAAGCCTGTGGGCTGCCCAGATGAGTAAAGCAAGGCCCTCTTGAACTGACTTTGTGCCCTGAGACGTTGCTCTCACTTGGACCACCGCTGTGTTGTAGCTCTGTTTGCAGATGACACAAGCAAAGGCTCTGAGCAGAATTCCCCTTGCTTGCTCCCTCTTGTTAACAGGATGGTGGGGGAACAGAAAAAGCTAGTACTGTGTTAGATTATGATGGACATGCAGCAACATGCTACCTGCCATGTGACAGAACACACTCTACAGCTGTATTTTCCTGTTGTTGTCTTAGTTCTGAAAATACCATTTCCCTTGGGTATACAACAATGTATTTTTTATTTAAACTTTTAATTTCATTTTGGTGCTGAACTATGATTTGCAATAACACAGGTTCTCTCCTCTCCTTAAATATATCCAGATTTGAGGGCTCTGCTCATCAGCATTAAATCGTTATTCATGGTGCTAAAGATATTGCTGGGAAACACACCCAGGAACTGTGAGCCTGTGCTGCCTCTCCCCCCAGTGCTGCCTTCCAGGACTACTGCAAATAGAGAACGGCGTGGAGCTCGCTGCTGGCACTAAGTGAGTATGTGTGTATTGCCATGACCAGATCTAGATTCTGCTGAACACAAAGCCATCCAGGGATTCAGTAGGAATTCACCTAGGGATTTAAATGCAAACCAGACCGAGTTCTGTCCTGTGAAATGACTTACACAAGTCAGGCTTGGAAAATGACAGCAATCTGTGTGAGAGCTGTTCTCTGTGACAAGGTGCACATTGGCTCCCCGGTTTCTACTGTTGCAGTAGTTGGGAGAGTGCTGTAGCCAGGTGGGGTCTGATGTTGTTCTGCCTGGCCAGTGGTTCCTTTCCATTAGCAAAGAGGCCCTCACTCTCTGAGTGGAAGATGTGGAGTTAGCTGCTTGTAGGCAATAATGCTGTTCCTTTAGCAAGTACCAAATACCAATAGGATGTAATTTGCGCAACATGTCCCCATAATAATTCAGCTATTGGGAAGGGGGAACACAAATAAAGAGCTCGATCCATATTTTTATATTTAAGAGTGCCACAGCTGACACACTGGGGAATATGCTTGGAAAAAACAGACTGGTGTCTGCCTTGAAATCTTCAGAGACCCACTCAAAGGTTTCAGCTACTGTGGGCTGCTGTCTGCACTGGGGACTGACACACATCCTTATCAGCCCCTGCCCCTTGCTTGAGAAACTCTGTTTTAGGTAATGCAGGCATGAACGATACACCACCTCTTTCAACTAGAGGATTAAAAAGTTCTCTCCCGCCTTCTGGAAACAAATACTGATCCTTATGGTACACCCGAGACACCAGAGAGTAATATGGGATAGGGAGGAGAAGCAAGTAATGGTAGTCTGGGAACAAAATGGAAATTTAGTGGTTCACAGATGCAGCCTTCCTTAGAACAAGCCAGAATATTTTATCGATTTCTCCTTCTATTTTAAATAGTTCTGTTGAATTTCATTATTCACAGGGCAACAGAAAATGTGCATTCTGAAATTCAATAGTAAATAAAATCAGGAAAGTTGAAGCTGTTATTCTGACCTCATTGCTCTTTGGCATCTCATTATGCATTTCAAAGCTGTACAGAGAAAGGATGCATACAAAAATGTGTGGAAAAAAAAGAGGGAAAAAGTAAACAAAGAAACAGACCACGAAATCAGCAGTGTAGCATTTTGTACAGGCTACATAAACATCATATACTGATAAAATAATTTTCAGAATTCAGCTTTAAGCGAGTTAGAAATATAATTAGGGAATGAAGTGGGATAGTTTGTGGCACATTTGATTTCTACTGTCTTGAAGCATGGACTGCTCTCTGAAAATTCAGAATTCAATCTCCAGCTCTCTGCTCAGCTGAATCTTGTTTTTTTCACTGCATCTAGTGATGTGCTGTTCATAACATCAGATGTACATTCATACAGCTGCAGCTCCGTATCACTAGTAACATTGGCCAAAAGTTGATACCACATTCCCATAAGCAGATTTTAAATATGGTAGTTCTGGGCTTGATTGACATTTATGATGAGAGTGGACTACTGAAGTGGTTGCCTGTTTATTGAGTTTGCGTGGCAAGATTTTAGTACTGCAGAGCCACAGAGGTGGCTTCTGTGAGAAGACAACAGGAACTGCCCCATGTCAGCAGGCTTCAAGATGGACCTGCTGCTGGCCAAAGCCAAGCCCATTAGTAATGTTGGTAGAACCTCTGTGATAACATATTCAAGAAGGAGTAAAAAAATGCTGAGCAAGAGCTGTGATGAAAAGAAATGAGAAAAATGAGAAAAACAGCTCTGGAGATATCAGGGCAGAGGAGGTGCTCCAGGCACTGGAGCAGAGATTCCTGCAGCCCGTGATGAAGACCATGGTTAGGCCCCTCTGCAGTCTGTGGAAGTCCTCAGTGGAGCAGAGATCCGCATGCAGCCCATGGAGGACCTTATGCCGGACCAGGCAGATATGCCATGGAGGAAGCTGCAGTGAAGGCTCCTGGCAGGGGACCCATGCTGGAGCACTCTGTTCCTGAAGAACTGACCCCGTGGAAAGGGATCCATGCTGGAGTGGTTCTTGAATAACTGCAGTCTGAGGGACAGACCCATGCTGGAGAAGCTCATGCAGGACTGTATTCAGTGGGAAGCCCCCAATGCGGGAGTAGGGAAGGGTGTGAGGAGGAAGGAGCAGCAGAGGCAGCATGTGATAAACTAACTGCAACCCCCATTCCTTGTCCCCCTGTGCCACTGTGGTAAAGGAGGTAGACAAATTGGGAGTGAAGTTCAGCCCAGGAAGAAGGGAGGGGTAGGGGGAAGGGGTTTTTAGATTTATTCTTATTTCTCAGTATCCTACTCTGTCATTAACTGACAATAAATTAAGGTAATCTTCCCCAAGATGAGTCTGTTTTGCCCATGATGGTAATTGATGAGCAATCTCCCTGACCTAATCTCAGCACACAAGCTTTTCATTATATTTTCTCTCCCTGTGTTGCTAAAGTGGGGGGGAGTGAGAAAGTGGCTTGGTGGGCAGCTGGTGGCCAGCCAAGGTCAAGCCACTTTGCCTGTAGGCCCTTCTCCCCTTGCTTTCTCAGTACCATCCCCTGTGCGAGTGAGTGCAGTGCCCTACCCCATGTGCTCAGCCGCAGCTTTGCTACAGTCAGCCCTGCCAGCTCCCAGCGTCACAGAAGCAAGGAGCCACCAGCCACCAGCCTAGGCAACAATTAAAGGTGTAAGTTGGAGCAACATGGTGGTCGTGCACAATAATCTCATAGCTAATACCTGGAAGTTGTGTAGGGTGTGAAGTTAATAAAATTTTGCCTTTATAAAATCATGAGAATTTGATTCCCAGTGGCTCATTTTCCACTTTAAATACAGGCAAATTTAAGGCTGTCTGATTTCAAGCTATTATCAAGCTCTTACCTCCATTTGGCCTTATGCCTAATTTATCTTCACAAAATAAATGTTTTGGCCAAAGTATTTTGTAACCTGGTTTTGCATAAGTACTATCCTTCGAAAAAAAGAGAAAAGAGAAAAAAGTACCATATGGTGACTCTTTCCCATGCCTTTTTCAGGTTTCTATGGGAATGATGCAGCAGAAAATGCTGCATGGCTGGATCAAAGGTGCCAGAACCTGATCAGAATGGTGTGTAGAAGTATTTGTTAAGGGCCACTTTACTGCATTGCAAAGTGCCTGAAATGTGGACACATTTAACACTGCTGCAACACTCCTCAATGTATCCTGAGATCACTGAGCAGAGTAACCTGTCATTTATTACAGACACAAGAAAGCTGCTACATTTGAAATCTTGTTTTCATGTAGCTCATTTGCATTGAAATTACTTTTCAACATCACACCATCGGTTATACTTATGTCATCCATTGACAGGTAAAATGTTCTTCAGGGAAAAGAGATGCAACAACGTAGAAAACAGCACCTCATGACAGAAAATTGTAGGGGTTTTTTGTGCCCACAGTTGTATGAAAAATGTGTGACATTCAAGGAGACTGTGAGAGGGACAGGGCAAATTGAAACTAGGGTCAAATGTCTTTAAGTCCTGCTTGTCTACTGTTGCAGCCTTTGAAAATGTCAGATCCGTGTGGAGTATTATCTACTTTGAAGAGGAATCATTTCTGCTGGTAGCAGCTTTTTTAAAGAGGTGGGACTAGATGCATCACCACTGCAGAGTAGGAGATTTCCATTGACTTCAGAGACAGTGGGAAGATAAGGACAGGCCTCTTAGAATATTGTACAGGAAGAACTGAAAGGATTTTTCTGGCTGTTTGAGAGATAGATGACAGAGAAGCTCAGACTGCATGGTTTGTGGTGTAAGAATCTGGTATTTCCTTGATATGCTCTGCCTTTTGGACTGATGTTCAAATAGTAACTGTAAATGATGACTGTGATGAATGCTGACTTTTCTCGATGCCTTCTCTGGTACTGCACTTTAAGTCATCATTAAAATACATAGCTTGAAGTAAAAATATTTCAATGTACTATTTGCATTTTCAATGAGCCATTTTAGTATTTCGAAAGCCTTTCTCTTCAACAATTAAAAATAATAAGCAGGACTTCTACGTCAGGTGATCTCTGCTTTCTTACATAGCAGACTGTATTACTCATTTCACTGCAAGTGCTATATTTCCTCTGCTGACATTGCCTTTGTAGACCACCTTAAGGTTTGACCTTCATCCTGCCTTCCAGGTATGTTGTATGTGTGTCTGGAGCTAGTATGAACAACAGTATTTGGGAGTAAAGCTGGGTCTCACTTCTCATACAAGCATTGTTAGAGTGGTTTGTCCAAATTGCCCTGCTGTGATTATTTTTATTTTAGTTGCTCAGCCTTTGCATTGAGGCAGTGCAGGGAAATGTGGCAATGCCTGTCCTGTTAGTCAGCTTTGGGTCCATGAACTGACCACATTGCTGTTTATCTGTCTCTGAGTAGTGTGTGGATGATAAATATGTGAAAGTATTCTCCTAGTCTTTTCATTTGATTGAGATAAAACCCCAGTAAGAATGCATTTCAAAATTATTTGGTGAATGAGTGCTAGGGAGGACATACCCATGTTAAAGGTCAGTATTTCCACCGTGTCTGGACAGAGCTGGAGAGATGAATTACATAAAGAACGATGACAGGGGTCTGGAAAATTGTACATCCCGGAGGAGCAGCCATTCCACTTCCCACATCTAAGATGATGTCCCCAGTGACCTTGTCCAAGAAAAAGAAAAACAGCAAAACGCCTCTTTGCGATGTTTTTATAGAGTCATGGAATGATTTGGATTGGAAGGGACCTTTAAAGTTCAGCTACAGCAACTAGTTAAAGGCTCAGGTGGAAACGAAGTCCCTTCCAGTTTAGCACACTGCTTCAGTGACAGCAGGAGTATCCTAAATGGTCAAAGGGTTTTTGTTTAATCTCAAGGAAGCAAGTTTGAAGCTACAGACAGCAACATGTATTATCATAAAATCTTGGTAATGTTTGTAGTACTTCAGAAATAAAGAATAACATAGCTCTTTAACCCATCTCAGTATCTCTCCAGTGTATCAATAATGTCCTAATTTCTCAAGTATTTTTGAAAATGAGCTGTTTTCTTATGTCAGACAATACCTTCTTAAAACCAGGAGATGGAGCCCTGCAGCCAAAGCCTATCACCAATTGCTGAGTCTACACCCAGAAGAAATGCTTTTTAATTGCATTTGAGGAGAACATGTATCAGTTCTGCTTCCTTGTGATAAGATTTGATGTGTGCCGTCACTCCGCAGATTTGTGGCTACTGAGTAAGGAAATGGTCTGGTGGGCTTCTATCTTCGAAGAGGGCCAGCAACTGGAAGACGGAAGGCTGCAAATAGTCTGTTCACTTTTATACAGGTGGCTAGTGATGGTGCTAATAAATTCTTCGGTAATGTTAATGGGGCTGAGATGAAACTGTCTGCTACATGACAGAAGGGAGTAGAGCAGTACCGCAGTGTCAGGACAGCAGGGGGCCCTGGGCTCACCTCCCTTGGCACCTGCCGCTCCAAGGGTTCATCCCATCATGGAATGCCTGAGGGGGCATCACTCAGCACCAGGGGCATGGCACAGCTGGGCCCAGGGAGGCTTCCTTGTCACCCCCAGGGCTCCAGGGGCTCTGAACCCAGGCACCTGCTGCTGAAGGCTCTGCTGTTCAGCTGGTATTTATATTGGGCTGTGCCGTGACAGTTTAATCCATTAAGAGGGCAGTGAGGAGGGGGGGACTGCCTGTGAGCATCTGGCATGGCCTAAAAGCCCTTTGTGTACTCAGTGCTGGATTTACGCAGCTTGTCAAAGTCTGCCAAAGCTGGCCACTTCCCTTCTCACGTTATTAGTCAGTTATTAACAAGGACAGTGCTTAGCAACTTAATTCAGCAACATTAGCCACGATCTTCCTGGAATACAGATGTCTAAGTCTCACTCACCACCTACGCTGCTTGATTTCAGCACAAGTGATGCACCTCAGTGGAGTTGGCTGCCTGCATGGCAGGACAAGCAGGGGAGACTCTTTATGGCATGTATGCATATAAAAGCACATGCTCAAGTAATCCAGGAAAACTGTTCACTTCATTGAATACACACATGCAAAAGAATATGAATCTTGCAAAACCATTTGCTTCCCTGGAGTACAAATATATTCAAAAAATGCAGAGCAGGGAAAACCGTTCACTGCAGTTATTTTGCTTTGTTTTGGCAACACAATATGCTGGATGCTGGCTGGCTCTCTTGCCAGTCCTGACAAGCGCAGGGCTGCTGGAGCAGCACAGAGCAGCATTTCCAATGCCAGTGACCTGCAACTAATTCTGTGGGGATGATTTCAGGGCAAAGGAGGGAAAGGACAGCCCCAGTGTCAAACTCCAAACCAGCTGGCAAGATTTCAGCTCGAGATTGTTTTTTTATTTCAGTAAAGTCTTAGATTCATAAGTTTAGGAGTACACTTTGAAGATTATGCTGCTATTGGATAATTCATCAATTCCTCAGTCATACTGATTGCCTGAATGCCAGCTTCCACTGTGGTATGAACAGAAAACAGTGAAAAGTAGATTAAAAAAAGAGAGTTTGAGTTGTGATGCCTCCAAAACCCAGAACTGGAGCCCTGTGAGCTTGATGGCAATGAGCACATTCTGAAACTTTTTTAACATGTTAAGAAGGGACTCCACTGCCCTAACTGCACTAGGGTTTGCAGCTCCTGCAATGCTCATTGGCACAGTATGGATAGAAGGATCTGTGTTGCAGAAACTCTTCCCAAAACCACTCTTTTAAATGAAATGTTACACTGTGTCTGCTGGTTCCCATGCCAGGTATGGAAAGCATCAGATGGTACCGAGTGGCTGCACTTCTCCACACGCTGTTACCCTCTTCTGCAGCCAGTGAAGTGGGAAAAGAACAAGGATGCTGTCCATCCATCATTGTTAGTTAAGATATCAATTTCTTGCCTCTATCTGAATGAAAGATGTTTTAGACATTTATGGTACCAGTTGTGCACAGAATAAGACTTGATTTTGTTGTTTGGTTTTGACAATTTTATCTACATTTACAGCCTGTAAAGGGCACTTCTCCTGCAGAGTCGTTGTCAAAGACACCCTAAATGTTGAAACTGATGCTTCAAATGAATTTGGGAGTGGGGAATTGTCTCAAAAAACAAGTCTTAAAAGCAATCAGGACAACAGCCTTCACAGAACGACCTGTCTGGCTGTAGAATAATTAACTCAATAATCAGCTCATGGCTGTATATGCCAGAATGACATCTAGAAATGACAAGGTGTTTGTGGAGCTCCCTAGATGACTGTTAGAAACCAGGAGGAGTTTGTCCTCCTATTCCCTGCTTATTTTGGTTGTTACAGACAGCAGCCAGAAGGATAAAAGTACCCTCACAAAAAGCCCTAACATAGCCTGTTATGTGTAAACAGTAAATATTTATTGCAGGTAGAGGTTGTGAGCATCTTTCAAAAAGTGCATTTATCATATGTTTAGTGGGGTTTGGGTTGTGAGAAGTAATATCTCTTATTGGGTCATCTTAGACAGCTGGGTAAAAAAGATGAACTTTTGGCATACAAGCCCTATTTTATTTGGCTGTTACTAAGTTTTGATGTGTCCCTAAGGAAAAAATAGCAGTTTATCTTCTAGAAATAGATATATAATGTATGAAATACGTACTCTAACGTATTCAAACAACCTAGCCTCTGGTTCCACCACTGAGAGCGCATTTCATAGAAATGTTAAAAGTGAGAGGATGCTTTCATTTTCTGTATTTGTTGGGCTTGTGTCAGATGACTTAAACCTGCCTTGCCGAATGTGGGGTGTTTCTATTAGAAATAATTGGTCCATAAATGCAGCTTCAGAGCATATGGATTTCTTTGGAGAATGAGAGAAGTTCACTAAAATTCACTGGTTTGCAACTGAATAATTAAAACTTGTGCTTTGAAACGATGATCCAAGAGAAAAAAAAAAAGACATATTAGTTAGTTGATACTATGATCAAATTCTTTTCTGTTGCTATTTATAAAGTGACTCTAGCCCTCACTTGATTGTTATCAGGGAGGATAAGAAGAAAGGCCTGACACCCTCCTTGTGATTCCCAAAATTTCTGAACAAACAAAAATTTCCCTTTGCCTGCCTTGCTGTATTTTCAGCAGGAGCACATTACGTTGAAGTGAATGGCTTTCAGATGAAAGTTTTGGATTTAGTGTATTTAGCTGCAATGAACTCTGTTCAAACAAACACAGGCAGTGAATAATGCCATGCCATGAGGTGTTCTGGATCATCCCTGATGTACTGAGAACAAAGCTCTCCTCCTTTTGCTGGGTGGTCTCTGGACATCAATTACCAGCTATTTTGCTTCATCTTCAGAATGAACTGAATAGAGCTCTGTACCACCTCTCTTTGAAAGCCTCACGAAAATCCCTGAAATTATTTTCTACTCAAGATCATATTTAAAATGGACAAATTTCAGTGTATAAAAGATACATTTTCTGTACTGGACTATCTATGATATTACTGGTTCCAACTTTCTTAGCCAAATTCCTCCATACATCTTTCTGAATTACTAATGTCTGTATTTACATGCATTAGCGAAAACAAAACCTGAGCATGAATATTTTCATGTACTATTTCTGAAAGGAGCATGCTAGGAAATAAAATGCAAACTAATGTAGCTAGTATGTGATGCTAACAATAGTGCTCCGTGACTTTTCAGAGTACTCTTAAGGAAGATGCAAGCCTCCAGCTCAGTTCAAGGTGACAGTTGATATTAGACAGAATTTTCAGCTTCAGGACTCATTTTTATTACTTGACATTGATTTTTCTGAGAGAAAAAGGAAGGCATATTTTGGCCAATAATAATTCAGCTCAACAAAATTGATTATTTATGCGAAGACACTGCTGGAAACTGAAGGAAGGAGTGCAAAGAAAGGTAAGATGAAGAATGAATCGTGATGGATGTGGCCCTGGATTGCTATATGTGGTCCCATTGTGGAAGGACAAGTGCATTTGTTTGATGCTGGGTGAAAGTTTATCCAGGGTTGACTGTAATTACTAATTTTAAAAAGTCTTCCCTTATTATTCCATTTGCAGCAAAGGTCAGTCTAAAGTTTCTTCTGACACAAATTTGGGCTGAAGATATTTGTAAAAAAAGATTTTTAAAATTTTCTTCAGTTTCTTTGTTCCTAAAAAATTTTTCCCATACCCCTACCTCATTTCTGTTGCTGCTGTGGCTACTGGGCAGGAAGCTGCTGGTCCCAAGGACAGCTGAGGAACTTGTCCTGCTCATAAGTCTCTCAGCTGAGTGAAGTTCTAGTGGGACTCGGTTAGATGAGTTGCCTTGGGTAGCTCTGAGAAAAGCAATGAGTATGGAAATCCTCCTCAAAGCTTGTGGGGCTGAATGCCCAACCCTTCAGCTGAGAAGGAGCTGCTGCCGCCTCACTGGTTTCTCCTGTGACACGTTTGTGCTGAAAATGGACAGCTCTGAATGCAGATGTTCCAGGGGGCTGGTCCTTCACCATTAAGGTTAATTTCTAGGACACTGTTATTCTGTTGGGTAGTAGGGATTGTGAGAGAGAATCCAAAATGAAGGTCTGTCCCTTTGTATGGCAAATGTTTCAAGCTGTTTAATCTGTTCATGTAAAGACTTAAAAACCCCAAACCACATGTATCTAGTGGCTTGATACAGGGATGGGATATTTAGCAGCTTTTGCTAAATTGTTCTAGTGTACCTTGATGAATAATGTACTCTGTTTTGGAAAATTCTGGTAGTGGAAATAGGTTTTTTTTGTAATTATAAGAATAAAAAGCAATCTATCTACTGTGCTTTGGATGACATGGTTCAGAACAATGTTTTTTGTCAATAAGTGTGGTACACATGGTGTAATTGTTATAAGTAATTTTGTTGATATAACTCTACTTTTGTTGATTTCCTTCTTAATTTCATTTGATTTATTAGCATTGCTGAGGCACTGACTGTAGTATGAAGAAAAATGTGTCAAGTGGTATGTGCCTAGGATTGAAATTTAGCAAAGTTTTCTTTTAAAAGAGAGGAAAGGAAAGAAATCTCTGCTTCCTTTGCTTAGCACAGCCTGCAATACTGATCCTCTGAGTCTGGGAGAACACACAGATAACAAACTTTGCCAGTTATACTTTCACAAATCTACTGGCAAGTTATAAAGACACGTGTAGAGATTAGGATGGTTTACTTAATTGCCTTTTACATGTGTTTTATTTTATCTACCCTTTATTGAGTTCAACAGGTGTTAGATGAGAGATTTCATATTTGGAATTATTTCCTCTCAACCCGCTTGGATGTTTTTTTGAGATCTTTTTCTTATAGTGATATTTTTATGTATGTAGTCTGGAAATATTTTTATTATTTTAAGGTAAGACTTAAAGGTCTCACTGATGATTAGGATGGCACTGAAGAGTTTGCCTGCATTGATTTCAAAGCCTCAGAAGACCGTTTTGTCATCCATCAAATGTGGGTGTTAAGGGACAGCAACATTTCCAACAGGAAGCACATGCAACAGTCAGAATAATTCTGCTGTGCTCTGAAAAGTAAATGACATAAGCCTAACATCTTGAGGCTGAAACAAATTAAACATGTAATTGCTTGATAAAATATGCTAATGGTGTCTTTCAGAAATTAAATTTATTGTTTCTCATTTCCATTTGATTGTACTATTTCATGTTCTTGTGGCTGGAGTCTTCTTTGAATCATATTATGATCAATAAGGCTAAACAAAAAGAATTGTCCCTGTGGACCACATATTGAAACAAAAAAAATTCAAAAGATAGTTTTTGTTTGTTCCCACTACGCTTCCCATTAGGTGTCATCAGTTAGTGGTTGACTAGACAGGGTCTAGGCTAGGGATTATATGTATAGAGAAGGGATTACACATACGTATTTCAACATTAGCCCACAAAACAATACACAGAAAAAAAATACATTTCATACGTTTTACCTCCTAAAAACATAACTGAATAATGAAACATCATGTCCTTCTACTTTGTCTGTAACTTTTATAAAACATTAGTAGGAAACATTTTTTAAAAATTGTGAAAACCATGCATATATGAAAATTTTTGTATGTTTCCATGTAAGATAGCATAGACATATTTTAAAAGCTTAAACTTTTACTTTACCAGTCCACCTTTGTCCAGTTTTAAAGTCCATTTTGAAGATGGCCTCTCCAAAGAGAATATACAGCATAATTGGATTTGCCCTGTCAATTGCAAACTGACTTTCTTAAAGCTAACATTGGCAAAAAGTTGATAACTAAATACACCAACTTAGAGAAACCAGTGGTTAGCACTTTTTCTACAGGTCAGTGATAAAAGTAATTTGATCTTAAAATACTGTGAGTCTCATGCACAATAAAGAACAATGAAAAAAGATCTTTCACATATGAAGTAGGATGGTGTAAATTTTATGCACCCCATGATTAAATGAACTAAAATCCCGTGTACATACAGACTTTGTCTTGGACTACCAGTCTTAGATGACCTTTCCTCAAACACTCAAAATGACATTTAAAGTGCAGATGGTATAAATAATCCCTTCTGTTTACTAAACTTGCTTAGTTTTCTTGTAAACCTGGAGTTTAAATCCAGTCTGCAGCTGAAGCCCAGAGAGACTCTCTGACAACTGGAAAACCATACTGAGAAGGCAAAGGAGAGGAGAGAGAAAACTGTGTCATTTTTTGGCTCCCAGTTGTGGATGTGGCTTGCATAGGAAAGACATGATAGGAGAAGGAGGAACATCTGTGGTCAGAGGGATTTGTAGGAGTAGGGCAAGACTCAAAATATCCCCATTGCTAGCACTGTCCACACAGCAGAAGTAGCTGGAGGGTCTTTGCACCCAGGCAAATGCCAAGGCAGACACCCAGGACTTTCATCTGTCACAACTCACATATTTTTCCAACTTTAGCTGTTTTGACCAATTCCCTGCAATTACCCCTGGGTCTGGCTGATAAATCTTGGAGATGTTTCTCAGTGAGAGGCGGGTAAGGGTAGGCTCTTTCCTCCTCTCTCTGTTTCCAGCAAAAAAATAACTTTCACTATTTCCACAACCTCAATTGCAAGTGATTTTTAGTGAAAAGCTAAAAAAGCTAAAAGTGATTTTTAGTGAAAAAAGGCAACAGGCATATTTTTAAGATACCATTTAAACCCCCCAACCCAACAAAGAAGCCCGGAGCTGTACAGAGCTGTGGCATTTTGCCGTTCTGCTTATAAGAAATATTGAACCCTTGCATGCTTGCAGGCACTGTCCTATTATTGGACTTGTTCACATTGCCGTGGCTTTCTGATGCTGAGAAACACTTACAAGTCATCCTGGAGGAGGACCAGGTGTCTAGTGTAGATATAGGCTCAGCTAATCCATGGGGGGACATATCTCCAGATGGTTTTCAATGGGCAGAAGAAGCTTATCCAAGGTCAAAATGTCAAGAGCTGTCACTGTCAGCAGTCAGCCAGGGAGCTGGGCTGGTGAACATAAACCTCCTATGGAGTCTGAGTTGCAGCCAGTTTGTGATCCAGCACAGGAAATGAGCTTTGGGACATCTTTATCAACACTTCTCTTGCTTCAGAGAACCTTAATCAAGGAAGAGATGTGATTTTCCTTTGTGCAATAGTTGTTAATGTTTAATTACGTATTCTGAAAGATGAGGACTTCAGTTGAATTGTCTCTTCAATGAAACAAGGGAAATAAATGGACACAATAGGGCAGGTGCCAAGCTAACCAAAGTAAGTCTGATGACTTTCTGTCTTTGTGAAAGAGTTGTATCTGTTGCTTGCACAAAAAAAAAAAATAAAAAAATCTGCAACTCCTTCCTTCAACTAGCAACAGTATTGCTGAAATGAAGTAGTGGTTCTCATTAGAAGAAAGCTGTTCAGTTTCTTAGAACATTCTTTTTATATATTTATGGAAGAAATCCAGTCACATGCATAAAAAATGCTAACAAATGAAGAATCAAACATTATAATATGTTGCAAAACCAGACTTGTGCTTGTGAAATTTAATGAGAAATTTAGTTACAGATTTAGGTGGAGCAAGAAGTAGATCTTACAAACTCTGCTGTGAAGATCTGCATAATTTCAAATGTAGTGGTTATCATAAAATCATAGAATCGTTGAATCACAGAATGTTTGGGTGTGCAAAGGACCTTCAAGATCATCTATTCAAACTCCTTGCTGTGGGCAGGGGCACCTTCCATTAGACCAGGTTGCTCAGAGCCCCATCCAACCTGGCCTTGGACACTGCCGGGGGTGGGCATCCACAACTTCTCTGGGCAACCCCTTCCAGTGCCTCACAACCCTCACAGTCAAGAATTTTGTCCTAATACCTAACCTAAATCTACTCTCTTTCAGTTTGAAGTCATTCCCGTGTGTCCTGTCACTCCAGGCCCCTGTAACAAGTTCCTCTCCAGCAATCTTGTAGTTCCATTTAGGTACTGGAAGGCATTCTGAAGTCTTTCTAGGGCCTTCTCCTCTCCAGCCTGAACAACCCCAGCTCCCTCAGCCTGTCTTCATAGAAGTGCTCGAGCCCTCTGATCATCTTCATGGCCCCACCCTGGGCCCACTCCGGCAGGTCCGTGTCCTTCTTATGTTGGAGGACCCAGAAAACAGTGCTCCAGGTGGGGTCTCACAGAATCAGAGTAGAGATGTATCTAAATTTCTTCATGGAGAACAGGTTGTTTTTAAGCAGTATATCGAGAATCAGCTCAATATATGACTTCAGTGATTTATTATTTAACCATTATTCCTCGGAAACACGACAGAGATAATGAGGCATTTTCATGTTCAAATAAACTTTAAATCATATTTTTCAAGCATAGCCTGCTATCTTTTCCTTAAGGGCATACTTGAATCAAATTAAGAAGCTGTCAGAACTGTGTACAATTTGCTTAGTGCAGAATTAGGTAAAAACTGTACATTACAAACTCAAAAGACACAGATATCTTGTTCTGGTACAAGTGTCATCTATCTTTTCAAAAACAGAACATTAAAGCTGGACCAAGCAGTGAGATGTAGAGTCATGTTTTATAGGGCTTTCTTTTCCTGTAGAAATTGAACAAAAACCATAAATAAAGCTCCTAAATCAATACTTATGCAAAAATAAAAAAAATTAAGAGTCTGAAACCGCAGAAAAGTGATGGGTTATCTTTGTTTGCTTGGGTTTCTGAGACAATAGGATACAATATAATAATATTTGCAAATTCCCCCAAGCAAATACTATTATGTTCACAAAATAGAACTAGTAATCTTTCCTGAATGCTCTGAAAGCTTAGTTCATAAGGCAGTCTCTTTATTCAACAACTGAAGCTTTATGAAGACTATATGATATTGCTGAAAGAGTAAAGATGCTACCTCCAGCAATGAGTCCCTCAAAATAATAATTTTAAAAGCCACAATAATGATTTGGTATGATCTGGTTTTGTGTAATTCTGTGTTTATTTTTTTGCACTAGGAATAAAATCTTGGAACTCTGGGGTAGCTATCTAGCCATTTTTTAGTGGCTTTTATTCTCACCTGTGTTAATGATGATTGAAAGTCCAACGCATCTTAAAATTATGTAATTTTAATTTTATATATATATATATGTTTTACCATGAAAATTCAATAATCCGTGTTTGGTCTGATTTGAGGCTTAGGCTGGAGTAGTCAATAGTCCTTAAAGACTTACTCTTAACTCGTACATCTATCAGCCAAAGCTTACTTTGAAAATACTGGCTGTCAAAATGTATTCTCTTCAAAATATTGATGAACGAAAGAGGGGAAAAAAGTAAACTAGAAATTTAAGTGCTTCCTTTGGAAAAAAAGAAAAAAATTGCCACATGAAAAGATTACAGCTGCCATGAAGCAGTAGAGTAATTTCTAATTTTAAAAGAGAAATTAAGGGGAATTGTGATGGAACAAAAAATAGAAAACAGTATTTAGCAGCACAATTTTCCAGGAATGTTCCTTGGCAGCCTGTATTCTTACTTTCGTTAGCAAAAATAGAATAAAGAGTTCAACAACTGTGATTTTTCAGATACTGGCATGAACTACTGCTATTTAGTACTACTTCAAAGGCATTGAACTTCAAAGTTAGAGATTTTTCAGCCCCCATTCTGGCATCCTTCTTCTGCATCATCTTCTGCTCTTTGCTTGTTCTGATTTTAAATAAAAAATAATTCAAAAGTAAAAGGTGGAAAAAAAGTCTCCAAAATGTTGCTGTTCAGATGAATCTGCAGTTCTCTTGACAGCCCGGACGTGATGTCTAGACTTTGCAGTTTTAAGACAGTATTTTGTAGCTCTTTGAGGGCTCTTAGTCCAATCTGATGATTGGAGTTAGTTATAGAGGATAAAAACATAGCATGCGTGAGTACTGAGAGACCCTTATTTTTCCTCGATGAGCACATAAACTGCTCCTCCTGTGTGCCAGAAGCTCTTGCATAACTTTTCCTGCAGGCTGTGGTCCTTATAAAGCAGCTGGAATGGGATACGGATGCAAAGATACGATCAGATGCAAACACATGAGATGATAAAGTAGAAACGTGATAGCAGAGAGAACCATAATACTGGTATTTCTGTGGCTAAATACAAGTGTCGTCTGCTAGATAATAAACATGTGAAATCCCAGACATCTGCTCTGTCCTTACCTCCAAGGAGAAATACAAACTACTGCACCCCTTACTTCCCCTACATCTACTTCTGTTTATGCAAACATTTGTACTTTAGTACGAAATGTCACAGGAAACTCAGAATACTGTGGCACAGGCAAAAACGAGGACCTAGGTGTTTCTAATGCCTCAAATCCTCCTGTCCCTGCAAATCAATGGAGCATAACCTAATTGACATGTGGGTTTATTATAGTAATACTTACCACGTAAAGGAATGTTGCAAGGTGGCAACAACTTGAGTACACTAGGAGCTATCTAAGCACCAAGGTGTCGGTCAGTTTCTGAGTGAATGTTAAGATCCTGGCCTTAAAATCACATAAGAAGAATAATCCCACCAATTTGAATGGGATTTTGAAAAAAACTCAACATAAATAGGATAGAACTAAAATTGTTTGAGGTATTTTTGCACTTAGATGGTTATAATGAAGAGGAATATTTTAGTACCTGAGAAGGATTATCATTGTGCTTTGTGCTAAGATCCACAAGGCTATTAATTAGGATACTTAGTCTGTTTACAGCTTGAGATGAAAATGACCTGCCAGTCATTGTCAACCATTGTCAGAATTTGCCAGCTGTTGCCTCCTGCATCCACTGTGGCTACCAACTTTACCTACCTCTGCTGCTGCACAGGCTTTCTTAGGAAAATGCCAAACTGTATTAATAATATTTAGATTAATATTTAGCCCAATATTTTGTTTAATGCTAGCCCAAATCCTGAAACTGCGGGACATTTTTAAAAAAAACCACTGTCCCCACACCTCTCTTCTTCTTTTCCATGAGGACTTTGTGTTGGCAAAGGTCATAAAAGCTCTAGGGACAGAGCCAGGCTGATGAGAGCTTAGGGCAGAAGAGAAGAGGCTTTGTGCCTCCATCCCATGTTGGAGGTTTAGGTGCTCTAGATGCTCTACAGCCTGACTATGCAGCTTTCCCTTCTCCATCCCATCTGGAAGACACGAGTTTTGGTAAGCAAGGATGGAACCAGCTGGGTTAGTGGGCATATACTGACCCAACAGGGCAAAACTAACTCTGGGATAGGCAGCTCTATTTCCCTGAGAGGGAGTAAAGCAAGAACAAAGACTTGGGAAGGTCATGCCTGAGGCCGGGTGCTGTGGCCACATCTTACTGAGCAGGCACCCGGCCTTTGGGAGTCAGCTGAAGGTGAGCATGAGGCCCTGGATGGTCCAGCCTGTGGCCACAACAAAGGCACTGGATTAAGCTTAATCCTCCTACTGCCAGCTGCACCAGCGACGTTGCTCTATCTGGGATTCCCCTGCTTGTATATTGTGGCGACACCTCTGGGGAAGTTCAGTCTAACTTTCTCCTCATGAGCAAAGGATCAGCAACTCAGAACTGGAGACACAAACCATTAGATATACAAGACAAGTAAAACAAGAACAACAGGACAAAATAGAAGACAGAATATACTCTCTCTAACCAGTCTTGTGGTTGAAAAAATCTGCTTAAGAAATCTGCAGAGGCTGCAATCAAGCTGTGGCTATATATGCCTCCCTTTTGCGAAATTGCTTTAGAGGGGTCTCTGTCTTTAATTTTCTCAAGATGTTAAAGTGTTGTGCTGTTGACCTAGTTCCTGCAAGAGCCTGCTGCAAACTTAATGTTCCCAGTATTGGAAATTGCCCAGGCATAAGTAAAGTAAGAGTCAATAAGGGATATTTTAGACCATTTGTCTTTCCCTGACTCTCTCTAGGCCCTCATTTTGTGAGATTGAAAGATTTCTCAGAGTGTATTAGCTGAAACATATCTTGAAATTATGAAGTACCCACCTTCCTTGTGCTCATGACATGCTTTTTCTAAGAGGAGGACATGTCTAATTGTAGAGGCTCTTCATAGGTATCTAGGTGTAATCCCTCACCTGAAAAAGGGAAAAAGATAAAAGGAAATGGAAGCTTTTAAATTTTTAGATATGTGTTCTCACATATTTTCACAAGTGAAATAAATTTGGGTAGTTGGTAATGCAAGTTTGATCCATCCCATCAAAAAAAAAGCATGAGTTGAGGGCTTCTTGAGAGAAAAATAAAGAATAAAAAGAGGATAATTTTTATTTCTGCTTCAGCTATGAGGACAAGCTGCTCTAAGCTGCTTTAGCGGAGTAGAGGAGACAGTCAAAAGTCAGGCAATTTACTAGCAATCCTTCCTGGCTTCTGCTAGGTACCACAGAACATTGCATAGGTCAGATGGTAATTTAGATCAATCCATGAGCTGAAATGTAGGCAATTACTCCAACAGCACCATTAATAATTGTTCTGCACTGTGTGCAATCTGACAGCAGCTCTCCCAGACACCCCCATCTTCACAGTGCCAGGTGCTGCCAAGGAAAAAAACAGAAAGGCCAGCTCTGGTTTGAACAAAGAGCTTGCTGATAATTTCTGAGCTTACCAAGAATCATGGAAATTTCAGGAAAGGCCACAAGATGTGCAAAATCATCCACCATTCTTTTGTTGTTGGGACTTTACAGCCAGCTCCATACATTTTCTGCAGCTCTGGAAAATTGAGGACAAAGGAAGTAAATTGCATCCGAACATTCAAAAGGACACATTAATTGATACATCAAATCAATTAAATACTACCCCAAAGCCCTTTAGTTGGGCTGTACCTTGGGCTTGGAGCAGCTTCCAGTTAAAAGCATGAAGTGAACACTGACAGCCCGCTCCCCACAGCGAGCACAGTGCCCTTCGTGGTTGGTTCTGAAGAGAAACACAAGCTGGGATCTGGCAGATGGAGGTTTCAGTGAATTTGTTGATATGAAGAACTTGTTAAACCGTGCCCCAAGAGAATGAGCACCTTTCCACCAGATATATTCACTATTACATCTAGGCAGGGGTGAAGCTCTGGGTATCCCTGCCTGCAGGCATCGTCACCACTGGAAGGATCTTTTGGTTTTGTTCAGTCTCCCTACTACAGAAAGGGTGACTCTTAATTAACCTTAGACTCTAAATACTAAAAACCAACCAAACAAAAAACCCCAAACAAACAAAATTAAAAAAAAGAAAAATTAGTTGAGATCCCATACATTCATAAGAGCCTCCTACAGTCCATAATGGTTTGTTTCTGCCATGGTATTTTAAAAAAGTCTCTAAGGCAGAAACAGTCTGAGGTTTATGTGTACTAACATGAATGTCCAGTGGTCTAGTAGAGCTCCTGGATGTTTTTATCTTTAAGAGATATGGTTTGCTCTGACATTCACAGTGGAAATGTTGAGTGGCCATCCTGGAAGCACAGTCCCACTGGACACAAAATTTAGAATACAAATTGCAGTTTTATTTGATCCAAGCATGGATGCAGGTGAGTCAGAGTATTGATGAGGAGAGATAGAATGTAATTTGACTGTTTGCTGCATTTATTTCTGACATTCAAAGGGTGATAGCTTATCTTCTTACAAGGGCCTACTTATATCATAAATCAATAAGAAAAGGGAAAGCACCAACCCCATTATTTGCATTTACTACAAATAGCTTGGCCCAGGTTAACAAAACAGTCAGTTGGATATACAGTTTAAATTTTTCAACTGTTAGTATTCACAAATAATAGTATTACAATTTCTAAGTACTGTGTGGGGTATAGTGGGGCTTCTCTCTATAATTAGACAAGAAAACAGCCATAATGGCAGACACATAGATAGCAATAATTAGTCGTGGTTTTAAATTTAAGTAATCTAAGTAGCTAGATTGAATGGAATTAATGGGCTAGTGCTTATCAAAATAAGTAAGGCTGAAATTTTGAGTTATCTTACAGAATAACTGTGTGCAGGCAGTATTTGGTGACTTGTGTAGTCACTGAAAATCTAAGCCTCTACAGCTACAGCTACTAGAGAAAGGCAGTTTCTGAAGGGTTCAAGTTGCAGTCAATATCAAAGGCTCAGGGAAAGCACCTGAGCCACTACAAAAGAACTTAGTTACCTCACTGACCACAGGAGTAAGGATTCTGAATATGACTGTCTGCACCTGCCTTTATCACCACAACCAAGAAATAGAGGGATGATGAAACTCAGCCTAATCACAAATAAGGATGCAGACAGCACTCTTGTGCTGCCCTGAAAAGATGTAAGTTATAGTCTCTAACAAACATAGCCATTTATTTCAGATTAAAGGTCAGAATAAAGGGGGTATATCTCAGGGAAGAGAGCATACACTCTTTTAAATGCCTTCCATTACTCAATGCTGCAAGATACAATAATCTTTCTACTCAGTATGACCCTTCTCATATTTTTTTTTGTCAAATCAGTGAATGGAAAGAAAACTTTATACTTTTTAGTACTGTTTACTGCCTTTTAAAGAGGAGGTGATATATTAGCAAACTGCCTGTGTGTTGACTGTTCAGTACTGCACAGCTTTTTGGTGATTGACGGCACAGGGAGTAGGTTCTTTGGGCCTAGTGCTGAGTGGCAAATGAGGAAAATTTTCCTGTACTAAGTAACAGTAAGAATTTATGGTGGGTCAGTTTGACTGCACTATATATGTATGTCATGAAGAAATGAAATTACTATATTCTATTTCCAAGGCAAAAGCCAAATTCAGGTTACCTTATTTCGTATTAAAAGAACAGTCTCCCAAAAGGATTTGGTTTAGTTTAATCTGCCTATTCTAAAAATTAAGCCTGATCAACTTCTTTGAATGTCTTCAAAGCCCTTTCTTATGAATGAGTAGGTATAAAAAAACATTGAAGTGTATTCAATATACCAAAATCAATAGTGAAATCTATCTAAGTAAATAAAAGTGAGAAGTGTTTATCTTAAAATAATATTGGATGTAGGAATATACAGATAGCAAAATGTTGTAACAATTCAGTGGCTAACTTCAGCAGTTTAGGCCATCACTGCCTCAATGACTGAATGTGAAGAAACTTGGTTTACTGACAAGATCTCTCATATGACTGGGCCACTGCGGGTCTGTGGAATAAAACTGCTTTTTCATTTGCACCCTAAGGGTATCTGATCTCTGCCCACGGCCTGGAGAGAAGCAAATGTGATGACCTGTTCACTGCCTGCCAACCAGTTCATTGATAGTTGATCTGTGCAGGAAAGTTCTTCCTGTAGAAGGAAGAATAATTCTCTTTTTTTCCATTTTCTCTGAGGTTTCTTTAGACACCTGCTAATCTTGCTTTATACATCACTGTGTCTTTGCCAGCCCCTTGACCTGCCCTTCTTGCACAGCCTGACAGGAGAGGAAGGTGTTTGGCCATGGGGACTGCTGCTCTGCAGGGTCAAACAGGCCCTACCACTTCCTTGCGTGTGATGCATTAATGTGTTTGCTTTGGCCCTCTGTGCATGATTCAGGATCAACACAGAAAGCAGTTACTTAATATCACTTTTCTGCTGTTTTTTGAGAGTAACTTAACAGAAGTTTCCTACTTTATCCAAATTAATGCAGAAGTCCCTGTAGTCATTTTTCTCAGTGTTTACTTCATGGCTCACAGTCTCATTGATATTTCTGCCCTATGAACTTACTTGTAAAGACAGATTACTATTGCCTACTATTTTGCTCACAGTAAAATAATATATCACCTGCTTTTAAGAATACTTTGTTTAGGTTGCACCCTGGTGGTTTTGTTCTTGCTGCTTAAACTTCTCCTTTGGGTGTAATATGTCCAGAATAAAGAGAGTAACCTTTTCATAGTTCTAATAGAATTTGAAAATTCTATGAGAAATGACTTATAGCTAGGAGTTCACAAGTGTTTTCCTTCTAATGTGGTATCTGAGTCCATTATAGCTGTCAGTCTGCCAGGACATCTTTCTACTGTGAAAAAGGTAACCAATGCAATCCCCTTTGACCAAAACTAACACTTTCCAGTTCACACTTTAAAAATTATTTTCATATTTTGATCAGGAAAAATTTGGATTGGAAAGAGTTTTGGCACACATCTTTTAATTGATTTTGAATTCTAATAATTTCTGGCCCAATTGTAAAGGTGCCATACCACTTTCTGCTAAGGTATGGACCCCTGGTTTTTATTTCTCCAAGACACACACATTCTGACATGATCTTTAGAAGTATGACCACGTCAACAAGTTTGACTTGTGTTCAGTATACAAGATGACTGTTACACCACTGAATGCAAAGTTCAACATTTTTATTTAAGCAAAAAATTTGTCAAGACAATAAGAGAGTTTAAGGAGTTTCAATCATCAGGATTTTCTGAAGTCATCTTGCTTTATGCTCTTCAGGGAGCTGCAACCCATGCTGGCAGTTTGGGAATAAAGCAGGATTGATCCTCATCTGTGTGGAATAGGAAGGTGCTTCAAATACCTTGCCTCAACACTTGGGTTATAAAGATGATTGATTGCTATTATTTACTTTTGTTGCTGAGTCACACACTGGAGCTCTACAAAAAAGAAGCCTTCAGATACTGAAAAAGTAATTGGATTTTAATTTTTCAGAATGTTTTCTGAATTTTTTTCACTCCTGTTGGTACCCATGCTTTGTCAGGCTTTACATAGCCCCATTTTGTAGTCCTATGTGAAGAAGACAGCAACTCATAGGTAATGACTCCTGTTAAATGGCTGAGCCTTCCCTGGGCAGCTGAGATGGCAGAGAGATTTAAGCCAACCAAGTGAAGAAAGAGGGGAGAGAAGTTCTCCCTCACGATGAGTAGGGGACCAAACTGTCGCTGCTCTAAGTGTTTGGTTTCTACCCTCTTTCTGGAGCAGTGTGTCTCCTTCACTGACATTGCAAGGGGTTTCACCATAACTGTTCCTTGTTTTCAGCAGAAGACAGTAGCCTTGCTCCAGTGCATGCTTTTCTGGGCAATGGGCTCTGCTCCCTGTGCTGCAGAGGCTGGATGACCCTGTGGATGTTCAGATGTTGAATGCAGTGCCCCACGCACAACATCAGTGCTGCAGAGATGCTCAGTCACAGCCTCAGATGTGGAGCTGTTAAACTGGCAGCAACTCCAGGCAGATGTTTTTTGGCAAAACTACCCCCTTAACATGTACTTTTGCTTGTGGCTGCTGAAATCTCCAAGTTCTCAATTATTTGTTATTTCTTCCTGCCTCAATAGAATTCTTCCGAGCATTACAGGCAACAGGCCTTTCCTGTTGATTCTGTCCGAACTCAGAAGCAATCAGAATGTGGTAACCAAATTTACTGACTGTGAGGCAACATAGAATTCTGCAGTCAAGTAAAGGTTACAACAGTCTCTGTATACAGCAAGTACTCTAATACTATAATTTCTCTTATAACTTCTGGATGAAGTGAACTTCAAGAACTTGCTTAAAAGTGATGAATTCTTGATTCCTTTGGGTATCACACTGTGGCAGAACTGGTCCAAATGATGTTATTAGTCCAAGTTTTTTTATTTTTCATATTAGTGTATTTTAATGCAAATCATTGTTTCAGAAAGCCTCAGAAGACTTAACTGTCGATGTCTGTAAACCAAAAAAATAGCACTGCATGCTGTTTTGTAAAAGAGGCGTGGACCAGAGGTTAAAGTTAGCCATAAGGAGGTTAATTTGGTGGTTGGATTGAAGGTATTATAACAGAAATCTTGTTGTGAAAACTAGGCAGGTGATACAGAAGTTTAGGAGAGGACATGGAAGGTTTTATGGTTTTACTTTCAGCAACCCCTCGGGGTACATACAAGGCATAAGCAACTGACACAAAACAAACCAGGATTATTTGAATTTGAAGATGGAGATTTTTGTTTATTACAAACAGAACTAACTAGATGTTTTACATGAGACAATTCACATCAAGCGTTGGAAGTCTTTCCTATCATGATTTTTGATGAAGTATAGAGCAGTATAATAAATATTTATACTTAGTCACAGCAAATTTTAGAATTATCTGTGCTTCAGGGCTGACTGAAGGAGAATAGAGTAACATTATAAATGTCTATTTCTAAAAATAGTCATGTGTCTTAATGATTCCTCTTGCAAAATATCTTCATCCTCCCTTACAAGGTCTTCAAACATTTTAACTCGTAAATGATAATAGATAAAACTATCTTCTTGCAAGGACAGTTCAATAAAACAGCCCTTGAAGTCTCACAGAGCTGGTCATCCACCGTAACTTTTATAATGGAAAGATTTATCATACGTCTAAGTAGTCATCCCTTTCTGTTTTGTATGTTTTACCTCCTCCTAAAACAAGGTCTACTTGATATGTGTAGGATAGTGACATTGTAGCAACACCATGTAATTGGTAACAGCCTGTAAACATACTGACTTTGTAAATGGTAATAAAAAACAGCCTGGTGCCAGCATAAGTAGGATGATGATGATGGTGAGGAGGAGGAGGAGAAGGATGAAGAAGAAGGAGAAAGAGGAAGAGAAAGAGGAAGAAGAGGAGGAGGAGAAGGATGATGATGGGCAAGTTTATCAAGTTGTGGGCTTTGCTTTCTTTTCTCCTGTGCATTACAGACAAAGCAGATTCTCCTCCTTTGGTGGCATGGATTTGGAGGTAGGGTCTTGGCTTATTAAGGTTATAAATGGTTTATAAAGAGATAATCAGTGATTAATAATTGTTGATAGCAAGCTGTGAATTTCAGCAGTATGTTTTACACACCTTAGTGGAAAATGCTCAAAGTCTGTGATGGCCAGCCTTTTGGCCAAGAAAGTATCAACGTTTTTGAGTGGCAGAAAAGAGTCACATGCCCTTTTATGTTCCCACTGTGGCAGGAGTTTTCTTATGTGCTGCCTACACCAGGGAGGGAGGGTGTCTGGGGAGAGGCAGCTATCACCCAGCAACATTCACATTTTTCTCCTGGTCCCCATCCATGCTGGGAGACCTCCGGGAGTGAGCAGGATGGATGCTAGACTTGCAGAATTCCCTGTCAACAGCAGCCCAGGTTGAGACACTGACTCTTTATGAATCCTTTGGGATTTCCAGTGAAATTTATTGCTGCTGGTTATTCCCTAAACCAGACAGATTATTTGGTTGCTATTCTGTAGAATCAATTTTAAATACACATAAAACTAGAAACTTCAATATGACCCTTAGTTGCTACAGCATTGTCTTCCTATTCCCACAATATGTAATACATTAATCAGATCAGTCTGCTATATTATGATTCATAAAGTCACCTGTCAAAATGAATGCAGAGATTATACTTTTTGCTTATTGCACTTGTTTGTTTTAATTAGATTTTCTAAAATGATTGCAAGGCCAGTTTAGACAGGATTTTGAGCAATCTGGTTTAGAGAGAGGTGTCCCTGCTCACAGCACGGGGGCTTGGAACTAGATGATCCTTAAGGTCCCTTCCAGTTCAAACCATTCTATGATTCTATGGCTTAGATAAATATAGTGTGTCTTCTAGTCCTTACTGTTAACTATACTAAGATCTTAATATTCTTTTACATGAAGAAAATTCTTAGAGTGGGTAGTCAGAATAATCTTAAGTGATATTTTCATATATAAGCAGAAGCTTCAAAAAGTTTTACAGAGTAGCTCCTGAAACAGTGTAATGAATAATTCAATGAAAACTGCAGCATAAAACAGAGAGGTTATCTGTACTACCTGGTGAATTACTGGTTTGATTCTAAAAAGAACTACTTTGCTATAAATCAGAATGAAAATGTCAGTGCTATAGAATTTAATTTTGAAATAAACATCTGGATTTTAACTGTGCACAGAGGCTCAACCAGGCACAGTTCACTTTTGTGGCAGCATTGAGCTCGGTTCTGGGAATGTGAATTACAGCACAGGATCCTTATCAAATGGGTAGATTCTGCACAGAGTGTCTAGACATGAGACCCATTAGCTGTATTTCAAAGAAAGAGAAAACATTAAGTGCCAGTATCCAGCAGATTATGGGTGAAAATATTTTTATATAGGTGTCTGAAATTTAACTTTTATATAGAAAATTTCCACCCAGAAATACATTAGAGGCTATACCTAAATTTAAGACACTTGCATTACCCAACTTAAGCCCACAAAACTAAGCACTTATTTACATTTTCTTCTGAACAAGAAACTCTAATTTTTGCCTTTTTCCATCTATGGTTTCTCAAAATCTTCTTGTTTTTCTGCCTGTTGATGATACTTATACCCAAACACAGACCGGGCTACAAAACTACCTCTGTGGCTATTACACATAAAACCAAAACTGGTTGTTTCAAATCTATCTTTGGCTTAGTTTGGAAAAGATGTGGTGTAGGTGTCAGCACATTTGCAAAACTAGATGTGGCAGGACAAAATATGAATCTAAATAGCCAAAGCACAGCAAAGTATTCAAACATGTGTTTAAATATAAGAATGAATTTGATGCTTTGCTGAACTGGAATCAAAACCGGAGCTCTATTAGATACTTGCTAGATCAATTCCTTTTATGGTGAGTATCTGGCTAAACAATATAAAGGCAGTGTAATCTTTATATTATCTTCTTGCTGACCTAGTAGTTACACCTTCTTTTCCATATTAAATAAGCTTACTTAGTGTTTGTTCACCATATTTGGCTGAAGAGCCCTCTCCTCTACATTCTCTATTGAAAGGTTTGGGGATTTCTTGCCCAGGAAAAAATTTCAGACCTACTCAGCACAAGGGTGTAGTCATTGTATTGTTAGAATTTACAAGATGCTCTACTGCTGAAAATTATCTTCTGGTTTAATAATCTTAAGTAGATTTAATTTCTAATGAATGACAGCATAAAACTCAAGGGATTATTTTCCTTAATTATCTGTTTCCCAGCTGGTGACCATTATTGACTCTTGCACAGCTTTTCAGTCAGATGACTCCATAAACTTTTCTATGCTGAAGCCTCAAGGATTTTTTTAATCCTTAGTGCAACATCATCCCAATGAAAATATTTCAGAAGACATTTTATAAATGTTTGCTCTGCAGTCCCACAGCTTGGTATTGTGTTATATGTATCATAGTTTTTGCTTTAACTTTATCATCTGCTCCTTTCTTTCTCAAAGCTGTTTGGAAATTGTAATTGAAACAGTTTGTTCATAGCTCAAGACCACTTTTGAAACCAAATCATAGTCTCCATACAGATATAGTTCCATTCATTACATGGGTAGATCATGTTTTCAGCAAAATACCAGCTTAAAGCTGGCCATAAATACTTCTTGGCATTTTAGAACATTCCATACAAAACTATCTATGATTTTTTTTTAATCTGAACAGGTCACTGTGCCATATCAAAGACAAATGTGCAAGACAGTACAGAAGTCTTCTATTTTATTAGTGTCTTCCTAGAAATTGCAATGTCTTGAAATGTAATTCCTTTATTTCCTGCACAGTGGATTAATCTTTTTTTTTATTGTGGATATTAAAACTAAAATAAACAGCAGTGAATTCCAGTGTACACACAGTTAGACAGACCAACATTGCAAACCCTGGATTGGACTAGGTCTTGAATGTTACATTTGCATGAGTGATGTCTATCTATTTCTCTTGGGGAAAAACTGAGTCTTTCTGATATTTGGTCAACTAATTCTGTTGTTTTACCTGCCTATGAACATAGATGGTAGATGAAATTGATTAAATGCATAATGAAAAGTCTTCCTTTTGAGCCTCAACAATAACTGGACCAAGAAATTACTTTGTTTTGAGCAGTTACAGAGGTGATGTCAGTATCTGTTGATCCTGTTGTGCACATGTAATGAAAGTTTTCACCCGGACTTCACATGTAATTGTCATGCTCAAACACTGGAGTCCTTCCAGATGCAGTGGGTTTTATTCCAAGGGGTGCCCACCTCAGCAGAGAACAGGGATGTGTTAACGTGGTGTCTGGATGGTGCTAGTCATCCCTTCTGTCTGTGCACATTCCTGAGGGAAAGCATAGCAGCCCTGCAGGATGATGAAAAAACCACCATCAGAAAAATGGGTGATGTCTTCTCTCTCCTTGTTGTCCCACTCCAAGCAGTGGGAGCTGTAGGTGCAGAGACATGACTCTGTCTGGAGGAGGAAGCTGGTGACTCCCAGAACCAGCTGTGCCCCACCTCCCTGCCTTGATGTGTACCAGAGATGGGCCTCCTGCTCTGACCCTGCACAGATTTATCACCTCCTGACACCCCTCCCAGAACAGCACTGAAAAAAGAGATTCCTTTGCTCACATGCCACACATATCACACCAAACCTGGAGAAAGGAGGTTGGTGGAGTAGGTAGGATGTCATTCCAAAAGGGTTTTATTCACCCCAGTGTTTCTTTCTGATAGTCATTTTTATGTGTTGCTTTATAATACTGGAATGGTGTGAGATCGTGATGGGAAAGAGCAATGTTTGTACGTTACGTTAATAAAAATGTTCTGAGATAATGCAGCTCAGGCTTGTTTCTGGTGTTTCTCATATATCTTGTGTATATTATTTATTCGTATATAGCCTAGGCTGAGGAATTTTCTAAGTTTCTTTCTTGGAATGTGAAACAAGATCATGAAAGTGCCATTTATTTTTTATAACCTCCTTTTAATGTAGCTGGAAAGAATACTAAAAAAATGCTTCACACCTTCTACCTTAGGAACAACATTTTTGAGCAGGGGAGGGAAGGGGGGGATCTGCTGCTCTGCATTAATATTGTAGGAATCATGATTTCACAAGCAATGCCAATTTATAAAGAGTTTTCTGTAATTTCATTATTGCCATTGATCAAAGAAAATGCTTCAGATGAGCACAACTATTTTAACTGAAGCTTTCAGGGCTGTGAATATGATTTAAAACAAAGTAAGGGAACATTTCTAAAATGAAAGACAAAAGAATTCTTCACTGAAAAGCAAAGCATCACACACATTTACTCACTGAAAAAAAAGATAAAATTACAAAAGCTTATATCTGCTATTCTATTGCTAAAGATGATACTGCGTTTGCTAGCCCCATCTTCTCAGGCATTTGTAATGCCTCAGAATACAGCAGCAAAAAAGGATAGATGGAGCTGGATAAACTAAATGGAAGACCAGAATCTCATAAAAGAATTAAATGTTCTCCAGACACAGTTGTGAAATCTCTGTGCTTATGTGTGTAACAGAAAACAGGCTCCAGAATTTCTAGAAAATACCTCATAGAAAGCTTAACTGGCTTCACTTGGTAGGTTACCTAATCAGTTGTTTGTCAAATCTATGTTTTCATTTCAAGCTGATATTAAACTTCAACTTGAAAGTATGGTTGAAGCATACAGAAACTTGTGGTGAACTAGTGCAGCAGCCAGAGCATCTTTGCACAACTGGAAGCAAGACCTCGGTCCAGGAGGCTTGGGTTGGTCTGTGACAGCTTCAGAAAAGGCCTCACTTTGCAAAGACCTTAATTTTTCTAAATACCCTTGATTGTGAATGAACTCATGGCTATAAAGCTTTGCTTTAAAAAACTCAGTGAAGTTTCTGTAAATTCTCAGCATTGGTCTGATCATACTTCTGCATTTTCTGAGTTCTCCCTCTGAATTAAAGACCCACAGAGCAACTTTGGACAGCCCAGCTCCAGAAAGATAATAATACTTTCTTTATAAGGTCCTGCACTATCTACCAACTTTCTTGATAAAACGTTTGAGACACATTAAATCTGGGATTCTCCTTTGAAACAGGAAGTACAGGCTGCTGGGTTAAGTTTTTCTACAGTTATCTGCTTCAGCTTTGTTCTCTGTGCCTTGTTTCCAGCACGGACTTTGGTGAATCACAGCACTGCACAGTGCATACCCAGCATGCAAGGGGCTCTTGCTCGCCTGAGCTCGTGCAGTGCTGCATTTAGGTCACACTTCTCAGCTGTCTCACTCCTGTGATCACCAGGGTGCTGCTTCCACAGCCAAGCACCAAACCTGGACAGAGCTCTGGCATCTCAGTGTGGTGATCCTATTGCACCAGATCATGTTTCGCTGTTCTGACTGAATAGACATGCCTTACCCTTCAGCTTGATGGGGATTTTTGTGCACTGCATGCAGAGCAGAAAGTCTCCAGGCTCATGCAGAGATATGTCTGAGTAAGAGATGTGCAGTGGCAGAGCTCTGCCCTCAAAGAGCCTGGCCTGCACAACTGTTTAAGGGAAAGCAACACATTTTGCTAATGTCAAGTGTCATTTTAACAGAATTTAGTAAGTTGTTTGTGGACACACTGAATTTGTCAAAAGTACTCACTAGCTCTGACTAAAATTGTCATGATTGGAATATTCACAGCGAAAGGTCAGATCATTAAATCAACTCTTGTGCTTGTAACTCTCTCTTGTCAGAAGATTATATTAATGAATGTATTTGTCACAGAATAAATTATTTTAAAAGTAAAATAAACCCTTAATTTTTGCTAACAATTCAGTAAGTTAATAGATTGTACTTCTGTTGTTTTGCTGGTAGGGGCATGGGGTGTTAGTCAGGAATAATAAAGTGAATGAATAGTTTCTGTGCCTCTTCCTCATGCAGGGGAAAGTTAAGAAAGGACATCCTTATTTATTGTTGGAATAACTTTTTTCCAAAACATCGTATTATTCGTTCTCAAAATATCAGCCACATTAATTATCTGGAGACAGAAGGGTTTCACATTCTTTGGATTACTACCTAACATGACTTTAAAAAGAACAGTTTACTGGTGTTCTGTGGTATAAATATTTTGATTGGTAAGTCATGTAGATTTCAAAATTGAACTGGTAACAATTCTTGTTTCCCTTCTGAAAAATCCTGTCATGCTAACTGGCTAACAGCTAGGAATTCAGTGGGACAGAGGACTTCCTGGGATGTTGCTGGAGGGCAGTCTCAGGTGGCAGGAGTGAAACATGATGTGATTTATTCTCAAACACCAAGTTTTGGGGTTGGGTACTGCCTGGTTTACAGGCAGATTTGGGTGACCTACCACTGTGGCAGTGTGAGTGAGACCTGCAGTAAAATGGGAATTGAATCAGAACTAAGATCTAACACAGATGTTACTGCTTTCAAGAAGAGGGATATTGTACAAAGACTATCAACTATTTGCCTAAAACTGTGATCTTGGTCTGATCCAACATTTGTTCCGCATGTGGTAAGATCTAAGATTTTACTTCAGTAAGAGTTGTCATGGTTCAGATACATGCCCTGAATGGGAACAGAGAGCATTCTGCCAGGTACTTATTATTAACTTAAATCTATTTAAGATGATTTCAGTCTTTAAAAGATAAATTCTGCAGGACTTAAGCAAGGCAGAAATTAATATCCTCAGTGATATTATTTTCTGCAGTCCACATACTACACTTCCCATTCTGCTTAGTCAAGAGATGTTTTTTCTGGTTTAGCAAGAATACATTTGTGTTTACTACACATATATGTATACCAATATGTGTTTGAATAAAAAGCAGCTTATCATCCTCTTCTCAGTGCAGGATTTGTAAGCATGCAGACAGAGCCTAAAATAACCCAAAAGCCTTTTTTTCTCCTGAAAACTGTGTGTTGCAAAAAGGTCTTCTTACTGTACTCCACAGAAAGTCAGCAAACTACAAATCCTTATCTGGCTGCACATAACGCTGATATACTCACTTGTCTTTATTTGTCAAACATATTGGCAAGAATCTCTGTGTCAATATTTATTAATAAAATCAGCTCCTGTGGAGAACAGCTGGTCCAGTTTCCCTCCTCTTTAGGCATCTGGATCGTCCAAGCTGCTATTAAAGAAGACTTGAGCTACTCCTCGTTGTTTGATTTTGTTAAATAAATAAATGAATGTGTACATTAAAAACCTAGTAAAAGTCTCGCTTTTCTCTTCTGCAGTACCAATAATGCAAATTTATCTAAATTCTGTTTTTAAATAAAGGTAGGTCTTTGAGGTAGTTATTTTCTTCGCTATTCTATTATTAAGTTGATTATTACTCTACAATACACAGGGTTTTATAAATATTTTCAGCTGCTTTCTCTACCTCGTCTGTGGTAGTTACCAGCTCTCCCTCATTCTTATGGGCTCATCATCCTATGAGATTTTCTCTAGTTTGTTTTTTGTTTTCTCTAGCCTCTTATCTGCCCTCTTTACATTGTCATAATTTCATGGGTGATTCCATTTTCCTTGTCTTCCACTATTTTCTCATGAAGTTTGGGAATATGTGTATTTTGATGCTGAATTGCAAAACTGAAGGAACCTTATTTCTGTTTCATTCACCAAGATGAAAGCTTTAGTAATAATACTTTGCATTATTGCCTTGCTTTTTCTTATCTCTTGTGTCTTTACTATTTCCTCCTGGACTTTTAGATGTCTATAAATACCCTAAGTAACTGAAGAAGTTGCCATGTGTAGGTTAATTCCCAGATGAATAATGCTGGATGTAGTCATGATTATTTAGACCCTCCCTTGAGTCTTTGAGGTTGCATTTGATTGATTTTCTAAGGTGCCGGAGAAATGGGGTATATTGATCTTGGTTTGTGAGTCATGTAGGCTAGCAAACACAGTCCTTATGTCCAAAATCTGATGGCTATTGAAGTCCACCTTTATGCTTCACTCAAATTCTCTTCCATTTCTTTTTCCAACATTTGCTATGGGTGCCCAAAAATGTTAAAAGGTTTGTCTTTGTATGTGAGTGCATATGGAGGTTATTGTTAATGTTCTCTTCAGGGTACTTTTGATACAAATATACCTGCTATCAGTATCTAACAGCTCACCTTTTACAAGAAAGGGCAAATGACAGAAGATGAAATTTTTTTTCCCCTTTCTTACTGACAGGCCTCAGAATAAATGTAAGGATCATGCATGTGTCATCTTTGGCTATTTTTTGTCACTGGTCTGAAAATTGGTTTATTGTAATAGGATACTGCTCTATTTATCTTTGTTCTTATTTATTACTGCTTCCATTTTTAAATCCTCTTTCTCCCTGTCAGGGTCCCTTAGTCCTTTAATGTTTTTAGAAATAGATGTATGTTGACTGACTCACTGCACTGGTTTTTACCAGGTTTTCTGCTCTCTGGGTAGAATTCAATACTGTTAGTCAGCCAGGAGGGTTATATGTTGGTGAATACTGGCACATGTGAATGTGCTGGTACTTAAATTCTTAAATAAGATGGCCTTTATCCCTCTAACAGAAAAGAGATATTCAAGGCAGTTTTTGGTCTGTTGCAAATACTGATATGACTATTTGGTCCCCAGTTATTGAGTGTAAAGGAATGTTTCTCTCTTCCTTACTGTGTTTCACCCTTCCTTACTCTTTCTTGCAGTGCCTGCCTGAGTTAACTTGAGGGAATCTGTCTGAATATTCATAATAGATTCACTTTTCAAAACCGTTACTTTGAGACATAACTCAAGTCACCTGAATTATTAACCCAGAAGCACAAGTTAAAGATAGATCTTTCAAAAAGGATGTGCTTATGTATCCTCAATTAGTATAATGGGAAAACAAAGGAATGAATTATAAGGAGCAATAAAAAATAGAAAAGTGTATTCATTTTGTTTCTATCTTGAGTTAGTGCACCTTCATCAGGTCCAGATTTAGTGTGAGGAGAGAAATGCACATCATTCTGTGTTCTTTCCTTCAGATGTCTTGGTTCATGCAAATCTGATTCCTTTGGGGCAGTCTTTGGAGATTCTGAAGGGCCCGTGAAACTCAGCAAAACCCCAGACTTGACTATTATTACTGAGACAATGTAACATGGAAACTTTTCTTCTTTTTCCCCTCAGAGTCCTTCTGGACTGCAAACCTGGCTGCGAGCTCTGCAGGGAATCTTGCAAGCTCTGTGCTTCCAGGCTGGCTGTACATCCAGCAACGTCTGTTCGCCAGATCACACAGGGGACCTCCTTGGCACAGGGACCATTGAGCCACATTGGGAGGGATGTCCATGCTGGTTTGGGAGCTGGTGTGAGGCAGGGCATCCTCTCCTGGATCCTGCAAAAATAATTGAGATCCTGTATGTGGAGACAGAATTTCAAAACAATCCAGGAGTTCCTATTTATGCTCACCCGTGGTCTGAGCCACTAGAGTATCCCAGACAAAGAAACAGAATTTTCTAGGATTCAGAGGCCACTAGATCGTCACAAAATGCATAGTGGATGCTTTTTAGTTTTAGCTGTAATTAACTACATATTATTTATGCACATACATATTATTTATATTCATTATTTATAGGCAATAATATGCACATTGCATATATTTCTTTGTGTATCTCATGTATACACTGTTATGAGACACTCAAACAGTACTTTTATGGAAAAACAGAGTAGGAATGTCTGTATCATTTTTAATTGAGTATCTGAAAGAAGAGTCTTCAGTTTCTAATTAAGAAGATGGAAACTCACTATGGCTTATTTATGGTTCCAACTTCACTTACCTGAAATTCCTTGCCTATGTCCCACCTTTAGCTTTATCAACATTATTTTTAATAGGCTACATACAGTCTTCTTTTTTTTTCTTCCACTTTAGCCAAGGGAGAGCAGGATAAGGCTTTAACTACCTTTTCAAGAATTAAAGAAGTCACAGCTGTTTGCACTATATACCTTACTGTCAAGGTAAGAGTTTTGGAGCAGCTGTAAGGGCCTGTTTATTGTATAAAAGATGATTTTATACCATAAAGATTTCTGATTTGATTTGTATCAAAATGTGTCTGCAGAACCGGAGAAGAGGGTAATACACAGCAAACTCTTTACAAGCTTTTGATTGCATTGAAACCAGCCTAATCACTTAATTTAAGAAAACAGTGAAAGATTAGGAACAGCTGTAGACCCTTACAGCTAGAACAGATTTAGGGTGGACATTCCAGAATTGTAAAGCAGTATGAAAGGAACTGCATATCTTCTGAGTGGGAGGTGAAGAGAGTAATATAGAAAATAAGGTTTGTAAAAGAAGGTAAATTCACTGCCACAGACACATGCTGCAAGCCTTCAAAGCAGGGGTTCTGAATTTGATGTACAGAGCACTGGGGATCTGGGTAAGGTCTAAAGACAAAGATGGGAGGGTGAGTTTGATGCTGTGTGGAAAAAAAAAGGAAGAATGCTTAGCATGAACCTCTGGAAAATGTATCACTTCACAGGACAAGAATAGCTGAATAAACTAACCTTTGTCATAATCACAAGGCCTGGACTCATTTCAGAAGTGATTTTATGATAATATAAACAGGTTTCTGATAGTGTACGAGCTAGCTTGGATGGCATAGTCCATTACTGCAAGTCACATATGTTAATATTTGAATTATTCCTTTTAACCTGACATAGGGTCTTGCGGTGAGGTGTTTTGGATTTACCTTAAAAATCCTAAGAGAACTTTGCATATTCTTACCTGTCCATAGAGCTTATGAATGGCCATACATTGCATCTATTTTGTGTTGTGGGGTGACAAGGTATGGCCTCGGGAGTAGCTGTAGGTATTCTCTGACTTGGAACACCCAGACTTCTAAAGCAGCCTCCCTTCAGGTCTGCGTGATGCCAACACCAGGGTACAAGTGCTGTGGAGTGGAGACTGGAGGCTCCAATTGGATGCAGTACAATTGCAGAAAGATGCTTGACCTGGCATGCCCTATTTTTTCCGATTTTGAAAGCTGCTGTCTGTGTCAGAAACTGCAGCCTTGTATTTACACAGTGAAATGGCTTTTCCACAGAAGCAAAAAGCAAAGAAGGATCTCTCAGGGACAGCAGTGTGCCTTCACAGCAGGGCTATGAGTAGGTGACACAGGGAAAAAAAGTAGTGAATGACAAGACTCTGGTGGCTAGCGGAGCCTCTCATTGATTAAATAATAGGATGAGAACAAAGATGTTTGTCCAAGGACCATTGTAGATATGTTTTCCAGAGTTCAGAAGAGCTCTTGCTCCTCTGAAAGAGCTAATGGAAATATCTCTTGGGATTATTTAATTTGTGCAGACTTTGCCATAAAAATTTCTTGTTGTTTTCCAACCAGCATCTCTCTGTCTTTCCTTTGCCTCCCTTGGCAAAGCACCAGAGCCGTGGGGTATGGTGACCATGACATGCCAGACCAGAGGCATAGTGACTAGAGGCATTGGAGCAAGACAGAAGAGAGGAAACTTAAAAACGTGATTGCACAAGCCTCACATATAAAAATACTCAGCAAAGTTTTTGCTGTAAAATACTGCAGAATGATGACTGATTAATTCAGTAACTCTAGTCCAGAACTGACCAAATCTACTGGCACAGCTGCAAAATAAGCAGTGCAACAGAAGTCTCTCATTCTAACACATCCAGCTCCATTCACAACTCTCTGACTGAGAGATTTTCCTTGTCAGACCCTAAATCCTTCCCTCTTGGACAGGTATAATGACTTTAGTGTACAATTAGAAGTAAAAGGCTCCTGACCAGTGATGTTTCACTTATGGTGAAAGATTTCCTTGTGGAGGAGAATTGTCCTGGAGTTAGGTCTGAGAAGCCATATAAAGAGCTTCAGTTAGGAGGCAGAGAAAGCAGGAGCTTTCAGGAGAGACTTCCCATTTCAATTTCGGTGGACATAGAGAGAAAGCAAATTGGAATGTGTTTGCGGAGAAAGTAACAGCCGAGATCAGCTGGGAATGCCTTGTGCTTGTGTAGATGGAAATAGAAACTGGGAGATAATATAGCTGGTAAAGAACTGTCCTGCTGCTTAGAAGTAAGGATTTTTTTTCTTTTCTTCTTTGGGAGAAGCAACAATTTCTTTCTAAAAAATTGCAACAAGTACCCAGGAGCAAGATCCCTGAATCCTTAAAAATGCCAGTTCATATGTCTTAGCTGCAAGCTTTTTGTTTAAATCAGTTGGTAGATTTGGGGTATGAGCAGAGATTTTCCCCAAGATTAGGCATGTAGGTGTCATGGTATGTTTATTTTCTTGTAAAACTCATTCTATAAGTGGTGGTCTGGCTTGTTCTCAAGTATCACATAGGAAAGTTTTGCTTGTCAAAACATCCAAAAATACACTTCAGTATGTCAAGAACCTCTCTCTCCCTATAACCTTATTCTCCTCTCATCTGCTCCTGCTTGAGATTCTGTGAAATGGTCTTGCAAGAAAAGAATATTTTATTTCAGTTTAACCACTTCAAGACTATCTCTAATGTGGAGGAGACTGCTGTCTGCCAGGTGGTGGCTGCTGTCTGCCGGGTGGTGGAATGCTTGGGACGCTCACCCTCCCGAGGAGCAGGGCCCTGGCTCCACTCCGAAGCTCGCCAGCTCCCTGTGCCAGTCAGACTGCGCTTCATTTCACTCTGCAGAGACCTGACTGCTGCCCTGGACTCCTTAGCAAGGTGAGTTGTCTGCTTTTAGGTAGTATTCCTTGAGGAGTCATCTTCCCAAGTGGAAAGGAGTAGAGCTGGCAAATCAAGGAGAGACATTGAGGTAGACTTTCCAGGGACCCACTCTGCTCTCCTAAGCAAGTTGCTGCAGTAAATGCCATTGTTTGTCCCAGAGCTGAGCTGGGGAGCTACTCCTACTTGAAAATCAGTTCCTGGACCCTGATGGCACCCCATTAAGCAGTATGGGAGACCAGGGAATAGAGACATCATGACTGTGTTTTGGGACCAACTAAGGAATAATGTCACTACAGCCACTGTGCTACTGCTGTTTTCCCTAATGGCCTACTGATTCAATAATGTTAATGGTCTTCTACCTAAAATAGGATTTACTGGAATTTAAGTCAGTTTCTGCTCAGGATGTATAGGCTACATTTTGGCCACTATACAGGAATTAATAGTGATTGCCTTCAAATATATTCTTAAAAGGGTTGTTCAAATTTTGCTTTTACAGATGAATTGCACCCTCTCAGAATAATACAGGAAAGGGTACATCTAAAGCAAAAGATTCAAAAGTTGATGGCTTAAAAATGGAGGATCAAAATTCCTTCAAAGCATTTTATACTTTTGGCTATCATTATGAAACATTCAGGCAATGTAAAAGAAGCAAGAGATATTCCTATGCCTTGATTGCACACCGATGTGACACCAATTTATTTCCCTGCTTTGTTTAACTTTCTGCTTGCAACAGTTAGTCTGATAATGTAACGTTTCTCCATCAACTTGCAAAGGATGTTAATAATGTGTTTCAATCACAATATATGCACTCAAAATATGTTTATAAATTAGTTCTGCATCAAAGTGTCAAGCCTCCTGCAATTATGTACAGAAAGCTACTTAATCCAAAAGCCCAGTAGCACTGGTTTTCATCTGTATAGAAATTACTTTGTTGAAATACTTTACTGAAGCAAAGCATAAAATTTAATATGCAAAGTTAAAAACAATTTTAAATTAAATTTTGTGTGAATTGAAACATATATTAAATTACTTTACTCTTCCTTCCTCCATATGTATATTCAGAACCTTCACAATTTTCTGCTGGCTGAATTGATTTTTGGTGATAGAAAAAATTGCATTTGTTTAATTATGTTGAGAACCATCTCTGTTTTTTGGAGTAAGGCAAATGATTCAACATGACCCTTTGTGCTGTTTGCTTTCTGTTTCTCCCTAGATTCTGCACTTGATGGTGCTGTGAAATAGATGTCTAGTAGCATTTTGGTTGTCGATGTCAGCTGGCAGGCTCCTGCTCTGGTACTTTTCTGGCCTAACATTTCTCTCTGCAAAGCTGTGACTGGCTGTAGACTCTGGCTGCGGACAATGAGATGTGCTGCACTTTTGTTTTGCTGTACTAGGCTGTCTGTCCTGCAGGCCAGCCTGGCAGAGGGACTCTGTAGGAAGTTCTAGCCAATTCCCCAAAACAAACACCCTCTGCCAGGGCTGGGACACTCTGGTGATGGAGATCATAGGGCCAAGGCTGTCAGGAGTGAGGTGACCAGTGGACAGGGTGAATGTTGGCTGGTCCAAGGACTTTGTGTTGATGATAGTCACTATTATTACAGGTCCCTCCATGGGGAAGTTTTGGATGTGAACAAGAGAGCTGATACCATCGTATGTACAAGAGATCATTCACAGCGGGTCCAAAACTTCTATATGGAGAACTACAGTTTAGGAACTTTTCTGAAGCTACTGTGATAAACCCTGTCACCAAGAAAATAGCTACTATTTTATAGAAACTTGAAAACTAAAGCTTCTATAATCATAGAAACAAATTCTTCTTGATCTAGAGAACACTGCAATTACTGCAATAGTAGGGTAAGAAGTGTAGAGAAATATTTTATGTTGACTCTACTAGCAATTAAATAATTGCTGTACTTCACAAACTGTAAAGGCAAGTAGCAAACCATATAAAGATTTCTTAGTCTTACATTTATATTTCAGTTCTACTGTAATATGCTATGTAATTTTTTCAACGAAAATGGTTTGGTCAATCACTTTATTATTCATTATTGCAAAGGAATGAAAAAACCTCAGCCGTGTGGTGTATGGTCCATCACTTAGCTGTGAATGGCTAAATTATACAGGCAAGACTGCTTAATATAACCCTCACAGTCTAGAGGCCTTTTGCAGACAGCATTTCTATGTTAAAATTTATGATTATAGCTCCTTCAGTCGAAAATTACTGGAATTACTGGTCCAGATAATAAAAAATTTACTTAAGCAATATAGCCATTGACCACAGGAAGAGTATATTTATGAATGGCAAGTCTAATGTAGTGAAAAAATAAAGAAAACTATTTTTCCTAAGAGATTTTTAGATAGGAATGTTCCATAGCAGATGTTACCAAAAAGCTCAGTCCAGAGAGTTTTCATAGAGGTCCCAGAAGCCTGTTAAAGATGACTCTCGTATTTGAATTTGGCAATTTCTCAGTGGATTTATTGCTATCTCCCTAAGAGTCAGCACTCCGCTCTTCCTCTCCCTGTTGCATCCTTCCCCAGCCCCACACTGCCCCTTGGCAGTGCCATGCTCAGGGGATCATGTGCCCGGGGTGCCCACCTGCCCCTTCTTTAGCTTCCCCTTGTCTCCATGTTTGGCTGGTTGGCTGGAAGCTGTTTTGCATTGCTCTGTCAGAAAAATACTGTTGTGCTTGCATGGGTGTCTTCTTGCTAATCACCAGTGTTTTGGAATTAGTTGCTTCTAAATAAGATGCCTACAGTGTGTGCAGTAGACCACTTGTGTGTGCTCTAGACTCCTGGTGATGTCATGTATTCACCTGCCTGATGCTCAGGATCCCATCCAAGAGAGACTGTTGTGTTTAGATGGGACTGTTTGATGAGCACTGTCATAGGAAACTCAGGATCTTCTATGGTCATGAAAGAGAGAGAAAAGATGAGATTCAGAAAGTACAGGAATGCCTGGCCACATGTGGACTTTTATCGTGGCCATGCTGATTTTGTAATGAGAAGGGGGACAGATGTGTGATATGCATCTACGTGTTTTGTCCATACTGGTATGATATCTCAATACTGCTGCTTCTTCTCTTAGCTCTTTCCTTGTCTCTTTTCTCTCTCATCACCCAAATCTCCTGTTTTACCTTCCCAAAATCTGAAAATACTAGTGAATCTCAGTAGTGAGCATGTGTAAACAGGAACAACAAAAAAAAAACCCAAAAAGCAAAAAACAAAATTCGGTCCTGCCAAAAACAAATCAAAATGAGTGCTTTAAGAAAAAGGTATATCCTCAATGCACATATTTTCACTTAGGACTCTAGGGAAAACTTCCATCTAAGACCCTCCCAAGCACAGAAGTATGCATGAAAGAAGGATCTATAGAGCTGATTCCTAAATCTTCAGTAAGATGGATCACACCTTACAAAAGGCTTATTTTGCTTTATTGACTAGAAAGGGATGCAAAGTCTTTCTCTGCAAACCTTAAATGAGCCATGATATATAAGATTTCCTATTCTTCATTCAAAAGAGCGTGAAATGAGTGTAGATGGTCCATTGACGCTTGCATCTCTTGTCTGAAATGCAGAAGAGTGGGTCAACTCTGGTTTAGCAAATTAAATTCTTTCATCATACATCTTGCCAAATGGATTACTAAAACGCTTAATGACCTAGGAGCTAACAGTAATAAAAACAGATTAAATACTCCAGATTTCAGCACAACTTTTGCCTAGGAACAGAAAAAGAGTGTCTATCAGCGAATATACAAAAATATTTTTGATAAGGATGGAACATTATCAGTAGGTAGCTGAAATGCATTTGAAATCCAAAACAAGTTGGATAGCAACACCAACAGGAAATTACACACTTTAACACCTTAATTACGACACACTGTCCACTAGTTATATATCTCAAACTAACTGGTCCTTTACAAGACTTTAGACATCAAGAAGTGTCTGGCTGAAGTGTCTAAGACTCAAAAGTTACAAGAAATGATATGGAAAGACATTGTTCACTGTTAGTGCAATGGTAGATAAAAAGTCTTCCCTGTGCTTGCAATTAGGAAAGGCTTTTTTATGCTGTGTGACTTTCTGTAGAATTCACTAACTTATAAAAGTTGTTTGTTTCCATTTCCCCACAACAGTTTATAATCAATATTGGTAATTATAATGAACAGTATCAATCATATTACTGTTGCTGTTATATTTTAATCTTTAATAATAAAGATAACAACAACCTAAATCTGCTGTAGTGAGGAATGGAAAGAATTTTTGGCATGAATATTTAGGGAAAGAATGGAAGGGAATGCTCCTTTTGCTTTCTTAAATAAAGAACATGGTGGCATCCTGAAGAACATCAGTGTTATGCAGAGCAGATGATGCCAGTGCATCATCTATTCAGAATGGAACTGTAACAATCTCATCTGCCGTGTGTAAGAGATTTTTTAAAACCTTTCAGGAGTCTGTAACATACAATCCCATAGAGATGGGAGGCAGGGTTTACCTGCGAAATTAAGATTTTGGCTTTTAACATGGTTTGTGGTTTAATACAGAAGTCTGATTCAATATTAATATCTTCTGTGTTTCTACTAAAAAGATAGATTTGTGTTTCCATAGTCTGACATCTTTCAATGTCTAGACAAATTTTTATGATCTGATTAACTTTCTCTCATATAATGGCTAAAATTTGATGTTTATACTGTATTAAATTTAAGCGAATTGTAGCCTGTCATAACTCAGCTGTATTTGCCTATCTGGTAGCTTCTTTGTAAGACAAATATCATAATTTTTTTATTGCTTCTAATAAAACCTTTAAATTCCACTTTTTATGTTTCTAGGTGACTAGCTGTTTCTGTCTGGGCTGAGGAGAGAAAGATGCCTCAGGAAATGCTGAAGAAGTCTTGGAGCTTGAATAATTCTGGAGTCCTGAAGTAGGTGAAGGGAGGCCTGGGCTGCCTCAGGTATCTAGCACAGTGCAGCATGACCAGGAGGAAAAAAGACCATGGCACCAGCTCTTCCCAATGTATGGGTTAATAGGATGGTAACTGTTGTGGTGCAGCTTTTAGGACTTGGGGAAAAGGATGAGGAGGAACAGGTAAATAGTCCGTGTCACTTCCTTGGAGCATCCTTTAGCATTTCAGATTTCAATGTTCTGCTTGTCTCCCATCTATCAAAGGTCAGTTGGGAGTTTGCTGGACAAAGAAGATGACAGAAGCAAAAATAGTTTGTTTCTTCCACTTGAACACAGCATGTGCTGCCTGAATTGTCTTTACATCATGCTTTTTTCTGCCGGTTGTGGCAGCCCTGGAGGAGTGTACATGCTGGTGCACGTCTTGCCTCTACGGCCAAAACCCAAATTCAGTGGAGGCAAGACAGTTTGTGCTAGCTCCAACAGATGAGACCGTCACAGCATCTTGCAGCGGGTGACTTCTTCTTGGCAATTCCCAGGAAACAGATGTCAGAGGGATTATCAGTCCAGCCACACAAGCACAGTCCAAGTCCTGAGTCTTGACAAACGTAATAACTAACCCATAGGACTCATCAGTGGTTTCTGAATGAGATTCATCTGCCCTAACTTTGGCAGCCAGAGATGGACCCCTTGAACTGGTTCTCTGCATTGTTACTCTGTGTCCTCTGAGATCAACAGCAATTCCTTTACTTGTTCACCAGGGCCTGTCCCAGTCCCTCATCCCTGTCTTTTCTGGGCCTATAACCTATTATACCAGCAAAGGGATATTACACACAATTCATGAAAGTGTAGGTCAACAAAAGCTGCACTTCACCCAGACCAAAGGTATTCCCTTCACATCAAAACCGGGGAGGTGATGAATTCTCAGGGAGGACAGCCAGCAGAGATATTTCTTCACTGTCTCAGACTGCAATTCAGCAGTGTAACTCTTGCTGTGTAGTTGAGGTTGGACACAGGAGTAGCTGAGGGGAAAGACATAGTCTCTGTCTGGATCCACTTCACTGGATGAAACTCTTTTCAGAATATAACGTGACTGGTTCTTTGCCTGTATCTGCACTTGCCTTCTTGCAGATGCTGCTGTAAAACTGCAAACTGCAAAGTGATCCTCTTCCCTTGCATGATGGCACCCTGTTTGCTTTTGTGACCCTGGGTATCTTCTTAGGGGCTTTTTTTCCAATTCAGAGAGTCTGATTCTCAGGAGCCCACCTCTCCCCCAGTGGACTTCATTCTCATTTTCCTTCTGTCCCTTGGTATTGTCCATGGACAGAGGCATTTCCCAGAGGCCCACAGAGTGTCTGTTTGTTGCATGGCCATGTCTTGGTAGCCACAGAACACCCTGCTGCTCTTGGTCATGCCCCCAGGGCACTCGCCACAACCTTGCCCAGTTTGTAGATCTCTGTATGGAGGTCCTCAATGTCACTGAAGTAGTACAGTCAGTAGAGTCTTAATCACCCAAGCAAAAGTTGCACGAAAGATGCTCACCTTAGAATCTGAGTAGGCCCATTGCTCCTAGATGTAGTTGGGAAAGCAGGAGGCATTATTTGAGAAAGACGACCTCTGAGGAGGTATTTGGCTAATATTTGGTGTTCTGATGGTTGAGGCAGGTAATCGGAAAGCAAGTGAGGAGATGGTCAACTGTGGTGAACTCTAAAAGAAGGGAGTGTGTATGTAGCCTTCAAAATGAGAGTTTCTACTCTGTGTTACAATACTGAACTCAGAAACATCTTAGTAAAACTTCATGCCCCAGTTCCAATACCGGCAGCTTTATGAGAAAGCTCCCTTCTCCCTCGAATCAAATTAATATTTCTTGGATGATTTAAGGAAGTGATCAGTGCTCCAATGGTTGTATGAACTTTTAATATTGTGAGACTTTTCTGCAATGGCATCTGTTTTTAAACTGCATTTGTCATACATTTTACAGGAAAGCAGCATTCCACAGGTGTCTGTCCCATTCAGACACACTTCGGGTGTTGCAAACTTTGGTAATTCCTATGTTATGTAGGTGATTTAGACACAGTTTGTCAAGTCACTGGATTTGTCCAAAGGGAAAACATTTAAGAAGACTGTTTTGAGGATGCAGTTTTACAACTGACCTAACAATCTAAGACTGCTCTTGCTACTGTAAGTGGGAGATCCTTGGCTAGAAGAGATGGGGAGGGTGAAGCTTCCCCTTTTGATGGCAGGTCAAAGACAGCTTCATCATTTCTCTAAACTTAAATGTACAGATGAGAAGACTTACCTTCTTTGGCCTGGTTTATCCCAGCATTAACAATCAAAGCATGACGGGATTTCTTCAATATTGTGCTCTGTAGACATAAAAATAATGTGCACAACTACTCTTTGTTATTTTTTCCTTCTGGGACTTCAGGTGGAATTTCATTTTATTATAGACATGATACTAGTTGTAATGTCTTGATAGTTTTCTGCCCTGGTCTGTGTCTCAAAGGTTGTTGTCTGATCAAAATTCTGTATGATACAAGCATTTTTTTACCTGCGTGTTATTTATCACACATGATGGACTTCCTGTTTAGTTAGGTGCACTAGTTATGCCACTTAATAGACTTCAACCATTCTCTTTTTTCCTGTCTAAGAGCAGCTTTGACTTCTATCTTGTGTATAAAAAATCCTATGGTAGGTATTATGGCTATGTGATGAGAACAGACTGTGATCATATGGACGTCGTTGTATTTTATGTGGGAAATATAGTCCTTTTTTTTTTAATATATTGGTATTTTACTCTTCAGAATTTGAAATTCTGATATTGTAACTGAATGGCAAAATAGTGCAGCCAAAACTTCCTGCTTGCAAATGTCTATTTTTGAACTAACAGAGGCAAAAATACTTAATTCTTGCCTGTATTTCTTTCAGATGAAGGCTTACATGATTGCCTTTTTTAAAATTTCTTATAAAAGTTATTCTTGTAAATGCATTTCATATATTGGGTTTGTATACTCTTCATTTTTCCCCAAACTGTGTTGATTTCTCACTATTTTCCTGAAAAAATGCCTAGAGCCACAGCTAAAGCAGAAGAGGAGAGACGATTTATATATTAGCTATTACAAAATACTTGATTTGAAGAGGAAAGTGTTTCTATTTTATAAAGCATGATTAAATTTCTTGTGATTCATTTTCAGCCTGAAGCTTTTAAACCAGACTGATGAGAAGTCTGACTGAATGCCTTCAGTCTTCTTAGAGGATAAAATAGTATCTCTAACAGATGTGATAGAGGTCATCCGCAGCCATCCTACTGTGCCACTGCAGAACATCTTCTGTGTTAAACAGAGACTAGTTTCATTGCACTGTCTCAAACCCAAGCTAAAGCCTTATTAAAAGAGAAAAACCCAATTGTAAATAAGTTCCATATTTTAATAAATTGTTACGTTTAGGAAGAAGAATTAACTCTTTCTTTTTCTTTTTCTTTCTTTCTTTCTTTCTTTCTTTCTTTCTTTCTTTCTTTCTTTCTTTCTTTCTTTCTTTCTTTCTTTCTTTCTTTCTTTCT
>VWZW01002078.1:1651249-1673699 GCA_013397115.1 Edolisoma coerulescens | reverse complement strand
TTCTTTCGTTCTTTCTTTTGTTCTTTCTTTCTTTCGTTCTTTCTTTCATGGAGTTTCTGCTAATCTCATTCCAAGCACTTCAATAGAACAAGAATTAAGAGAAGTTCTTGGCTCCAAGCTTATTATCAAGGAGGAGTATTTCAGGCACACACAAAGGGATGATGAATATGCCTAAAATTCCCCTCTAGGTGAAGAGCATTTTCCTACTAATTTAGTGTTTTCCTGCTAATGAAGAACTAAGGGGTTTCTGCACGTCTCATTTTTCAGCCTGTAAGTTTGATTACTAATAGCAACCCCAAGAAACTAACAAACAATGAAAACAGGGAATGCCTGTGTTCTGTTTCCGGTCATGCCTTAATTTAGAGATTTTAAGATTGTTTATAAACCTTGTTAAGGATATTCACAGAGGTGCACACAGTTAAACAACCAAGGTTATTTCCAATGCCCCTAAGTTTTTTTCCTCCATAGACTGTCACAGTTGTCTGGAAGACTTAAATGCTGGGCCATAACAAACTACTTAAACTTTGGGAACCCTTGGCTGTTAGTTCTGTGTGGTGGTGACTGGAGAAGTAGTTCTTACCTGCATTGCCAATGGGTACAAATTATTTGCGGACACTGGAGTGGACAGGGAAATCAGTATGAAAGTTATGAACCAGAAGGAATATCTTGTATATTCAGCCTGAAAGGCAGCCTAGATGTGTGCAAGTTGAGTCTGTCCCACTCTGGGTACCATTCTTAACTTCCAAAATATACGTTTGTGCATCTTCTGATAGCCATCCTTGCTTATAAACTTTCTGTTACATGGATGGGGTTCTACAACTATGCTGTCCAAATATGCGGAGACATATGTTCCTGACACTATGCATTTTGCCTGAATTACGGACTGTTGGGATGATGAGCCATCTCTCTTTCTCACTCCTATGCGTCTTCTTTCTCTTGCATAAAAAATACGTGCACAGTGTCCATGGTATGCCTATTTGTCTAACATGCAATGTGAACATTGTTGTATTTTTCATCTTCTGTTGCTGTTCCAGTTTTGAGAGGTTCCTGGAACAGCCACAGCTAACTTCCTCCAGAGAGCTTGGAGCATTTTCCTCTGGATCCTCCTAGTATCCTCTCCCTGAGCACATCCTGAATTCACCCTAAGCCAGTCTTGAACAGTTGCTTTCAGCAAGATGGGAAAGGGAAAATACCTTGTACTCACTCCACTCTTCTGTAATAGCACTGCCTTGTCCTTGTAGGACTCTTCCTCCTGGTCTGGCATCCCTCGCACTGTGTCCCAGCCTTCTCCTCTCTCTATGAACCAGCCAACAGATTTTCAGGAGTATCCCCTTTCAGCAGTCAGACTATGTCTGCAGTCATTATCACTGTGACCTGCTCTGTCCTGGCAACATTCTTTTCCCAAAGTAGGTGGAGAAATGCATGGACAGGCAAAGAGGTTCATATTCCTTCATTGTCAGATGAGGCCAAAGAATGTCTTGTACATGTCACTTGAACACCAAGGAAAATATTTCAACATTTGGGGTTTTTTTGACAACTTGACTTTTCTCTTTCAGGTTGGCTGGTTCCCTCCTGAATAGTTGCCCTTTTATTATTAATATATTTAGTCTTGATGATGCTTTATGATGACATATTGAAGTCTGAGAAACATAGGCTCTGGAGCAACCCACAAGGACTAGGATTTATTTGGATCTCAGATCTGGAGGCAAATGACTGAGCCTGGAGTTGAACTTAAGACAACACCACCTGGGTGAAGACGCAGTGACTGAATTACCTGAATACTGGGGGATTACTATGGATGTTTTACCTACTTTAAACTTGGTGAGGAAAAAGTACATGCTTACCCTTGAAGGCAAAGTTATTCCAGAATAAAAAAGTAGGGTAATGTCAAAGCTAATGCAGGGAAATGTCAAATCTATTACAGGGAATACTGGTGAAAGTCAAACTCCAGAACAGGAAAAACTCAGCAGACAGACACCGCAGTTCCAAGAATGGCTGAGGAGAGCACTGGAAACGTTTTTAAAGATGGGCCATAGAACTGGCTGTTTTTTTCTTGTGCCGTATTGGGGACTGTGGTTTGATATAAACTACTTTTTATGATAACCATTTACTGACTCTTCAGAAGCTGTGGCATTCACCAATACATCTGTTGCAAAGATGAAAATTGCCACTGCATATGGATAAAAGGGGAAAAAAAATGGACAGGGTAGTAAGAGTTTTGGAGCATTAGGCGTCATTAAAAGTGGAAGGTGCTTGCTGATTTTATGCTTAACACTCATGCATGTACTGTGCTTGTCGTCTTGCCACAGAGGCCTCAAGGATATCTAATGTGGTTCTGCCTTGTTGCAAGGAAGAGATACAGCTCTCTGAAAACTGACTTGTGCATGAGGTACCAAATGTGCTGGGAAGGGGATGTGTTTACTGTGGTCAGCTTTCTGTTCACACTGGGAGGCACTAATGCAGGGGAAGCTCAAAGCTCCACCCTTTACAGAGCTGTGCCATGTTGTATCCTGGCCATCCCTGACCAGAATACGTGAATAAGAATTCATGTGAAACACCATGGCTCAAGAATTCCCTTTAAAATTCCCTTCTTGTGCTGGACCTTGGTTTAAATTTATATCAGAACAGCGGTGTCGGGGAATCCATGATTATAGGGGCAGGTGTGAGAGACTAAAATGGTTAATGGCTTAAAGATTGTTGAAATCATTGAAGGATTATTGCCCACTCTAGCAAACTTCAGAGAAACAGGAGTTCATCTTTGACCACGGAAGCCCACCCCTCACCAAATATACCTACTAACTGGAATTTGGACTGTGATGTGAACTTAAGATAAGAAAAGGGGATACTAATATCCAGTCATCCCAGTTCCAGGGAGGAGAATGATCTGTCTCTCAAGCAAGGTTTTAGTCTTATAAATGTTTTTAGAAAAGTACTAGGTTAACAGTCAGGAACAGTCAAGAATGCACTTGTATATTAGAGAGGATTAGAAAGGAACATAGCAAAGCAGTTACGCCACTGTGTAAATTGATGGTTTGCTCTTACCTGAAATGCTATGTTATGTTTCCTTTCTTCTGTTTCAGAATGGGTGGTACCAATGGAAAAGTTATAAAGGTAGACCACAAGGGTGATGAAAGTATGGAATATATTCTGTGCAAGGAATGCCCAAAATTGACTGGAAAAGAAATATCCAGGGGTATTTCTGGGATGGAGGGATGAGATACTACAAAAGTCTCTGAAATCATGACTAGCATTGAAGAAACAGTCCTTCAGTGTCTGTTTAGTACAAAAATGAAAGGCACTGAGAGAAACTAGTTGGTGTATGCTCAATATAAAGAGAGTCCTTGGTCTGGTTCTTCCCACATACAGAGGTGGCAGACACATGGCCACCTTAGAACTTTAAGAAGTTCAAATGGCAACTGAACAAAACTCCCAGAAGAGCCCATGACACTCATTAAACACATTAATCCCCTCTGGGTCAGTAAAATCCTTATTCTTCAAACTGCTGGAGGGAAAATATTTGTAGTGTACAATGATACACGTTTTTCTCTTTGGGTGTTGGTGACTGGCAGTGATAGTGTACAGATTCAGAGAGCCCCTTGTTCTGACCAACAGAGCCATCCTGATTCAAGCTTTTTGCAGATGTGGGCTTTTGAAAAGAGAACAGAGAGGACCTGGTCCATCAGGGTGCATTACAAGCCACCAAAATGGAAACTGTCCAACTGGCTTGGAGAAATGGCTTCCTTGAGGAGTCATCAGAGGCCCTTTGGACATCCAGTGTAGGAAAGATTAATCAGGAATGAAAATGGCAAGATAGATTCCATACTTCCATATAATAATGACACAATAAAAAACAAAAGTAAAATAAAGCCAGCTGCCACAAAATATCTTCTTTAACTAGACCCTTCATTCTCTTTATGAGAGTATACAAAAGATACAAAAAGGACTCCTGTCAGGGCAGCACAATAGAAGTGCCCACTTCGTAAGTGCTTGTGCAAAGGACAAAGTGTTTTGTGAATATTAGGACATTTTTCATTACAAGTGATGTGAAAAGGGCCCAGAGCATACATAAGAAAGCTCCCTCCTTTCCTGCACACACTCCCCAGATGAGCTACTTGCAGTAAGGAAACAACATTGTGTTGTCTTTAATAATTGGGATTTTTGCAGTCAATGAAAGCAACTGGGTCAAAAATTACTAAGACAAATGGGCAGACCAAGGCAGAAGGATAAGCTATTTAATCTATTTTCATAATATACCTTATAATCAGTTTAAGTGTTTACCTGGGACTCCCAGACTGTTGATCTGCATGAACTCCTGTTGTGCTTTCACACAGGAGAGTAGAAGTGGTATGTGTGTAACTTAACATGACATGTGAACCTACTACTTCTAAATGAACTGTATGTGTTAGTACTTACACAAATTAATCAGAAGCCCTCAGGCAGAAAGAGAGAGCTGGAGATATTTGATCCAACTCACCCGGTCAGGCAGGGTCACTTGAGGAAAGTTGCCAGAGACTGTGTCCAGTCACAGTTTGAACCTCTTCAAGGATGACAACTCCACAACCTCTTTGGGTAACCTGTTCCATCACACTTACAGCAAAAAGTGTTTTCTTTTGTTCAGAACATGCACAGATTGCAGATCCTGGTGTCATGTCACGCGTTTCTCTGTGTTTTGTGTGTGTTTTGCTGCAGTGCATTTGTTTTGTATCCAGTTGTATAGATGTTTCAAATATAAACACTTATGACTGAGCTATATTTAGCTTTTGCATGTGTCCTCCTGCTGTAAGTCATCAGGGAACTGTTCTGCTAGCAGATAGGACAGGGAACAGATAGCAGGAGAAACAGCTCTGAGTTTTTGTGTGCAGTAGGTAACTTGCCTCCTAATTTCCAAACTTCTATCATTCATTTGCCTGGAGATTGCTAATATATGTATGATCTTCTCAATTCTAAGTTTCTTTCCCCCCTTAAAGTTTCAAGTTAGTAAATCATGCTTATTTTTGGTTTCACTCCCTTTTGAAAATAATGTACAGAGAAGTGATGGCTGTGTCAGAATTGAGTGGTGATAAAAATTATGACTACTCAATTATCGCTTATCCTACTTGCTTGGTTTTCTGTGTTGCCTTGAGAAATTCAGCTGTGGTATGCTAGTTTTGTTTCTGACACTGCCTGCTCAGTACAGGCAGGTAGCCAGGGAGCTCCATTTCTATGAAAAGCCAGGTCAAATTCAAGCAGGCAAGTGTCTCAGAAGCTAGGTAATAATTATTTCTTCCAATGACTGGGTCTCATAATTTTCTCAGCCACCTTTCTAAACTCCCATGTCAGCACCATCGGTCTGGGAACAACACACTTCTTTCTTGACTCATTCTATACTGGCAAAATTTAGAGCATATATCTGTATTTTATTTTAGACACAAAAATGGTCCTTCATGCCAGAAGTGTGGTATCAAATTTACTGTCTGTGCTGAGCGTGTTGAGAATATGGATCGACCTTTGGTTTGAAGGTCATGTGGAAGCACAGTGGGTTTAGTGCCTCACATATTTCTCAAAAGCTGCAAGTATCCTGTTTTCAAATATTCTTATGCAAATAAGAAAATGAATTGCAGTCTACTGCAGGGTTTGAAAGGGTGGTGTGGGTTTCCTGAAGGGTATGAGAGCTCTTTGCTTGTTTGTGGTGTCACAAAATGGAAAGGGTGCATCAAATTCAAATAGATTTCCTACGTAAATGAAAGAGAACTAGACATACTGCAAGGCAGAAGTATAGCACAAGTGCCCAGGGTGTTCTCCCTTTTGCTTTTGATATCTGGATAAGCAAGCAGAGTCTTCAGGTCTGACAGGCACCAATGCTGAACACTGTGTGAACCGAATATTTTAACACAATTGTGGACAAATGATGGAATGGTCCAGCATTTCTAAAGTTTCTTTTAAAGCTTGTGAAATTTAATTCTATGATCTCTGATCACAAAATTTAGTGCAGGATCCCCCCAAAGCAGATGAAAAGGTGTGCAAGGGGGAACGGGAGAACACAGTCCTGTTCACTGCACTAGGTTCATCTGGAGCTACAGGTGATACACTCTGCATGTGAAGCCTTGATTTCACCAAAGGAAGTAAGCATGAGAGGCATCAGGAAGAGCCAAACCCACAGCTCCAACCAAATCAGCTGAAAAGATCTCTTGCATGCCAGCCCTGATGGCAAATGGGTAACATTTGCTTCATCCTTGGCTGGACACAGGCAGAACTCCAGGTTCTGCCAGATAAAGAAGTGTCATTGCATCCAAGTCCCAAGCGCTTCTGCAAGACAATTCAGGAATGTTTGAAAGAACATGTGGGTTTATTGCTCCTTTTACCACTGTCCTCCCACCCCATGGAAGGACAGTTTCTCTGATAGATCTCCTGGTGCTGTATGCTGTCTGGGGAGAAGGATTGCCCAGCTCTTCCCCCTCAGCACAGTGCAGAGTCTTTCTGCCTTTGGATGGACTTTTGGGTGCAAGTTTCCATCTCCAGGTGCATAGGAGCCCTGATGTTTTGTGAGATGCTGTTTACTGAGACCTCCAGTAAATTCTCTGTATTTTGTGATTTAAACATGTCCCATATCTGATACTTGAAGGTGGGAGATTTCTTCTTCTGGCAATGGTGCTAGTCACAACTTAAGCCCTGTTTGTCTTTGGGACTAGTATGCAGGCCAGACCTTGTGCATTCTATCTCCAAATATGCTAGTGATAGATTTAAGCTTCTGTTTATCATTTGTTTCTTGGATCCCAGAAAACAGTGCAGAGAAACTGTTTATAATGCCTGAGGGCAGAAGGGGGAAATGAGTGATTTAGCCAGGAGCTATAGGCCAAGGAATGACAAGGCGGGAGACATTCTAGTATCTACAATATAGCATAAAACTGAAGGTTACTTCATTTCTGGTGGCGGAGGAGAAGTGAAGACTATTTTAGTGGAAGAAAGTGTAAGAATTTTAGTGTGAAACTATCTGCACTTGTGTGAAAATATCTTCAGTAACAAACTGTTATGTGTTTGGTATTATTAATATGAAATTTTAATTAAAATCCTCTAAGTCATAAATGTTAATAGTCCAGAATAGTGTAGAAACTGCAGGTGCATTTCCAGCTCCAGGAACCTGGGTTGGAGGTGCTCATGCAGAACTGGAAAATGACCAGGAATACTGGAAGGGGAATTAAAATACTAGTTAGTGCTTGTCTGCAAAATTATTTGGATAATGGATGGTTCTGCCTCCCATTACTGCGGCAGTTACCAACCCTTACAACAAAGCGTTTGGGTGTCAGTGAATCTGTTAAAATTGAAGGAAAGCAGAAACCTGTGTAAGAATTTAGGACATGGCAAGTATTGGCTTTGCTATATTTGCTAACGCAGAAAGAGGTTTCTACACACGAAGAACACATTTCATCTTAGTTCTTCTCTACCTAGAGTACCAGTAAACACTTGTTTATTCCACAGTACAGGAAGATAAAATTAACTTTGATTTAAATGCACTGGTTTGAAGTATTTCAATTATTTTAATGCCTAGAAGCTATCATAATTCTACTTAAAAAGCATAGGATGGACATGAAATGTGTTCTTGGAATAAGTATTTTCCCTCTGGTCTGGCAGTTTCTCCCTGTGAGCTGAGTCCTGCATGTATTTCCATGATCAATATGTCAAGTGGAAGAGAAGAGAAAGTAAATGTGGGTGTGTGTTGTAGGCATGTGCACTTGACCTTCCCCTGCCATTCACAAAGTATTCTTTCTTTCCCTTCTTGCTTGCATTTTCATAGGGTCTGAAAGGGTGTTCTCGAGAAAGACAGTGCTTTCCACTGCCATTGCTGCTGTAGTTCCACACGGTATGTACACACATTGCTGTCACTTTCTCTCCAGGCTCTACCAGTCATATCAATGAGTTACAGAGCAGATCTCACAGCCACTAAGCTGTTTTAGCCCCTTTGCAAATTCCAAAGGGACAAAGGTCATGAGAAATTCAAGGTAACACTTTTTCATAGGTGATGACAGAAGTCAGCTAGAGCCAGCAGAATGAATGTGGAGGCCCATATACAGGTGATCAATGCAGGGAACTTCAGAGAGGAGATCAAACCAGCCAGGTGGTGGAATAGAGGTTGATTCTTTCCCAGGTAAACTCAGTTGCCTGCAAGAGGACCATGTTTATAACCAGATTAGTAACCAGAGGGAGCCTGACAGTAATTTCTGACCGTATGGCCAAAAGGCAAGCTTTGTCTGTGTACTGAAAATTGCTGCCTCCAAACTGAGGTAGCTGCATCCAAACTATGTCTACTTGACAGTGACCCTGGCAAGAGTCCTAAACACTTCTGAACCCAGGCCACTCACACATTGAAATTGGTCCTGCGTCCTTCATGGTCTCAGTGGAATAGAGTTTTGGGCAGGCTGACATAGACACTGGGATACAGACATGTCATGGTTACTGCTAATGCCCTAACAGCCTGTGGAAGCACCTCACAGCAGAAGCATCACTAATGTCTTCCAGGCCCTGTGCACCTACTCTGACCTCACTTTCCCCCCTCATCTCAGCAACAGACACCAACAAGAAGTACACGAAGCCATCTGTTGCCATCACAGCCCTAGCAAACACTGCAACAGAAGCCACAATGTCGTCATGCCTTACCCTAAGAGGAGTCAAGAAATAGATCTGTTTTCTCTCCCTTTGTCCATGTTCCTGACACGTGCAACCTCAACCTCACCTTACCTTGCTGTCTCCTATTTCTGTATTTTTCACAAGCATTTTCTTGCTGCCCACCTCCATCCCTACTTTTCCATTAGATTCTTCGCTTTTCACTCCCCACCTGCTTCCGGCAATTCCTCCCCACTACTGTTTGCTTTCTTCGCACTTTTTCTGCAATGCCTGTCCAAACTACATAATAAAAGCAAATTCACAAAATATTTCCTGTCCCCTCTGTGCAAGACAAGATTTGCTTGGGCTATTGTCAGCTTGCTGAGTTACTTTGTGTCCAGATGGACCCTAGCATCCTTTGAGTTCTGCACCTCTGGCATTGCTTCATTGTACCCTCTGATTTCTATTGCAGCCTCCTCTGCAGCTTGTCCTGCCTCAAAGGCTCTGCCACAGCAACCAACAATTTTGTGTGGCCTCTGCATAAAAGTTTCAGCAGCTTTGTTCAGGGAAACCCACTTCTGAGTCTTGTCTTCCCTAGACTATGAACCTGCCACATCATCCAGAGGGTGCCACATCTTGCTTCTGGATGATGAATGGAAGGTAGACATTCCCTCTCTGGTATGCCGGGGCTTCAGAAGTTCCAAAAAGTCCAGATAAAGCTGGCTCTGACCCTCAGTTCACCTGCCTTGACTGGAGAAGAGATGCTACGTAACCTCCTGCCTTTGGGGTAACGCTGAGCAAAGCAGGGGTGCCTGATGGATTCAGTCTCGTTTGGGAGATCAGTGCATCCATCTGAGTTTATTCTCTGTGCTCAGTGGGGACAGCATCTTGGAGGCATATATGGTCACTCTTTGAAATACTCTTCAGCAGGTGTTACTTCATCTGCTGTAGTTACTCTAGGAGACTTCGTAAAGCTGCAGTGCAGCTCTCACCAGTGGGATCCCTATCACAGGACTTAGGGCACATTTAGTGTGATTCCCCTTACTCCATAAATTTTTATTTTCAGAGGTAGTGGCAGGAAATCATTACAAATTAGTTCAGCAGTTAGGCAATAAGAAGAGAAGTTGTTGTGAGCCAGGGCAGTTCTTTAGGGTAGAAAATAATTCCATTGATTCAGTGAAGTTAGTTGTTAATATTTTAATCTTTTTGCTTGAAAAATACTGTCATGTTCAATTGAAAATTATGTGTATTAAAATCACTCAGCAAAAAAGAATGTTAATTTTCAATGATGTTTTCTCCTGCAAGCAATTTAAAGTTTTTCACAGGAAAATGAAAAGTTTGAGGGGCTTAGATGAAAGGCTTTTCCATGAAATTCTGAAAAATTAGGAGTGAACATTTCCTTAATGTACTTTCAAAAAACGAAAGCAAATAAGCAAAAACCCAAGACAACCAAACTTTCTGACAGAAAACTTTGGTAGTTGTCAGTACCAGAGGCCACATCGGAAGGCAAAGGTAAAAAGATTCGTTAAAGCAACTGATCCAAATCATTAGTAATGATATCCCCTACAAATCTTACCTCTCCTCTATCCTTTGACCATTACAGCCATTTGGACATGATCACAGTGTCGTAAGGAAATCTGCAATGTTCCTTGGCAAATGTTACACAGCACATACTTGGGATGGCTCAGTCTGCCAAGCTCTGTATCTTGTGCAATCACCTATTACGCCAAGGTTCTTTCTGTATCCATACATCCCAATGCATTTGGGAAAAATTCAATTCACATTCTTGGAAGTGAAACAAAGCCACTAAGACTTTAGCTTGTGCAAAATCCTATTCTGTATCTTCCTTTTGCCCTGTGTACCTGCTTGTTTCACAGTATTGAGCAATATTCACAACAGCTCCTTGGTGATTGTCTTATCATTTGGTTCCAGAAAGCTTAAAGAGATCTGTATAGTCCAACATATTTTTTATCTAGGTTTCCTCCTACTGCAGAAGAAATATCTCATTCTGCAGACAAACGAAATCCTTTGAGAAAAAAGCTTTTGCTGCTAAGTGAACCTGGTAATGGGAGAGAGAATTTTCCTCTTCATGCAGAGCAAGCAGGCAACATTTTTGCATCATGCACTTTAAAATCAAAGTTCTTGAATATGAACTAAAAGCTGTGAACATAAAAGTGCATAATGATGCTGTGGAAGCCTGTATTGCTTAATTAATCTGCAAGCCAATACTAATTTGGCTCTCTGTCTACAGTACATCCACAGTACAACCATAGAAGCTAAACTTTATGAAGGCTAAGCTAGTCCTTATTGCGCTTTCTGAATTTATCTAGAATTCTTCCCCGCTGATTTTAATAGGAACCTTATTAAGGTTGTCAGGCAGGTAAGGATGTTTTAATGTGGTGCAGAGTAATTCTATTCAAGCACATGCATCATCATCACCCAGAGAAGCAAGAAAGAGCGGACCAAATCTTAATGACCCCTCTGAATACCTGTTCAGGCACATCTGTCACTTTGTTAGTTATAACCAGTATTCTCCAAAGCATATATGGAACTGTGTAAAGCAGTCACTCCAAAAGACACATTAAAAAATGCATTCTTCAGCAAACTGGTAGTTGCTAAGAATTTCTACTGAGGCTAGTTCATGTCAGCTTTTAAGATATAAATTTGTTAATGGGCACTGCTACTCATATTTAAATTATTAAGTGGCATTTTTTACATCACACTGCAGCTATTAAAGGGAGTTCTTTAACCTAAAAGCTGTACTGTGTTTTGGCAAACTCATCTGGGAACCGATGCCTCTGAGCTGAAGAAACAGTCCCATCTTAGGTGTTTGGCTCATCTTGATGTCCTGTAGTTGTCCTCTCTTCTTTTCCTGCCTCCCTTGTAGAAACCTGTTTAGCAAAGAGAAGTTGTTAGCTCTGGAGTCTCTATAACTTTTCTACTCACAACATGTTGGGATTGGAAATCTTATATTGATCCTTCTTCTGGTGAGTGGGCCAGAGCAGACTTCTGTACAATCTTCTGATTCCTGTTGGTAAGGTATTTTCTAGTTCCACAGCCTGGAAATGTTTGTATTATACAAACATGTATAATGCACAAGGCGATAATGAAGTAGCTGAAAGGGAGGTTCTATTAAAAGGGCACCACACTATGTCAGGCTCCAGCAGCAGCTGTATCCCTACAAGGGCTGAGGACATTGCACTGTTCAGGAACTGAAAATGGCAGTTCATCTCATCTACTCATCTTAATAACTTCAAGGAATTAATAAATAACATTAGTGCAAATCAACATGAATATTATCAAGAAATACATTGAAATACTAATCAAAAGTACTACTTTAATAGAGAGTTTCATTACTTTTCTAGCAATAGGCAAGTGATGAATACGTGTGCTCTGTGGCAACTGTAGGGATACACTTATCCTCCCAAATAACAGACTCAACCTCCTGGGGAAGTTCAGGTCATCTCTCTTTAACTGGATCTCCTCTCACACTGGTGGTGGTGACAGTGACAGTGGCAGAAACAGAAGAAGGATGTTGCCTTGTTCAAAACAGGGACAAGCATTTCCTAGAACTCCCTTGAGATAATAAGATAATGATGACCCATACTGTTGAAGGTGAAAGAATTTAGAGAAAATCATGATTATTACAAGTAGGGGCATAGGTGTTACAAACGTATTATAAGACTTTGTTGCTGCATTGTAGACAGAGGACCAGAAGGACTGAAATACAGCAACAGCAGCCAATTAAAACACAAAGTCCATAATGTTGAAGAACGTACTTTCATACAGCATACCAAATTTATTCAAGCTCTAAACTATGTAAGAATTTAAGCACAAATGTGATTTTGGATCACGTATTTTACTGCCATTTCTGTGGTTGTAATATCATTGAATTAACTAGTGCAATGTTTGAAGGCTTGTTCTGGACCTTGCTGTCTTATTTGGACGTGTACTGCATCCTTCTGTATACATTCTCTCCTGGTAATTCCCACGGCTTCCCTATATGAAATATGTAACACAGTGTTTTCCATACCAGTTAGAAAAGATTCAAAGAAAATCATAACCAGTATGAAATAGTGCCATTTACTTTTCAGTAAATGATACAGGCATTCAGGAAAGACCACTGGAAGCAAACACTAATGGAAGCCTCCCATAACAACCAGTTCTATGATGATTTCATTTTTAGTTCTGGAAAAATGTAAAGAAAAGCTTTTTCTTCTTTCCTTTTGAAAAGGTTCATATATAAATGCTCTTAGAAGTCTAAAAAAGTTTCAGAAAAACACTGCGTATTGGATTCTAGCTATAGAATTCACTTCCAAATTTTCTTTACTCCTCTGCTTTGAGTGTGATCTGGGTCTAGCTGCTCTACTTCAGTCATCTTCCTTGTATAGCTGACAGAAAATTAAAATATAAAACCTGTTTTCTGTAGTCCAAAAAAGCCATTTCACATGGTTTACTAATCCTGCTATTGGCAAGTCAAGCATAAGCAATGTAATGGCAAAACTTACCCAGAAACGATTAAAAATGTTTATTCACTAGACATAAAATTATATACTTTGGCTTATAGCTTGGCTATATCTCATGGAAATGCTTTTCCTCTCATGTCATGCTAGCCAGTTTGTTCGTACCTCCTATCCCCTAAAATTTGTTGGTTTCTTATCCTTCTTTATTTTAGGAGCATACAAATTTTCCTCTGGTCATAAAAGGAAAGAGTAAAATGTTATACGATACAGAGCTGCTAAATATGATGATAAGGGAAGAGTAAAGAGAGTCTGCTTAAAACTGCCAGGTAGAGAACTTGTTTGGAGTGAAAATTATAAACCGTACTAGATTAAACTATAAAGCAAGAATACCTCAAGGGACCCTGAAGCTGCAGTAATTAATATCTCTAAGTTCTCCCTGTCTAAGTACTTGCCATGATACAATTTATGCAACAGCAACTTGGATACCTACACAAAAGTCAGGCCATATTTGATCTAGGGCTGCTAACTCTCAGTCTGTACCCACATGTGTTTAAAAAACCAAACAAATCCACAATGAAATCAGCAGCCATGATACTCAGTGCACCATCTAAATATCATTGATCATTCCCTCTTTTTCTCCTTTCTTCTACTGGTCTTCTTCAACCCCCCAAATCTACCTCATCAGTGTGTGAAACTAAGGTTGGGGCACTAGGGCATCTCTCAGCCATGCCTCACAGAGCTCCTGCTCATCACACTGCCTGGATTCTCCCTTCACATGCTCACAGATCACCCTACAGACAGCTCCAAAATCAACCTACCTCCCTGACCTGTGTTTCAGCTTCCTTTTCTCTGACTGTCAATGTCTGATTCTTCTCTGCCTTTCTCAATGCCACTCTTCATTTTGCTTTCTCTCTGGAGAGGCCTGAACAGACAAGAGCCTGTGCTGTCAGCCCTGCCAGCTTGTTGCTGGCTCAGATAGGGACAGGAGATGTGGTAAGAGAAGACTCACTGGAAATAGGTGGGGAATATGCTCTTTATTTCTTCTTCATGTTGATCATGTTGCAGGCCACAGCTCAGGTAAAAGAGAGCAATACATCTGCAGCCTTCAATATCCTTAAATTTGCATTCTAATGAAAAAGCATTTACGTTAAAATATTTTTAGCCATTTTTCTTCCAAATAGGATTGGGTTTTATATGGAGAGAACAGTCTCACAGAGGATAGTCCCATAGAAACTGGAAAAATGAATGTGTATAAGCCTCCATAAGACTATCTGGCACTTGTACCTTCTCCAGCCTGATAAAAACTGGATCCTATTTCTCAGGAATGCAGTGGGAAAATAACTGTGATGAGATCACCCTGAACTACCAAGCTGGTGAGAATGCAGCTGCCTCAATATTTTCAGTACAAATTATTTGAGAGGAGTTTTCTTTACATAATGGTTGCACCAGTATTCTGCATCAACCACGAATATTGCATATCAGCAGGCTCTTCAAAATGATCACCATGAGAAAAATTACATACATACAGTTTCAAAACTAATTAATTTTAAAATGCTTTAGAACATGTTTCCTAATGATAGCTACTAAAATAAATTTTGTCGTAAACAGAAGCATTATTACCTTTATTCCATAAATGTTAAGTGGCTTTGTCTTTCAATTAGAATTATGAAGCAGTAATGCTCTGCTAGTGTATTCTGGAACAAAATATGCTTTCAGTTCTTGGCATAGTTCTGGGATAAATAAAGCAATTTTGTACAATGACTATCTTTTACACAAATTCACCATTTTCTAAAATCAGTTGATAGTGCCATTGTCAGTTGCAGTTAAATCCTTCAGAAAAATTGTTATGCATAAATTTTCTGTATACCTTCCTACTACTTTCAATGCCTGAACAGAACCTTTATTAGTACTATAATTTTTTTAAGAGAGCTGCATCTCACTATGTCAAGTAATTTCTGAGAAGATATCACAGAAATAACCCTTAAACTTCATTTCAGTTTGTTTATACTGATTACTTTTGCCACCAAGCTCTATGAAGTGTTTTCCTTTGGCTTGGCATAGTGTATGTTAACTAGGAGAGAATGCAAGAGTCGCTATTAAATTTCCCTTAGATAAATCAAAACTTGTAAAAGGCATAAGGAAGATAGGTGTTAACACAGTGATAGAAACAGAAGGTGCATTGGGTTTGTGCGACAAAGTTTTAGTAAGGGGCGACAGGAAGTACAGCCTCTGTGAGAAGCTGCCAGAAGCTTCCCTGTGTCCAACAGAGCCGGTGCCAGGTGCCAAAACAGACCTGCTGCTGGCCATGGCCAAGCCAATCAGCAACTGTTGGTACTGCCTCTGGGATAATGTGCTAAGAAGTGAGGAAAAAAAGCCACACTGGAACAGCAGCTAGAGATGGGAATGAGAATATGTTAGAAACAAATCTGCAGACACCAAGGTCAGTGGGGAAGGAGGTGCTCCAGGTGCTGGAGCTGAAATTTCCCTGCAGCCTGTGGTGATGGCTATGGTGAGACAGGCTGTCCCTCTGCAGCCCATGGAAGTCCATGATGGAGCAGAGATCCACCTGCAGCCTGTGGAAGACCCCACTCCGGAGCAGTGAATGGCTGGTGAACCCGTGGGAAGCCCATGCTGGAGCAGGTTTGCTGGCAGGAATTGTGCCTCAAGGGGGACCCATGCTGGAGCACTCTGTTCCTGAAGAACTGCATACCGTGTGAAGGGACCTACACTGGAGTAATTCCTGAACTGCAGCCCGTGGGAAGGACTCACGTTGGAGGAGCTTATGGAGAACTGTCTCCCATGGGAGTGACCCCACACTGGAACAGGGGAAGAGTGTGAGGAGTCCTGCCCCCAAGGAGGAAGGATCAGTGTGCGATGAACTGACTGCAACCCCCTTTCCCCATCCCCCTGTGGCTCTGGTGGGGAGGAGGTACAGAATTCTATAGTGAAGTTAAACCTGAGAAGAAGGGCGGGGTGGGGGGAAGGTGTTTTTAAGATTTGGTTTTGTTTCTCATTATCCTGCTGTGATCTGATTGATAATAATTAAACTAAATTTCATCAAGTTGAGTCTGTGTTGCCTGTGATGGTAACAGGTGAGTGGTTTCTCCCTGTCCTTATCTTGACCCACCACTTTTCCTTATATCTTTCTGTCTGTTGTCCAGCTGAGGAGGGGAGTGATAGAATGGCTTTGGTGGACACCTGACATCCAGCCAGCATCAGCCCACCACAGTAGGTTACAGATGGAATGAAATTCTAGATAGGAGTAATTTAGAAACTGATTCAAGGAAAAAAGAACCTTTTACATCTCTGAAATAAGAGAACTGATAGGTAAAACTACTGATTACGTGCTTAAAGCAAAAACACTGAAGCAATATCTTCAGAAGTGCAAAATGCATATTAAGTCTCTTTCAGGTCTGGAAAGTCTGAGATTACACAATTTCACCAGGTAGGTATAATGTGAGGAAGCTCAGTTCTAAGTTTTTCTTATTCTGATAATGGCAACATTGAATGATTCTATGGATTTATGCTGTAATGAATTTAATCCTTCAGATTTAGTGAGAGATCTGCTGGCTGAGGCTCTAGTTAAACTGCCTCACATGGATTTTTATTGTGCCTTGGACATGTTGGAAGTCTGATCAAAATGACTCAGTGGGAAAAGGCAGGAGCTTTCACCATGTTGTTTTGGTATGTGCCTTCCACAAGGCTATACACACACAAAGGCCAATCAAGCCTTCAAATGCCCATTTCCTTCACTGCCATGAAATCCAGACCAGCTGCTGTGTTAACATTTCTTCAGGGGAATGGTTGAACTCTGCATCCTGAAGGCCCTGACTGCTGTCAACCAGGTCAACAAAGGATGCAAGGAAAGAGGCAAAAGGAAAAGGGCAACATGCTGCTTCTTCTGGTGGCATTTAACTGCACAGGTTCCTCTCCGATACCACCTGAATACTGCAGTCAACCTCCATGTGCTGGTTTTGGCTGGGATAGAGTTAATTTTCTCCACAGTAGCTTGTATGTGGCTATGTTTTGGATTTGTGCTGGATACATTGTTGATAACAGGGATGTTTTTTATTACCGCTAAGCAGTGCTTACATAGAGTTGAGGCCTTTTCTGCTTCTCAGGACACCACCCCACCAGTGAGCGAACTGGGGGTGCATAAGGATCTTGGGGATACAGCTGGGCCAGGTGCCCCCAGCTGACCCCAGGGATATCCCACATCATGTGATTTCATGCTCAGCATATAAAGCTGGGGAAAGAAGGAGGAAGGGCAGGATGTTCAGAGTGATGGCATTTGTCTTCCCAAGTCACCGCTATGCGTGACTGAGCCCTGCTTTCCTGGAAATGGCTGAACACCTGCCTGCCCATGGGAAGTGGTGAATGAATTCCTTGTTTTGTTCTGCTTTCGTGCAAAGCTTCTGCTTTACCTATTAAACTATCTTTAGCCCAACCCATGTGTTTTCGCACTTTTACCCTTCTGATTCTCTCCCCCATCCCTGAGGGGAGGACTGAGCGAGCAGCTGCTGGTGCTCAGTTGCTGACTGTGGTTAAATCACAACACGCCATCACGAAAAGAAATGCAGTATGACAGGGATGGCCAGACGTGACTTCCTGTGTATACAAATACCACAATCTAATTATGCTTTCAGTTAACAAGCAAAGGAAAACTTGGGGCATAACCTTAAAGCTCTTTGTTTCCTGGCCACTTATGGACATTTCCAGACAGTGAACTGGGCTTTTGCAAACTGAATATTGGGGGCTAATCTTGAATTTCTGTCTCTTATGGATGCTTTCCTAAATTTGTGTTTTCCAGAGTAGGAGTTTGCCCTTAGTCTAACTTGTCTCTTGGTCTTGTACTACAGCCTTTTCAGAATCCTAAATTCAGATTTGTAATCTATTTTGAAGGCAGTTTGGGGCAATTCTTTGCTTGGTTTTGCTCTGGGGGCCCAAAAGCCAGAGCAATAGAGGGCCAACAAGGCATTTTTTCAGGAGTCTGCTTTGTGGGCTTTGTGTCTTCATCTGCCTTCAGGTGACATTTTCTTCACAGGGGTGGCAAATGAGTGGTGTGTCTGCTTGCCTCCCTGGTGACCCCAGCTTTTAGTAGTCCCTCACTCAGCACACAGGCTTTTTCCCGTGCTTGGTTCCCATAGCTGTGAATTTAAAAGTTGGGATCTGCAGCATCTAAGTCTTGTGGCTCTCTGTGAAGGCCTATTAAACTCATCCTTATTTACTAAATAGTGTCAGTCAAAGGGCGCATTGCAGATACTTTGAACTTGGAGACAGATTGCAGGAGACAGCTGCTCATATCTATGTAGATGTTTTATGTGCTTTTTAACAAGGCAGCTGAATACTCTACAAATAAACAGACCTCTTTTTTTAGCAGTGCTTTAACCCTTATCCTGCAGGAGGAATTTATTTTAAAAGCTTGACTTTTTCTGCTTATATTGATTTTTGCAACTCTAATGGCTAGAGCAACTCTTCACAAAACCTGGCAGACAACCATAGTTTGACTATGAGTAGCTACAATTCCAAACCATCGGTTTTCCTGAAGATTATGCTGAAAGACTGAAAGACCCTCTGTTTTTTGTTTGAAAGTTATCTTGCAGAATACAAATCATCATCAATTTCCCAGGATTAAAATCTTGAGACTTTGACTTACTCAGAGCACTTCTTTTGCCGTGGAGGAAGAGGCTAAGTCTGCAGGTAAGGTCACCACCACAACAGCAAGGAATGAACGGAAAACAGCTGCATTTGGCAACACTCTGGGTCATGTTCCAGTTAGGTTTTTGAGTACCTTACAGAAGCCCTCCAGTCTTCAATGAATTCAACATTCAGAAAGATATCTGTCAACCTTCAAGCACTTTTACAGAAACCTGTATGGCAGCAGAGAACGTGCTAGAAACCCTCACCATTCTTCGTTTTATAGAAAGCTGTGGGCCTAATGAGAACAAATAAAGGTTTCTTGTAACAGCAATCTCAATTTTCTTTTCTGAGAGTTCAGCTCCAAGCTGAACTCTAGGTGAATCACAGGCCAAAAATATTAGTTCATCTATCAGCCTTCCCAGGGGCAATTTTTCTCTTTGGAAGGATATTCTACAAGTATAGATTAATTTGAAGAACACCAATACTGTTAGAATTAAGCAAACAAGGTCAGACTAGATTCTGATTAAACTTGTATAGAAACCTTAGGAGTCCGGAATTTGTCTGGAGGGTACTTTTTAACTACTAGATATAAATAAAACTCTCTACTACTTACCTAGGTTTGTTGAAACAAAGGAATTTGCAACAGCCTCCTTAGGTATGTTATCTATAAAAATATCAAAATTGACTAATTCAGGGAATGAAACAAAAAAAATACATCAAGACTAGCCCTAGATTACTTCTGTCTGATAGAGTAAAACATAGTAAAAATGACTACTAGTATCATGCTCAGCATTGCATGTAATCACTAGGTACAGCTTTGTGCAATGACATTCAAGCAAATCTCCAGCCTTTTGCTCTGGAAATGTTCTTATAAACGCCATCCAGAGGAACGAAGTATGAGTTGGAAAAGGAGTATTTCTGAGTTGATGTGGGCTTGACAAATTCTCAGTACCCTGAACTAATACAACCACGTTTATCTTGTTGTCTGGCTGCTAAAACTACATCTCCGTCAAACCTAAATATCATCTTTTCTGTTAATGGATGACATACCCAGCAGTGAATAGAGCTTCATGATCCTCTCATAGTTTGCACAGCAGAAAACCTGTTAGCAGAGTTTCCCAAGTAACACTGTCCCTTTATGTAACGTTCAACTCCTGTAAAGCGTGTCAGAGAGACAGGCAAGGAATGTGAAAGACGCCTTGGTGGTGGTGCGGTGTTGTGAGATTTGTGATATGCAGCTTTAATTTCCCCTCTCTATTTGACCTGAAACCTGTAGTCACACTCACCAGTTTCCCAGGTCTAATACAATAAATAGGCACTAAGCTGTGAATAATGCACTGGATTGTTCATAAAAATCAGGACTTGGAACAAAGGCATATTTAAAGAAATAAGTTTGCTAGAAACTTCAGATAGCCACATTTATTGTCTGTATTTCCAGGTTTTGGGAGGGTTTGCAGCTTTTAATTGGAAAGCTCATGACAACTACTTGCACTGTAGGATTAGGTGTCCTCCTAAACTCCTGCCACTGACCCCCAAGCAAGGGAAGGGCAGTGACAGACTGGGGTGGGTGCACATACCCTCACAGAGGCTAACAAGCCCAGAAAGTGGCAAAAAGCCTGGGATAAAGCCTTGCACAATGCTAACATGTTCAGAAGCCCATCATCTTGTATTTTAAACTTTAAAACTCTTCTGAAGCCAAAAATTTTGGAAATATCTTTTTAATCAAAGAAGTAAGATTTAATCTTTCATTCTTCTCCATTTTTTCTTCTCCCTGTAAAACCACATATTTTTTTGTAACTGAATTTAACTGTAATTACCTATGAGGAGACCTAGGGAATTTTATTAAATACAGAGTAAGGCTGGTATCTAACACAGTATTTCTTTGTTGTGATCTTATGCACTATTGTGTGGCTGAAGGAAGGAGTTTCTAAACGAAGCGTCAAATTCAGGTTCCAGTGAAATCAGGATATAATCCACACTCATGACAATGGGACCAAAATTTTCACCACGTCCATTCACTCTACCAAGAGCAGGAAAACTCTTCAGCTAAATCATGTTTAAAACCAGCATTTTAATGGTCCACTGCCAGAAACTCTCCAGTAAATGTGAAGATTTTGGTTGTACTTGCAGAAACGTGTCATTTAGACCTATGCTAAGGCCTGGATGACTTTTACTGTCCAAGATGAAGTCCTGAAACCTTCAGAAATATTAGGCTGCTTTCGAACTCTGCACTATTTATTCTAATAATTTACTTTGCTAGGGTTGATCCCAGCACAACAGTGAAATGCCAAAGGCCCAGACGGCATCTCTCAGGACCAAACCAGCACCTCTTACCGACGAGGCACTTTGCCTTGGCTAGAAGCCAGATCGGGGTGTGCGGGCTGATGCTGACAGACCTCCATTTGCTGTGCGTGATTACGGCAATTTTATTCTCCCTTATAAGTGCTGCTTTACCTGAGCGTGAGGGAGCTCTCCGGGAGCACCGTTCCGGCCCGAGCAGCCCTTCCCGCTGCCCCACCCCGCGGGGCTCCGCGGTGCCGGGAAGGGTGTCGGTGCCCGCTCCCCCTCGGCGCAGCGCTGTCTGGGCGGAGCGGCCCCGGTCCGGTGGCGGGGCGAGCGGGCGGCGGCGGCTGCCGGNGCCCCAGTCCCGAGGCGTGGTCGGGGTCGCCGAACGGCAGCCTGGGCGGCTGGGACCCCTTCGGGCGGGACGAGGAGCTGGCGAAGCTGGAGATCGCGGTGCTGGCCGTCACCTTCGCGGTGGCGGTGGTGGGGAACGGCAGCGTGCTGCTGGCCCTGCGGCGCACGCCGCGCAAGGCGTCCCGCATGCACCTCTTCATCCGCCACCTCAGCCTGGCCGACCTGGTGGTGGCCTTCTTCCAGGTGCTGCCCCAGCTCTGCTGGGAGGTGACACACCGCTTCCACGGCCCCGACGGGCTCTGCCGCGTCGTCAAGCACCTGCAGGTCTTCGGCATGTTCGCCTCGGCGTACATGCTGGTGGCCATGACCGCCGACCGCTACATCGCCGTCTGCCACCCGCTGAAGACGCTGCAGCAGCCCACCAAGCGCTCGTACGGGATGATCGCGGCGGCCTGGGCGCTCAGCCTGCTGCTCAGCACCCCGCAGTACTTCATCTTCTCCCTCAGCGAAGTGGAGCGCGGCTCGCAGGTCTACGACTGCTGGGCGCATTTCATTATGCCCTGGGGGCCCCGCGCCTACATTACTTGGATCACCGGCGGCATCTTCATCGCGCCTGTCCTCATCCTCATCATCTGCTACGGCTTCATCTGCTACCACATCTGGCGCAACGCCCGGGGCAAGACGCGCCCGGGGGAGGCGGCAGCAGCGGGGGGCGGGCAGCGGGCAGGTGGTGGTGGTAGCCCGCGAGGGGGGCTGCTGCTCGCCCCCTGTGTCAGCAACGTCAAAACCATCTCCCGCGCCAAGATCCGCACCGTGAAGATGACCTTCGTCATCGTCTCAGTGTACGTCGTTTGCTGGGCGCCCTTCTTCACCATCCAGATGTGGTCCGTCTGGGACCAGCGCTTCCCCTGGGTCGGTAGGTGACGCCGCCGCTTGTCCCCAGCGGCCGCCCCGCGCGTGTTGGGGGCGCAGCCGGCTGTCCCGGGGCGCTGCGTAGCCCTGAGCCGAGCGTGGGGGAGACGGGGCGCGGAAGCGGAGAGCGGGACCGAGGCGCGCCCTCCCGGCCCCGGACGGGTCCCTCTCCCGCCGGGGAATAGCGGTGAGCGCTCTTGCGAGGGGGGGAGAGACAGCCA
>VWZW01002078.1:1567974-1651201 GCA_013397115.1 Edolisoma coerulescens | reverse complement strand
AGTCCCGGACCTGGTGGCCCCGGGAGCGGCGGCGGCCGCGGCGCTCGGCTCGGCCTGTCCCAGGAGCAGCCGGAGCGGCTCCGGGGAGCAGCTGCGCCTCCGGAGAGAAGCAGCAGCCGTAACCTTCTCATCCCGAGCAAAACGAGCGGATGGAAACCGGAATATTTGCTGCCGTAGTTTGAACCAGCAACATTTTCGTCCGTTTGAAGCTGTCGATAAGAAAACTTTTAGAAATGTTTAGTTTTGTTGTGAATCATACACACGTACATGTCGGAGCAGTTACACGAGCAGAGAACTTATTACGTCTTCTTTCCTGTATCTGCTGTCTAATAGTAGGGTTGAGCACACCCTGAACCCTTCCTCTCAGAAAGGCAGCCACCTCTGAGTAGCTCCTTTAGTCAAGTCACTGGTTTTCCTGAATCAGTGGAAATTTAGATTTTGGAGATATCTGTCCCCCTGTTAAATACGGCTGAAAAAAATTGGTGAGTTTAATCACATAGGTAATGACAGGCAGCATAGTAGCACATATTCTGTTTCCTCATAATGAGAGAGCAGCAAATCAAAATGTTGGAATCCATAATTTCTTGATTTTATTTAATATCCCCAAATTATCTGCTACTGTAGTGAGAGCATTGATTGCCTCTAATATGGGACTAAAGTCAAGCCTATAATGCAGGTCTCTATAAAGAAATAAAGGCTTGCAGTAAACAAATAGATTTTTTTTTTTTACTTCAAAGGAAATTAAATCTAATTGAACAGATGGGTATTTGATAAGCTTGTTTGAAGAGATTCTTTAAACTCTTGGAACTGCATAACACAGTAATTATACTTCTTTGAAGATTCAATATTTACAAAGAAAAGTCATTAAGAATTGATTAGACTAAATACATATTCAGAGTATTTGATTTAACTATTAACTAGTTACTGAGGCTAGAAAACATAGTTTTTTCGCGCCATAGTGCTAACTCCCATTTTTCCCTTAAGTAAAATTTGTCCAACCTCCAAAACCCAGATTTGATGGACAATCCAGTAGTTAGCTGAGCATTCAATACTTTTCAGCTTGCAAATACATACAGCAAAATTCGGTGTTATTGAAAGCCGTGGGAATTTTTCCATTGTCTCCCAGGGTCTGGATAAAAACTTTGCAGTATTTAAAGCAGGAGCTTATCAACACATGGATACACATCAGTGGAAATGTGACTAAATCATTATTTTGGATGGATTACCCCATAACTTATTCTGTCACAGCTTTTTGAAGTCTGTTCAGAGAAATTCCCATTGACTTCAATGGCAGCCTTACATAAACAAGACCTTTACTGATTATGTTCTCATTATTCGTTTCAAATGCTGCAGCTCAACTTTTAGAACTAGAATATTCAGGAGAATAAATCCAGTGGTTAATGAAGCAATTGACTGAATGGTGCAAATGTTCTTTTGATGATTAAACAGCTTTCTCCCCCACTCCCCAGATTCTGAAAACACTGCGACTACTGTTACGGCTCTGCTGGCCAGCCTGAACAGTTGCTGTAACCCATGGATCTACATGTTCTTCAGTGGACACCTCCTCCAAGACTGCATACAGAGCTTCCCTTGCTGCCAACAGATAAAGCAAACGCTGAGTAAAGAAGATTCAAACAGCAATAGCAGGCGACAGACTTCTTTCACCAACAACAGAAGCCCAACCCACAGCTTAAACACCTGGAGAGAGATGTCCCACTCCAAAGCGACCAGCTTCATCCCCATTCCAACATGAGACAGGCCTCGGGGCAGGCAGGGCTTGCAGTCCCATGACAGTGTTTGGGAAAGTTATAGCACGGCACTTTATGCCAGTCCAGGGCACCATCATGGTACCAAGGAATGACTAAGATGGCCATGAGGCAAAAAGTGCTACCTTGCTTGATAAGCTGTGCTGCAGCATGTAAATTATTTTCTAAAAGTTATTTAGGACTTGGGCAACTGATCAGGAAAGTGTGGCAACAATAAAGCAATTATTTTTTTAAATAGAATTTATTTTAATTCTTTGTCTGTTTCTAAAATACTAAGTGCATTGTTTGCTTGCTGTTTAAAACAGTAAAAATAATGGAGTTGTCATGTGTTGGGGTAACTCCACTCTCTAGTGTTAATGCCTAAAACTTCTCAGGATTTTCTGATGAAGTCACAGAGAAAGAAGAAAATATGAGCAAGATTACAGTTTAGTCTTAAACACAAAAAGAAAGGAGTAGGAAAAAAGTCTTGGCTGTCCAGATAAGAAATGTGGTAAGACAGACTCTGAGTTGTTGGAATTCAGTTGCTCATGCTGCTTCATCTTGTAAAGCTCTAGCAGTTCTCAGACACTGAAATTTAACAGCCCTTGTGAAGGCAAACCTTTTAGTGCTGCCAATGTCCGTATGTGTATTGTGGGGTTTCATTTTTAGGGTGACATTTCCTCTTCCCTTCATGTTGATGGAAGTTATACAGCGTATTTGTGTTTGTGTGTGTGTGTTGTTGCACCTACTTCCATTTTTTAAAACTAATTTAAAATATATATTGATAAATAAATATGATATGCTATGACTAGCTCAGCATTGTTACAAACAGTTACACCAAGAAAACTCATAATAAATACCTGAACCACTTGCTTTATGGGTAGGAATGCCACCTTTTCTTTTTTAATTCACCAAGACATCTAAGATCAAGCTGCATTGCTTGATTGTCCAGCAAATAGCCTCATGAGTTCAGGAGAGTGTAGTCATTTGGTAGAGCTGTAAAATCAGTATATTTCAAGACACAGATCTGAGAATCAAACTTACAAGTCTTCTGGGACCATATAAAAATTCTCAATGTTGTCGGTTTGTCTTTTTTTATTATTATTTTTTATTGCCTGCTCATAACAATATAGTCCTAAAAATTGTCAGTAAACTGCAATAAAAAGTCATCACAACACATTTGCTAATTACAAAGCACTCAAGGCGTGCTTGTTTTCAATACAATGCATGCCAAGTTGACTGTAGTTCATTTGTGTGGTAAATAATCATATTACATCTTTCCTTGGAGCCTCTCTCTTTTCTTGAGGCTGGGTTTTGATGCTCCTTGAGTAAGTTTTGCTGAGTTTTTAAGTCTTGAGAATCTCTTTGAGAAGTACAGCGCCCTGTCTGCTCTGTTTTCCTGGGCTTGCCGGTTCCTGAAAACCAGGTGTTCCCCTGGCTCCCTGCAGGACAGCTGACACAGGCTGCTGGAGCAGTGGGACACGAGCATGGCTGCATAACGTGCATGCAAGGAGGAAGCTCAGCAGCAGGTTTCTTTCTTTCCCACCAAAACCTAACAAACAAGATTGCTTTTCTAATTGCTCGAGGAGATTTCATGTGGCTTTCACTGAGGATGGTGCGCATGCCTGCCCCAATAATGGAGGCAGAAATTAACAGAGTTAGATGCAGAATAAGGTCATATTAAACCACTCCAGAAGCTCCCCATTGACTATTTTGGGCAAAGAATAGGGAATAATATACCTAAAATATATTTTTTTTTAAATTGGGGGGTTTTTGTCACTAAAGAAAATCTTTGCTTTTCTCTTGTCTTTCCTTGTGTTTGCTGTTGTTCAAAGCACTGGAACCCAGAGGACAGCACAGTGGAATGGCTTATATTTAACAGACTATCTTTTTGACAACCTTTAATATACAAATGTGGCTACAGCTCTCACCAGCTCTGGACAAAGGTTTGTGAACCTGAAGTTTTATTTTAGTCCAAAAAAATGCATGCGGTGGTGTGGGTGTGTTTGTGCACATTACATGTACTGTGTGTATTTTGCAAGTAGATAATTCACAGTTACTGAAATTGCAAGTGTTTCAAGTTAAGTACACTATACTTTGCCTTGTTTTCTGTCTGTGCTACTACTTTCTTTGTACATGAAATCTGTATTGAAAAGCAATTAGCTGTACTTATGTTTGCATAATTGAATTGTTTTTCTATTACACTTTACATTCAAACAGAAAAGATAATGAAAAAATGGGTGTAGAATAACGTTGAGAATAAGAATGAGCTGGGTAATGACCAATATATGTATTAAAGCAAACAGACCCAAAGGATGAATTTACGTTTTTTTCAAATGTGTTACAAAATCTAGGCTTACACTTGGAGCTTGTCTGCATAAATATCCCCTGTGAGTGTTCTATAGTTTCTATAATTAAACTGACAACACAATTAATCAATATTTGGTTTCCAGACAGTTTTTGTGCAATTTTTCACATAACTGTAATGTTGGAAGATACAGCCAATATTTTTAATTGTTCATCTGTGGAGATATTTTTTTAAAAGCTGCTTTGGATTATCATGAGGGAGCTCTAATGGAAACAGAAGGAAACAAAAAATTGTGAAACCATTGCAAGTTTAAAACATGGAAACATGCTCTAATAAACCTGCATATTTGTTTGATCAGAAGCATTTTGGGTTTTTTGCTTGTCTAGATTTTGGAGGGCCAGAAATGTATTTGGCAATACTAAATACATTTTACAAAACTCAAAATGCAATCATTAATTTTAATAAGTTGTTTCCATGAAAAGCTTTAGGGAGTGAACAAAACTAAAATGTTTTTCTATTATATGTAGTGCAGGAAGGACACAAGCAAAGAAGGAACGTGCAGTCAGCTTTCCACTACATGCTGCACGTATTGTTAAAACATGTCATTTAGCACTTATTCATGTTCTAGAGGGGTTATTTTGGTATTTTTGTTTTAAATATTTATCTTCTAATGTAAAACATGATTGAATGGATGAGCCTGTACTCTCTTGTTTGTACTGGTGTTATTAGAATGCAAGCATTTTAAATTCAGTTAGATGGCAAAGGTGGAGATGATACAGAAGATGGAAAGGATTTTGTTCATTTACATAAGAACCATAAGTTGCCAAAAAGCTTCTTTTCATAAATTTCTTTCTAAATTTGCAGGCAAACATATTGTTGGCTCAGGAAAAAATAAACCAAAAACAAAAAAAGGGTTGGGTTTTTTTTTTCTCCTGTATTACCACATCAAGACCAAAATCTACAAGAAGACACAAATTCACGTGTGCCCAGTACTTCAAAGACAAAGGTTTTGTCTGCAGAAATACTATAGCCAGTTCCAAGTTGTCCAGATTGAAGGACCTTGCTAAATTTCATGCATACTCCTTTCCAACTCATGCATATGGAAACCAGGGCTGAAGAAGGAAAGGCTCAATGGAGCTGGATGTTGTCCTAGGGCAGATACTGGTGATCCAGCTTTGGGAAGTGAACACAGATCTTACAGTAGAGGTACTGCTGAAATACAGTTACTTGTTGCATAAAAAACTCACAGAGTTCTCCCAGACTGAGCTCCCCACCTACAAAAAGGACTAATTAAATACAGTGTCCTCTTCTAAAAAAGTGTCTACACAAGTTTCAGTTGTACAGTCCCTTCTGTACATGAAAGACTGGGGAAGCAAAGAGGAATTTGTATGCTAAACATTAGTTGGAGCTGTAGTTACTCTTTCAAGCTGGTTTTCTATGTTTTTCCTTAGGAATGGGCTTTACTGGAAAATGTATCACTTGCTACTCGGGTAAAGGAATTGCAGCATAAATAAATGGACAAGTTTCAAGGTCCAGGACTAGATCACAGCTGCTCCACAGGGAGCAGTCCTGACTGGTTCAGGTAACAGTCCCTCACATGAGAGTAGGTCCAGCTAGTCTTTAAAAAGGCAGGGAACTGCCAAAAGCAATGTAAGCCATGCAGAATGGTTTGTGCAGCTATGCAAAAAGCAAGCAAACAACCATCACAACTAGTCCCTGCTGAGCTTCGTTAGATCCAGCCAGCACAGGTCTGCTTCTCCCAGGACTGTCCTGCAGAAAGCCCTGGGTCCAGTTCGGTGTTAAGTAACACTGTATCACTGTTTTAGTACAACTGCCCAGTAATTTGCCATGCCTTAGTACAAACTTGCTTAGAGTAACAGTTTACATGTAAATTAGCCTTGGTTCTCCATAAGGACACTTACAGCTGAATTCTTGATACAGTCCATTGGGTTACTTAATTTCTGAAAAGCAAGGCTGTGAGGCACCATCAGGAGTGCAAAGCTCTCTCTTCAGCTCTATGGTGAGGAGTCTGGCAAGTCTCTCTAGTTCTAGGTGGACCAAGATGTTGGATATGGGTGAACTTTCTTCCAATAAGGAGAGACTCTTTTGCACAATCCCAATATTCTTCCCATTTACAACATTCGTTTTTCCAGGGAGATGGATGGAAGAGGAGGCTTTGGGATAGAGCACTTTCTCAGTGCTCTGCAAGCAAAAGATGCCTGAGTTATCCATCCTCAGTTCAGGATAATGATGATTATCTTTCTCCATAAATTCTTACAGGACACATGGCTAAGAAGTACGGTGTACAAGTTCAATATTCCTTTGCAAGCAAAGCACTGGCAATGCAGTCTGTGGGTCCCATCAGCTTTTACGCCTTTGTAGCAAAACATGAGAAAATTGGGATTGGCTCTCCAGGGCACAAAGCCCATTCTGGAAGATGTGGAACAGGTAACCAGAGACTGGCAGTGACTCTGCCCAGTCTCTTCCACTGTTACTGCTGTGATTGCCCCTGCCATAGTCTCTCCCGACCCTGGTAATGATGGCAGCAAGAACGGGGATGGCACCGCAGGGGCAGCAGCAGCAGACAGGGCTGTCATTAAAGCACATAAATTTCAAATTCCTTTTGAAGAGAGGAATGTGGATCTTATCAAATAAAAACCCCACAGTGAATATTGGGAGAGAGATGAACTGGTGACTCAGAGAGCAAATAAAACATCTGATCTCAAAGGTTATTTGAAAGTATCAAAATGCTTTCCATTTTGCAATTTTAAGATGTGTTTTATGTATTTAGAAAAAGAGCCCCTTGTCTCCTGGAACTGCAACTAAGTGAACCTCCTTACAAATCTACTAAGTATCTCTGCTGAGATGGCTACGAGTCTATGTCTAAAAAAAGGACAATGTTCTCTCCAAGTTAAGCATTCAACATGTGACTTGTAGGGCCTTGGCCACCCCAAAACAAATGGGTCCTGTGGGAAATATGAACAGACACAGAGTTTTCAGGGAGGAGAAAGGAAGGAGCCTAAATATCATTCCCCTTTTTGGAAAGAGGTGATTGATAGTCAGGGTAAATATCATTATGGATGACTAAAAGTTCAAACTAAAACAACACTCTTCCTAGTATTTTAGAAAGCTCTTGGTTGAAGATTATGTAGAAGTGAGAAGCAGTAGATGAAGAATCCAGAGGATTATAAGGCATGTAAGTTTGTAGCATTATTATCAAAAGGAGAAACTTGCTTAGGTGCTGCTCAAAGGTTTTTCTAAATAAGAGCAATAACTGTACAAAACAGTGTAGCAAAACCAAAAAACTAGGATAGCAAGAGCTCTGTCCTGGCTCACTATAAAGCAGGCAGAGCTATGCAGAGTAAGAAATCTGCAAACTCGGGGCACAGAGAAATGCACCTTCTCAAATACTGTAGGTGTCAGTCACCTCAGAGGAAACCACAGACAACAATTCACTTTATTGTTGGCTGAGATCTGAAAAAAAAAGGAAATCAAATAATCAGACTAATTTGCTACACAATTAATCTGAATAATTCTCTTCCAGACAAGAAGCAAACATTATTAAATAGCCACCATTGTATTTTCTAAATGTGAGACATTTCAGGGTTTCCATGGGAGCAAAGGAGAGGCTTCCAAGTGTTACATGCAGAGACAGAGCTAAGGATTGAGTTCAGTAAGACACTTCGGCATTCATGTGGGTTTCATCCATTATGTGGTCCCATTATCTCCAATACTCCAATCATTGTGAGGGCTCTCAGGGCAACAAGGAATTATATGCAGTAAACAATAAACAAAAGCAGAAGATTCATTTGTGTGACTATACATAATCCCAATTCTCAAACCAAATTGCACTTGTCTTTTTCAACAGAAAAGAGGAGGAATTTAGTTACATATCTCTGATAACCTAGTTCACCATGAAGCTGATGATCAAGAATCCTAAACTGTGATTTACGGTTACAAATGTTCTTTATTAAAGGGACAGGTTTGGGGCTTATCAGTTAGTAACATGTTGTTAAATTGAATAAAATATGGAAAATGAGGAGAGAGTTCTATTTTTGTGTTGTTTTGTTGTTTGTTTGGGGGTTGGCTTTGTTTCATCGATTATGACAATTCCCCTGAAAAGCTATAAATTAAATAAGCCGTACTGAGATGAGATGAGATGATCCAAAGCACCATGAATAATCCCATCTTGACTCTCTCTTTCAACCTAAGATATATCATTAGCGCTTGCTCTTCTGTCTCACAGGTTACAGTGTGAGGCATAGTGTAATTAAACAACAAAATCTCATTTCTTTCCAAATTTATGACGCAAGTGCCTCAATAAAGGCATTTTAAGCTGGAGGGCACACAGGTGGAATTCATCTGCATAAATGTACCTACAGTGCATGTGTGCCCATCTGAGCAAGAGTGATTATTTTTGTGGGCAATACAAAACTAGTTTCTGGAGACCAAGGAGTCATCAAATAGAGGATATCAAGACTACTGCCCTTATCTCCATTGATATATGGACTGGAAAGCAATCTATTCATTGTTTTTAATGGCAGGTAGACAGCTAGCTCAAATTGGCACACTTGTGCTGCAGATAGCTGTCTACAAGTACTATGGGTTTTACTGAAAGGTCTCAGTAGACACCTCCACGTTACTAGTTCAGGATTTTACTTTCTTTAAGGGCAGCTACAAAATATTACCATCTAATAGCATCATATTGATTTGGATGGAGTTGATGATGCTATTGCTAACCAAGGGGGCTCATCTTGCTAAGGTTCTGCCAGCTGGGTACCTTTGCTAGTCCTGTCACAAGTAAGACCAAAACCAGAACAAGCCTAGAGATCAATTTACCTCTTCACACCTGGATGATATCTACGGCCTCACAAAGAGGGAAAAATCTCTGCATCTAGTCTCTCAGTGTGTCCCATCTGTGCATGCTGAACCTTTCCATCTCCTTTGTCCTTAAAGGTAGACTTGTGAGAAAATTCCTAATTAGGCAGAACTCTCAAGATACTCGGATAATACAATCCTAAGGTCAATGTACAACATAGAAAGATATACCTTATTACACAAAGAGTTAGGATCAGGGAGGAAAAAAGTCAGGACAATACCTAAAATTCTTGGTAATATTGTGTGGATTAAAAAGGAATAATAAGGAAAAGGAGAGTGGCACGTTAGGTATGTCTGCCACATACTGCACATGAAGTCCTGTTTTCTCTAAGAAACTACTCAATTATAAAAACTTTGAGAATATAATCAGTATAAAATGATTTGCACTGGATGCCATCAATGACTGTTTTCAGCATGAGCACAACAAATGACTCAGTGATTCTGGTCATATTTCCTTCTCAAGTGCTTAAATGGAAAGTTAAAGCAATGTCATGGTTTAGTGGAAAAACCCCAGATTTGACCTCTTTGACAAAAAAGGTCCTTTTTCCACCAGAGATGTCAGGTTCATGGAAAAAAAAAGAAACTAATTCCATGTGCCTCAAAATCCTGCAGCTTTTGGCCCGGTGGGGAGGCCAGGTTCTCCTTGAGTGTAGGGAAAACAGGGAGGATGAACCAGACACCCCAGAAGCCACCTCAGCGCACTCCAGCTCCCACTGGGAAGACATTCTGGTTTGGCAAGAGTAACTCTGCATGTATTAACATGACTGATTCCTGTGTGTATCTTTCCGTTACAGTTTTTAAATCCTGCTGAAGGAAAGGACACAAGGGAGTGAAGAAACTCACTGGGACACGTGCACTTGTGCCCTTCTTCATGAACCCAGGAGGGGGGTACAGGCGGGGGTTACCTGCACTGCTGCTGGGCTGGCAGCAGGGCAGAGAACTCACACTCCTGGAACTCCTGCCCCAGGTTAGCAAGCTCTGACGAACCAACCAGGCTCAGGAAACTGGGAAACAACATACTCCCACCCTTGGAGTATGTTGGAGTACCCTCAATGAGGTCCTCCAGACCAGCAATGTGGGTAGTCATTTGCCCTTGCCTCCGTGGGAGACGGGAGATAAACGGGGTCTCTTTTAGGAGACAAGTGGTTAAAATCCATTTTCACATGCTGCTAGCTGGGATGGGAACATTTCCAAAAATAGGGGCTGAACTTCTTCAATGATGAAAAGCCAGATCATGGAGAGATAGGTCTATAAAAATGTCTTGTAGATGAGATGAGAACTAAATAGGAGTTTTTTCTGGGTTTTTTTTCTGTTTTGCTTGGTTTTCTGTTTGTTTGTTTGTTTGAGGAGTGAAGAGCACATGTGGTAGCTGAGATTCTTCTCTGTGAGCTTGTTAGCAGGAGTTGGGAAATAAAGATCCAAATCATCAAGCTTTAATTTCAGGGAAAAAGCCAGAGCAAGCCAACATATTGCTAATTAACAGAAACACTCATAACATATGCCAAACATTTGGATTAATCAGTTATAAAGCATAAATATTCTAAAATGCACTTTCGTGAGACTCTGTCATTTATAGGTATTACACGACAGAAAGAGGGTACTCAGTTTTCAAAACTGAATTAATTTGAAATGAAGAGCATTTGAAACCGTTCATTCTTAGTCTTTTTATTAATCTTCTTAACTTGAAATTCTTTTCTGTCTTGCAATCATGTACAAAGCATAACAGAATACTTCCATACTACATAAATATTTTCCAAGCATAATACAATGATTACTATGCTTATCTGACCTGTAAATTACAGAGTACTGTGCATATTGGAGATATTGATTCTAAGAATTAAGCCATGCAAACACGCCTTCAATTAATTTACCTTTGATCTTTTGTGTAACTATGTTTGCCATCAGGAAGGACTAATTTCTTAGTTTCAGCACTTTTCAGTGAAAGCATTTGTACAAAGAAGGACACTTGCTCACGAGACAGGCAGCCCTGTTATGTACAGTGAGGCAACAGCAGCAATGGGATACGAAATCACACTCTGTCACAAAAAGAAATGGCTGCAATTCTGTCACTTTAATTGTGGGACAAGAAATGTATGAGACAGAAATAACACCAGCTCTGACACTTCTGTATGACCCCAAGGACTAGAGAAGGCCAGCACGAAGTTTCTCCCCACAGCAGGCTGTATCTGAGGAGGCATTCCCGGCTTCTCTATGTTCAAAATGTTTTTTCCTAGAGTCTGGTAAGTCCATTTTTTATAAAATGCTGGCACTTCCAAGTACAAAATTATCTTTCCTCTGTGGTGTGCACTCTCAGGCAAAAGTAAAACTTCAGTTTTGGCAAGCTGACAAAGAATTATGGGGAAGTGATACATGTGTAATTTTCAGTTGTTCTTGGAGCTGGGCTTGAATGAGAGTCATCTGAAGCGATGCAGTATGTAAATATATAACCAGCAGGCCAGTCTCTTGTGTAGCTACAGGGACAACAGCAGGAAAATTGGTTCTTACACATTGAACCCTGACACTCATGATAAAACTGTGGCATTAGTACAAAGAGCAGCTTCCCTTTAGGGACTTCTCCATTTCCAATTTGATTGCTTTAGGGCAATCTTTTAAAGAATGCTATTTGCTACGTTACTTTTTATTGTATTTATTCTTTTAGCCAGGCCTGGCCTAAGAGCTGAATGAGTTCACATGTATGTCCAAACGCAGCATTTCACTTACTGGCTTCAACATGATTCATTTTTATGAGCCTTTGCTCAGCTGCAGCTGGGAATTAATCACTGAATTCAGTGCTTTTCTCATCCATCTGAATCCAGGTGGGATCTTATACGACATTTTGTTTATCTTATGCTTAGTGGGGGGTTCGATTCCCTAGCTAAACCGATCTCACACAGTCTTCTGTATTAAATCAATTGGGGATTAAAGAAAAGCGATAGGAGACATTCAAGGATCATGGAAATTCTCCTTACTTCCTACTGATGAGTGTCTGGAAGTTTGCTGAGGATGTCACTTTTGGAGTGAAATTTATGGCCATGCAGAGCTGTATCTCATGGTCCCTCTACCAGCCAGGATCTACCAGGTCACATTGGCATGAGGTGATAGGGTGACACACTGCAACTGGCAGCTTGCCACAGTCCTGGACAGAACACAGCAGCATTAGTGCAATTTGTAAAGATTTGTAACAGAAATATGAAGATTTATATGAGCTAATTGTGGATTGAAATATTTGTGGGAAAGTTGCAGATGAAACAGCAGAACAAAGTTTAGAAGGACAGGTCACATTAATACTCTGTGATTTCATTCAAAGCAAGAGGAGGAATAGACTGACCTAAAGATAAGGTGACAAGAAGATGAAGAACAGGACTGGAGCCATCAAATAACCAGATAAGTAAAGCAAGAATTATGACGGCTCAGTTGACATACTGAGGTGAGAGATCTCAAACAACACCCACTCCCAAAGGGCACGAAGACAAACTGTCATCAACTCTTCACTGCAAGCCCTGACATACATCTTAGTGCTGCTGAGCNGGTATAATCCAATAGAGAAAGGGAACATGGGAGGGATCAATAGGGAAACAGCCAGTGAGGATGGAACAGGGGAGGGATTACAGACAACCAATGGGGAACTGAGGGCAGGGCTGCAGGGAGGCTGTGGTAACTCGCAATTCACGATGCTACAAAGCGTATGTGTGCCAGCATGTGAATGAGTATAAATCAGCGTAGAGATTTTGTAGATTAAAATCACCTTTCCCTTCTATAAGACCTCACAGTGAATTAGCATAATGGTAATTTGCTGCAAATTGGCCTTGTGGAGATGCAGGAGGAAAAAGCACAACAGAGCACTCGATGTAACAATTCCGCTTTCAGGAGGATCTCTCTCTGGTCAGAGGTCACATGTGAAGGTGTAGCAAGTTGACAGGTGTCACCTCAAGGGGCTGGACACTATATCCCACTGAGTTTGGTACCTGAAATTGGAAATATTTGAAATAAAGTATAAAAAACTTTTGAACAGTATCTGAATTTTGTAGTGGCCCACTGAATATTAGGGTATTGAGAGCATAACTAATGTCAAAACAGCAACAGATGCACCATACCCAATCTTATGCAAAAATAGGATTAAAACCATTTTAGACTTCAAAAATAACAAAGACACATTGTCATCAGCCTTTCCAGTAACCTGCAGCTGTTCTGTGCCAAATGTAGTTCAACCTATCTGAGATACAAGCCAAGTTTTGATTTTGGCTATATATGTTCTAGTTTTGCTGAAAGCTGGAACCATTTTGGTCCCATAGCTCCAAATTTTAGTCTTCCTTTGTTGTACAATCAAACTGGAAATGTCACCAAGCAGTCTTTTAAATTACATCAACTGCAGAATTAAAATTACTGAAGAGGGAAGAATCTGGGGATGAGGAAGAGATGCGGCAGGAAAATTTTGGGCCATGTGACTGGCCAATAAATCCCTACAAGGGAAGAAGCCTCAGAGGAAATGGTCAAGGGTGATGTAATCATGAAGCTCAAGGAATAATGTAGGATGTGACTGACCACAGCTGTTGCAAAGAAAACTTCTTTGCAACAGGACTCCTTGGCAAAGGAGGGTGACCTTTGTTTTACATAAACAGCTAAGAACAGCTGAGTGGCTCAACTGGTAGTGTAAATGTTTCTCACTGAATTCATTAACAGAGTGTAAATGTCTCCCTGAGTTAGCCAGAAGAGCATGGGGGAGTGATTGTGTGGTTCAGCCTGACATGGAGTATAAAAATTAGACAACTAGCAGAAGTATTTTGAAGAGAAGAGGCTTGAGCTGCCTTCAGCCCATAAGTTCCTTTCCAACAACTGGGGATGCCCAGTGTCATGACAATGAGTATATTACAGAGATGGATAATGGGAGTCACACAATTTAACTGTTTATTGCAATTGCTATGTACATTTTGCTAAGTCTAACTTACAGCGGTGTTGTGAATTCAATATATTTTCTGTTACTCTGCTAAATCAGAAAACCCCCATAACATCAACTATCTTTAAATAAGTACATTTGACATTAAACATTTCACCCTTCATGTGTGGAATATCTAAAAGAACCCAGTCAGGGAGTATTGGACTCTGACAGGCTATTCCTATCTTTTTTCAGCACTGGGTTGCCCTGAGGATGCTGCTGATCTCTGAGAAAGTGAGAAATAACAGTATTATCTTGCCAAAGCTGCAGTAACTCTTCTGTGAATGCAGTCCTGCATCCTCCTTTTTCTCAATAACCTCTGTGCATGGACCAAGTTTGAGAAATCATCAAGTGCTTGCTAATGCATATGGTATGACTTTTGAATGGATTTTTGTGCCATTGTAATATTTCTTTGCAGTATAACAACAACAACAACAACAATGATAATAGTTGTTATTAGTTGTAGTGTTAGTTTTACTATTATTATACTACAGTAAAATATTTAGAGCTTCTCTTTTCAAATTGATGACATTTAATGTTTGGGCTCCTGGGAAAACCTGGGACTATGTATTTGGAGATTCCTCCTTCCTAAATTTTCTTGGTTGCTGTGAAAATTCCCTTTCATGAGTACACTAAAGGCAATTCTTCTGTTAAAAATCTGCTGGATTACAGTCAAACCCTTATTCCCAGATATTTCTTTTAAATTGACAAAAGAGATGGAGTGATGCATAACTTTGATAGCAACCTTGGCACAGCTCATTGCATGTAGTTCACTGCAGTATGCCTTAGGTGAAGAGACAGAGCTTTGAAAGCCTGATCCTGCACATTTCAAAACAAGAGAGATTCAAATAACATATTTTCTTCTTTAAGGACTATAGAAGAAGCTTATGTACCCACAGGCTATGTAGTATGTAATTTTTCATTCCTACCAAACAATGCAATAAACATCACGCCCCAAAATGTTAGGAGTTTTTCAGTTCCTTGTGCTCTCCTAATCTCAGAGAGTATTATAAGGATCTGCCAGTGCAAGGCATAGGAGCTGTTATCTTCTAGATGGGCTCCTTTATAACCTTTTCAGTGTGGATCAGTTAGAGAGAAAAGAGTATTTTAATATGGTTTTCCTAAAACCTCTCAGTCCTTCTGCCTCTAGGCCAAATTATGACTCCCATTTATATTATATCTTTGCAATATCATTAAAGTCAGTGGTCTCTTCGCTTTCATTTTTCTCTTTAGTTTAAGATGTAAAAACTGGGGTAGAAATTGCTGAATTTAATCAGTTTTTGTATGCATAAATCTAAGGGTAGATTTTCTTACCTTACATTTTTCAAAAGTGAGTTTCCTTTAGAAATAGCAATCTGGTAGTCCCAGTTGAACCAGTACTGTTTGACAAATTACAAATGCCTTGAAAGCAAGTCATAATCCACTGCAGAACTCCCCTCTACTCCCTGCTGTAAGGATATTTATAGCTAGAAATAAAAAATGCATGCAGAAAAAGAAGATATAAATGGAAAATGATAAACAAGTGCTCAAGAGTTGAAAGTCAGTAGAAATTTTTAGATGACCCCAAATGATTTCCCATTTTTTAAAGGAACACTCTGTCTACATTATGACTTGACCAAGGTAAGACAAAATAAAGAATGAGGCAAGCACTTTTATGGCATGTGTCAAAAACTGGGAAAGGAATGTGTGTGAACTTTTAGGGAGTTTTTCTATTAAGAATTAATATCTCTTAGTTAAAATATGTCAGTCATGGGGTATGGTAGAAATTTACAGCCTACAGATATCTGCATGGGAGGGATCTAAGTGGGAAACAGGCTGCAAGTCACTTCACTGCTGGTACAAAAACACTGTAAAACCTTGATTTTGGAGACTTCTATTCTGTCGTGGTGCTTTTGTTAACAAGAATAGATAGTCCTTGTGTTGTTTGCAGTGTAGAGTGGCAATATGAACCAGGCACCCATCGGACTTGCAACATCTGACAAGTCTCAGACCCTGGGAAGGCTCGGAGATAGACATTTGTGTACATGGGAAAACTGCAATACTTCGTGTACATACAACCTTGAGACTTACAAATATTTAGATATTTAATAGCTAAGTGCTTGATTCAGCGATACACTTCTGTAAGAAAGGTAGTGCAGGTGGAAAGAAAAGCTCAATGGTCAGGTTGTCTCCTGTCTTCTGCAATTAGTGACGTGGAAATGGAAAGCAGAAGGAAGGGAAGGAGGGACATTTGTTGCCACAGCAGTACAGGCAAAGGGAAGAGTGGCAGTAGAAGGATGCAGCCTTGAAAGGGCACTGATTTCCCCTGTGCCAGGTGTGCCAAATATTGGGGTGAAGTGGATATGAGTAGTCTGTTGTGTGTGTTTTAAGGTCGTGTTACAGAAATCAGTGCAATTTCTTGATGCTGTACAGCACTGAGCTGAGGACACCCCGGTGGGAAGTGCTGTGCAACTGAATTGGTAGGGGCTGAGCTGCTGCCTCTGGAGGATCTCACAGTCCGGGGATGCACCTTCCAGTCCAAGTTCCAGTCTGAGACCATCTTCTGCCTTCTACTGCCAGCTGTGATTATGGGTCCTGGTGCAGTACCAAAACATTTGAGGCAGGGGCTAGTGGGAGCAAGATGGTTATGTCCTCTTTGGGTTTTCCTCAGTAGAACTGGGTCTTTTGTGCAAAACAGGGGTGGCACTCACCAGCAAATGACTCAGGATACAGGCGTCATGAAGCAAGTCACTAGGAAGCAGTGAAGATCTAAGAATTACCTGTTCTGTTGACAATTGGCACACTAATTGTGAGTGAATCAAATGGTTAAGGGCTGGAGATCTGCACAGGTGTGAAGAGGGGAAAAAATCCCACATGCCAGTGCTTTGCAACAGCAGGTTGTGTGGCTGGTGGCTCACTGTAGAGGTAAGCAAAGCTTACATGGCCCCTGGTTAACAGAAGCAGCCTTTGGGCAATTAGATGATGTTCTTTTTGGAGTCCTTACATGAGTGAAGAGTCTTGAGGGAAACTATCCAAATCGGTATGAGACTTCAAGAGGAATTCATCTGCTTTTGAAGCTGAAGATCTAAGCAAACCTAAAAGCCCTGCTCCTTTTAGCTCACTACTGTGTTTATTGGTTTTGGTTGGGGTTTTTTAAACTGAATTTGTCTTTTATGATAAATATTAGATTAACTGACTCCCTGATTTCTTGGGTCATGACTGGTAATAGGAAGAAGACTGCAACACAAACAGGAACTTTGCAAACTCTTACCATTAGCTGTCCCTCTATTCTTCACCCTAGGGACAGTTCATCTCTGACCTATAAGCATGGTTCTCAGCAGACAGCTAATCTGTTCTATAAACAAACCAACTTCTATTCCCTTGGGAAAAAAAACCCAAATAAATTTACAGTCTATTAAATCAGTGTTCCAATCCTAACAAGAAGCAAACAGACAACATTTGGCATCCGGGTTGCTCTCTTGAAGACACCTCTGCAAATCATCAGCCATTTCAAGGAAAGGCCATGCACCTTTCCTCTTTCCCATGAAGGAGAATGAAAGAGTTAAACTTGCTGTTTGAGACTCCAGAAGAGTTACAGCTTAGGACTGCATTTACATCTATTCTAGTCAGTTAGAAAGGAGCAAGAAAAAGTGCATGACTAGTACTTTCCACATAAATAAAATCTATGATTTAGTCGCACCGAATGACTGGCAGTAGAATAATTATTTTATTAGTTACTACAGTAACCAGTCTCCTGCCCTGAAGTCCTCACTAACTACAAGGACTTGTAAATTCTGTTTTGATCTGGAACCTGGAACTCATCCTCACATTCTGCCACCTACCCAAGTACTACAAAATATGATGCAGTGGAGCCCCTTGTAGGTGAGATATGCCAGATAATCCCCTTCAAATCATTCCACCAGCACTCCACCGCTGTTTGGCTCTCAAGGCTGTAGGCACCCCACAGTTTCTAGGAATGTTCAGAGGTACTGGATGTAAGGTGCACATTCTCAGAACTGTTTCCACTCCCCTCACTAACTACAGTGATTTTCATAACCATATATATTCCCCTGAACATATTATAATCAGACTGTTACATTATTGACATAATACTTGATGTAAGATTGAGTCTGCTGAACTAGATGAGCTGATTTTCTCATACAGAGAACTTTTCTGATTTTATGTTTTAGGCTTATTGTTATGTTGTACTATTGACAGTGAACCATAATACTAAATAAGTTTAATTAATAGAAAAGGCTAGGTAAAAAAAAAAAAACAAAACAAACTTTTTCATATTTTTATAATGCTATTTTGTCAAATATTAGCTAAATGTAGAAAAAATACTGCATGGAAGACTGTGAATCACCACATACTTGTTACTATCTGTATTGTAACCGAAAAGGTTAAACCCAGTACCTTCAACACTGTAGTGGATCCCACACCCAGAACTGTGTTTCTCACCCATGAGGAGTGTTACACAGATTCAGACCTCCCAGTACACAGGAGTGATTGCAGAACTCTATGTCTTCCCAGGAAGTGATGGGGTGAGACATTTCATTTGATTGTGAACAGACTTTGCCCAGAAAATGGCTTAATGATGGCTCAGGTTTCAGCACTACTCCAGAAAGTGCCAAGCTCGTGTTGTATGTTTCTGAGAAGTGCATAACATGAACAGGGGGGAACAGATTTCTGCACTATGCTGCCAAGATCCTGGGTGTTTTATTCATTTTCTAGGATACGTTGCAAACAAATGTGCTGCTTAGGGAAATGTTGTGGAACAGCCTCTGGAGATGACAGAAGCAAATCATAGACACCCATAGGTATGAGCCAGTTTGCAGATTCAGATGCTCAGTTTAAAGAGGTGAGTCTGAACTCCAAGGCAGAGCAGACTAGATGAGGTGATTCTGACCATCTGGAGACGTGCTGAAAATTTTGAGCCATGAGTCATGAGCTGTACCACTCAGATGAATGCAGATAAAATATCCCTTGCATGGAGAAAACTTTTGGTCTCTAGTATGGAACATGCATTGATAGGAGCTAGTGACAGGCCAGTCAAATCCGAATTTAAACCAGTGTCCCCGAAGCTGTAGACTTTGAAGTTCTCTGAACCCAAATCATTATCTTAACCCTAATGGCTGTGAGGAGGTGAGGCAGAGGTCACCAACAAAATAGGTGACCCAGATTAGAAAGGTGGCTGCAGGGCCATGCACACATTGGCATGACTTTTGCAAGCCCAGAGTCCCTGGAGCTGTCAGCTTTGTGGTTCTCTGAACATTAACCCTAACCCCAACAGCAGGGGCTGAGGATGTGGTCCCCGGGATCATGAATGGTCCAGGTTTAAAAAGTGTGAAAGGAGCAATGTTGGTACATGCTTTCCTCAGCATGAATTTTCCAACCTTAGTGTCCCCGGAGCTGTAGGCTTTGTGGTTCAAGGAACCCTAACCATAAGATGAATTAATCCTAGAATCTGAGGCTGGTGTCCCCAGCACAGTGGGTGGCCCAGATTAGAAAGGTATGGAAGGAGCAATGTCTGTGCAGTGCTGTGATCTCCTTGGCATGTCTTTCCCAGCCCTTTTGTCCTTGGAAATTGAGTCTTGGAAGAGTTGCTGTATGTTCTGCATTCTCATATTAATAAAGCTGGTACTTTATCCTAACTTACCTCTCAAAGTATCTGAAAATGTCTTAGCAATTCAACACTTTGTCAATTTACCCTGATCTCACAGCCATGGAAATGCACTTTCTTCCTGGCGGAAGGTCCTACATTTTCCTTTTTCTTTGGGAAATATGTATCTTCAAGCTGCATCCAGCTGGTAGAGATGAAAAATCTTGTTCTCTGAAAAGAGTATTTTTACATTTTCTCTTAAAAATGCCATTGGTTGTAGATTTTAAACAATCTACAACCATAAACTGTGCTGATCCAAATTCCTAGACTGCTTTTATGTGATTGTATAGTTACACATCTTCTTCGGTCCTGTTTTCCCACACTGTGATGAAGTGGGAAAATAGGTTTCCATTCAAAATGCCAATTACATGGGAAAAAAAAGGGCCCCATCAGCTCAGGAACTCCAAAGTTAACCGGGAAGGATGCAAATTTCTTAGTCTAATACTGCATTTCTTGGTTTTGTTTACAAAACATATGGTTGTGTAATGTTGCAATAACAAGTTTCTTCACCAGGTTTAAGTTTTTAATACAAGGCAGATTGGCACTATTCAAAGAAGCACTGCAAAGATGAAAAGAAATCATCACTTTTATGGTTTTTATCTTCTTAACAAATATTGAATTATTTTTCCATCAAGAGGCAGTCAACTCAAAATAGCCAATAGTATCTAAAATTGTACACTGTGGGAATCACAGAATCACAGAGAATCATGGGAATTATACTCCAGAACTCTGTTCCTAGATGTCTTAACAAAACTGAACAGATACTCTTTCCCCTGAAATTACCAGGATTTTTTTCTTATTATTATTTTTTTGTGTTTTAGCCTCACTGCAAAACAAATAAATAAGATGGTTGTGTTGTTCTTATTGCTTCATGTAATGGTAAATATTGTAACTCAGTGCTTTAGCATCTTTAATTTGGAACATAAAATAAGGGTGGTGGCACACTGAGAAAAGCTTAACACTTTTTGTGGCAGTTTCTTTCACATTTTGTATTATTTTTGACCATGCAAGGGTTTTTTAACTCAAGTTCAACCTATTCATTGGTTGTCTGAGCTGCACTTATATACCTGTGGATCAGCAATACAGTCTATGAGTAGGACATTCCTGCAGCTGTTCAAGTTAGTCCATCTGGCATTCAAACAGAAACAGGACTTGAATTTGTAAACAGATTACTGCTCTATCATGTCTGGATAAATTCAAAGTTCTCTCTCCAAGGAACATTTTTTTGATACAGAACTACATAATGCTCTTCACTGTGCAGAGTATTAAAAAAGTTTGGGATGTATGATGTTTTCAAATCTACCTGTAAATACTGGTACAACAAATCCACAGCATCTTCTCTTGGTCAGATCATCCCAATTTCTTATGCAACCAGATTTTCTTCTTCATCAGTTTCTAAAAGAAATGTGAAGGAGCGTGAAAGAGTGATGCTCATTTCCCCAGGTAGCCATTAGGACATGGCCAGGTTGAGTACCCACACATGGGAGCTGGGCAATATTCTCTCCTCACACAGTAGAGTCATTGCAAAAGTACAATTCTGTACTTTTGTCTTTTCAACCTACAAATCATTTGCTTTCCAAGACTTTTTCAAGACAGCTTTTACTTGGAGTTCTCAGAAAACTTCTCATTTTCTTTGCAGAAGTTGTTCTCTCTCAACCCCCAAATTATTTACATATCCCACCTGTCAAGTAAGCAAGTCTACTTCAGATTTTTTCCCTGCTGGAGAAGAAAAACATTTTTCATTTTCATGTGCATTTCTTTTGGCCAGAGTAAAAAAGTTTCTTGTGGGGTGCAGGAGTGCTGACACATCTAGGACAGCATTTGGCAACTCTGGATGACAGTCTTCATGTTTTGCAAAAGTAAGAGCAAGGCATCTCTGCACCTTCTAGCATGCAGCACATAACATCTTTTCCTACAGCTTATGAGTCATCATGACTGATTTTACTCATGGCCTCTGAAATCAGGCTGTGGATGCTCTCTTAGCTGACTGCTGTCTTCCTGATCCCCTTGCCTGTTGGTGTGACTGTGGGCTGGAGTGTCTCTGAACATTTACAGCAGAACTTCCAGACGTTGTTCAGCAGCAGAATTAGAAGATGTAGCAGTGGTTTTCATTCTCTGGTATGTTCTTGGGCACATGTGTGTGCGTGAGAGCAGGATGTAGGTGTATATGGATAGACACGTGAAGCATATCAACACAGTAAAGCTCAGTGGACTCCAGCGTTGCCAGAACTGCCGTGATTATCACACTTCATAGAAGTGGCCCACAAATAACAAAACATATCAAATAGAATATTATAAACCTTCCAACTGCAAATAAAATGTTCTCAACTCTTCATATTATTCATCACCCAGTCTTCAACAAAAATGGGAATGTAAAACCTTTGAACAAATTGTACCATCAGTTAATAAATGGATTAAATATTACCCATATCAGTTCAATTTATTATAATTTTTCAGGTAGCATGAAAATGCTTGATAGTTTAAAAACTTAATAGCAAAGTGGCGTTTCCTGTGAAGTCTATTATGGGGAAATTTATCTATCCTGCATGATTTACAAAAGATCACTGGCTTTCACCATTATGCAAACAATTCTATAAGCAAGACACAAACCCTAGTTATTAAAAGGCATATGGTCAAAACAGAAAAATGTGGATATGCTCATTCACAGGTATAAAATAAGCTGTATCTACCTCATGTTTGTAATTGCCACCCAGTCCAGGAAGCCAAGGGCTTTTTAGATTAAAAAAAGAAAGAGTTTAATTAGGATATTTTTATGGTTTTATTTCATCAAAATGAAATTAAACCTTAGCTTTATAGACCACATCATCCCTTCTACCATATTGTAAGAGACGGTCCGAAAATCCCTCATCTGCCTCACGATCATCGACTGGGACAGAGACTGAAACCCTAAAAACCCCAAAAGAAAAGGAGGACTTTTGCACAAGAGTCCTGGCCTGGCTGAGGTGGGATGTTTGCCAAGTGTTGCCTGCAGGTGTGCCCACTGAGGACTGATATGCATTCCTGGAGAACTGGTCGTGCTGGCGCCGTTCTGGCTACCCAGGCGGGAAGGACGGCACTGAAGCAGGAAGGAATGGCCTGTCTTGGACACCTGTACTGAGCACCCGAACAATGGCTGCAGATTTCCTCACCTCCTGGCCAGTTGCCCCTCGTCTTCGAGAAGACTATAAAGGGACTTCCTGAATTAACCACGATGAGAAATCTCCCCACGGACACTGGCGAATCTATTGGCAGAGGACCACGAGGACTTCGTCTCATCCATTGGTAGCTATTCCCCCTCTCTCTCTCTTTTCCTCTCTACTTTGTTTCTCTATCTCTCTCTCTCTTCTATCGCGTAATTGTGTTGTTGGCACTCAATAAAAGTGCACTGTTGATTGAAACTGAAATCCCCTTTGTGTCTTTTGCACTCTGAGATCGATAAACGAACCATCACGACTCCCACCCGTATTAGCGGATCGTGACACATATGCAACTTGAAAAAGAACCATTTTGCAATATGATAATGAAATGAACCTTCCTCCAAAACCACTCTTACACTAGCATTCAACTGAATTTTTTTTCCTTTTCCTTTCAAACCATATACTTCGTTTTCTACACCTTCGAAGAGAAAACATGAAAATTCTGGGTTTTGAAATGAGCCTCACGTTCTATTCAGCTGTGTGAGCTATTCAGTTGTGAGACATGATTTTCACTGTCATCATAAGAGCTTGAGTCTTTATTGAAGGAAGGAAAATTGAGGTGCTTGAAATCACAGGTGTCCTGAACATCTGGCAAAGAAAATCAGTCATTGATGGCAACAACACACTCCATGTTAAAAACGTAGTGCTGAAGTGGTGCAGCTGGTAGTACTGCAGCTGTTTTCTAATCACCCCTGCTAGTTACCTGGGGGGATTGCTGTGTGCTTTGGAACCACACCACAAAGCTCACATGAACATCCTAACACGCAGTGGCTCTGAGAAGTGGCTTTACATTTCCAATAAGTGGAAAGACAAACTAAAAAAATACCCCTGCTTGGTTTCCATAACAGTACAAGACACTTTCCCATCAGCCCTGAAAGAGAATTCAAAGTGTTTTCAGATTAAAAAAAAAGACAATTTAGATTGGCTGTTGATGAGATCTCTTTAAATTGTCACAAGCATTAATTTGAGTCCCCTGTTTCTCGTATGCTTACAGCTTTCAGCTTTTATTTCCAAACAGAATTTTAATTTCTATCAGAGTTCTCCTACAAACATTTCAGTTCTTACTTCTGAAAAGTCCTTTCTGCACTGAAATTCCTTCATGTTATGAACACCTCTTTATTGGTAAATTATTCCTTTTCAACATCCACCCACACATTTTATTAAGGCTGCATGCGCATTTTTGTGTTTGCCATGTGCCTTAAGAACTTAAACAATGTTGCAATATTCTACCTAAATTCTCCACATATTTAGAGGCCTTGATCAAAAATGTATTATCAGAGTTGAGTTGATACAAATTATATAGAATCATTTCTGTCAGACTTTAAATTTGCAGACATTTATTAAACCTACAGAAAAGTTTCATGCAGCTACCCCAGCAACAAAAATATAAATAGCCATACAATAGATGTTTCCAAGTGATGATGTATTACTGTGGACATTCTTTATTATGTTACAGCTTGCATGAATTCCTCATTACCTTCCAATTTTTAATTTTTATAAACAGCTCTTTGATTTAGAAATGTGCTTCCATCTGTGTCACAAAGCATTCATTATTCGCATTGTACTGAGGGGTTATCAGCCTTCTGGGCTACACACATTAAAAATTATGAGAATTTAATAGACTCTTACATTGTATTTAATAGAGAAATGCCATGCACTAGATGTTTTGGGGCCAAGCAGAGTATAGTGCAACTGACAACTGCAGTAATACCAAATTGAACTGTTCAAGTGTGCATTTTTGTGTGAGGTGGAGACCATTATGGTTCGTACTGGCGCTGACCTAAAGCTACATAACCCTTGGGTAGGAACACCCCCGCTACAACTGTTACAGTCCTTTGTAGGCAATGATTAACAGTGAACGTCTGGGAGACAGAAGTGTAAGTCAGCCTTTGCTGGTTACAAATGCAATAAGCTCCTAAAGACAAATAACATTTATTATCATTAAGATGCTGTCTACAGAGGGTTATATTAGCTCTGGAAAAACAAGCTGGCACTCTGTCCTCTGTGTCTGTTAAACTCACTGTCAAGGGTTTAACTAGCTTTGTCTATGTAACTCACTGCCAAGGAGCCTCCACATACACTCATTCAGATTTGAAGACATATTGAGCTAGAAATGCCAGCAACTAATTTATTTGTAGTTTGTTGTACTCCTCAACACAGCTGCCTGTTTCTTGCAGAATACTTCAGCTGGCTGTGTCAGTCTGTCCGGAATCCATTGCCATGATTTTGGCTCTGCAGACGGTTTTCTGTACCAGTAGGGACAATTTTCTTTAGCAAAAAATTAAGAGGTTCTGGGGCTCACAGGCACCTTGGCACCTGCATTCCCCTTTCGATATGAGGCTGAAGAGTCCTTAGGCAACACACAGGATGTTCCTCAAACATGAGTTTAGGAATCGAGCCGAGTTTTATCTGAGTTTAGATTACCTACCTGTCTACCTCGTGGGGTCCATATAAACGAAAACAAATAGACTTTTTTTCTGGACAAGATTGTGGTTTTCCACAGAAAGATGAATCTTGTGGTGAAGGCATTTAAAACCCCATTTTGCCTCCCGGAAGAGTCTGAAAACTCACACCCCATTCTCTCTGGGTCTCCTGCAGTCACTGGTAAGAGCGGGAGTCCTGAGAAGTGGTGAGGGTGCTGCGGAAGGCCCATGTATCCATCATCATGGATATTTCTTGGACTCAACCTTTGCACGGATGTTGACCCTGCTATAGGACTGCTACCCAGTTGAGGTGATTGGTTTGGGGCCAAATAAAGCTGGAAGAACAAAGACAAGTGGCCCTGAAAGGACACTTGATCTGTGTCAGTATTTGGATGCTATGAAGAAGACTTGTGTTTGTCTCAGTGCTTAAAAGGAAAAAAAACCCCAACCCCCCCCCCAAAAAACCACCAAACTAAACCCGAACCAAATCGAACCAACCAAATCCCTCAATAAAGCAGGAGATACTGTGTTTCCTCAGAAACTGCCTCCATTGCCTCCAGAAGGCCCAGCTCGTCATTACACTGGCACCACACTGTGGACGTGTGCTACTACTGCAAAGCTCTTGTGCGTCTGAAATACATTTTATGCTCTGGGGTAAAATATTTTTTAAAAACATATTTATCCTATGGGATAAAATAATCCAGGGTTTCGGAAATGCCAGTTGTCACCCGACTTGCCTGTGACAGGCAGCGGGTTGGTGGCTTTTCAGGCATGGAGCCCGTGAGGGGTAGGAGGCAGGTGACACCTGCCATCAGCTGCCTTCCGCACAGCTGACCGAGAAGGTGGGGAATGCTGAGGGGAGAGAAAGCTCCAAGGAAAATAAAGCAGCTCCTTCTCTCCTCGGTGGTGGAGCTTGGGCCAGCATTCTCCCAGGGGCGAGGCCTCACACTATGTTGGGCCTCAGCAGCAGCAGTGGCAGCCATCCCACACTGGAGCAAAAACCAGAGCCACGAGTTTCCAGGGGTGTTATTCAAAAACACTGTGGGGGGCTGGCTTTCCAAACAAAGGTCTTCCCAATAGACTAAGAGAGCTACTCTTCATCCATAGCATTTTCCAGGCACAGTTGAAATCACAATGATCCCTAATGTTTATGTGATATGGCACCTGCTCACTCTCTACCATATTCAGATGTGCATGGGACCAGGACTTTGGATATCCATGCAGTAACTGTCCACTCCCTGTAGTCTTTATGAATCTCACAAATAGCATGTATAAATGGCCTGCTGACCTCATCCTACACATTACCACCCAACAAGAAATCTATCCAGCATGAGTTGTTTATGAATTACCTTTCTGTCTAAGGCTTGTCTTCCTTAGATTTCTGTTATTGGCACTATCTTTACAAGAGAGAATTATAGGCTCCCTAATGGCAAAGCCTGATCCTTTAAGATCGAAGTATTTTCTTATTTCGTTAAAATTTATCAAAATTAGTTACTGATCACTGAAAGCTCTTGAAAGTTTGAGGATTATCAATCTATTGCAATTAAACACCAGCTGGCAACTTGGAATTTAGAAAAATGTTAACTGTTTCAGTACACATATTGTAACTGACTGAGTCACGGGCTTTTTTACACATTTTCCAGTGACTGGTCTTGCCAAATGCTGCACCAGCCTTTCTGTGGAACTGCAGGTATGTCAAACACTGCTTTCTGGTGGAATAGATGTTTTATTGATTGATATATGTTCTATATGTCTGAGATCTTATTTCCCGTAGTTCCCATTTACTCTTGATATTGTCCAAATACTGATTTAAATAATGCACTGCAATAAGTACAACAATAGCCCCGAGGCTGAGAACATCTGATTCACCAATCAATTGGATATCTCTGCATTTTACAGCTGGGGAGATGGAAATGCAACTAACACAAAAGGACATCTTGGTGTATGCTGATAAAGTGTGTGAGCATTGCCAAATAACGAATTATTTTATCAATTTATGAAGCATAAGCTGAGGAATGAATTCTTGATATTTGAGCAATTACTGATCAAGTTCAAAGAGAACATTGAGAAATTTCCTAGGGTGCTGCTTTTCCTTTCTTGATGATTCCTTACAGTAAGAGGCTGTCTTTGCAGATTTGGGTAGTCAGAGAGATTTTTTCAACAGCTGAAGATGTTTTTTTACATGGACAGTGAAAGTGTCTGGGCTGCTTTAAAACCAAAAGCTAAGGATGTTGAAATAAGTAGGTTTAGAAAGTGGGTTAAACCACACCAAGTGAAACTTGTTGCCCCCTTGAGCACTCCCTTGCTCAGTTATGTCATAGGAGCAGAACATTACACACGTACAGGTCTCAGCTACTCCAGCATCCTGTTCTGGTCAGTAGCAAAGGTAGGTGACTAGAATAAGCAGAAGAGCAGGCAAACATGTCTTGATCTCTTCCCAGTGTGGTCCCACATTGCTTCCACTGACCTGTAGCTCACAGGCCTCTTCACTTGGTCTCATTACAATGATTTAACTTCTTGTCTACACCTTTTGTTTCTTTGTAATGTGGTCATGTTCATCAACGCACCTGGCTCATTTCAGCTCACTACCCCTGCCAGGAAACGCTGGCAGAGCCTAACAAGCAAACAGTAGCAGGAAGAGGACAAGGAGGAAGGGGAAGGAGGAAAAGGCAGCATAACATAATGAGAAAAGCTCTCAACTCGTAATTGTTCATTCAGAGGCCCTGTAACAGGATTTAAATATTAAAGCTCATTACAATGATATTGAAAGCTGTTCCACCAAAATCCTACTCCCAAAGGAGTCTTGTGATGAATTACAGGGAAAAATGCACTGATTCATCTTCATGTTCTTGTTCCACTTCCAAATCATCATAATAATTATGATTACTGAAGCAAAATGCTAAAAACTTTTTGGAGGGGGCTACAGAGAAGAATTATGTGCAAACTATGATGAACAGAAAGAAATACTAGTACTTAGTTAAAGAGTTATAGTTTGCCTGTCTCCAGACTACTTACTGAAATGCTTCTTTCCAACTAAAAACATAATTTCTTTTATATGGATTAGTAATAATCTTTTATTTCTTTCTGTTTATAAAATAATTATATAAACACAGGCAAGAGGAATGATGTTTTAAGTGGTACTTCTTTGTTAATTTATAAACAGCTTCATTTGTCCATGACACACACTGAGATAAGGCTCACAGTTGATTTGGAGATGCTATACCTAAATCCAAGAGTGGTCCCAACAAGAAACTGAAATAGCAGTTCTTTTCTGCTTACATGTATTCCTTTTCACTGAGTTTTTTAGAAATCATGAGACAGTTATTGTCAATAACAGTAACTATTGCTCTTACATTGTAATTTTGGCAAGACATAGTAGGGACCCCATAGTTATTTAGTGGAAGGCACATATCTGACTCGACAAAAGGAAAAAACAGACTTTCCCCACCATTTCTTAATAACTTTGTGACCCTGATTTAGCAGTTTTTGGAAAAAAATTATTTGGTGTTTTTGTTTGTAAATTCTCCTTTCTTCTTTACACAGACAATCCTCAGGCCAAAAATGTTTTTCTGCTTAAAGAAGAGCAAACAGAATGTAAGATTGCAGTCCGGAATAATTGCATCAGTCAGCAGGGAATAGACTCCTTCCCTTTTTCCCTCTTGAGATTGCCCTTGAAAGCTGCTTATAGTCCTAACCACTTAAGTAGAAGAAAGATGTAAGTACCCTGAAAGTATTGGAAAGAGCAACAGGGATTAAGGGGCTGCAGAGATTAATTTACAAAGAACTATTTTTAAAGCATTGCACTTCACAGACATGATTTCATCCTCTGTGGAAGTTCTCTACATCACCACCCCGTAGTCACCCAGGGAAAGCCACTTCTCTTGCCATAATCTGTAAGCTGCATGCGATCCTCCCATCAGTTTCGGTGGGGTTTTTTTCAGTTGTTGTTTCTTTGGGTTTTTTTTGGGTTTTGGTTTGTTTTTTTCTTTTTGCTTTGCTGCATCTCTGAAGTGTATAGTATTTGTAGGTCATAAACTTCAAGGTGAGTGACAAATTGCTGGAGCCACAGGGCAAAGTTCACATATGAAAATATAAAAATGTGCCTGACTACCTCAGAAACTCCTGGCACAGAGATACATTTGACTGTGATGCAGCCTCCCAAAGGAAGCAGTGCAAATTTCATAATTCAAAATATTTTGAATAAGACCAGACAATGCTTGAAGGAAGGTACTCCAGCTATTTACACTGTGTAATATCCTTCACAGCCTGGTCTCAGAGTGCAGAGCCAATAACTACAAAATAAAATTATCAGTGCTTATTCTTCAGGGAATCAGTATTTCTTCACTTTTCTCTTAAGTGCCAAGACACAGACTGAGGAGTGAATTTAGTAACTTAATTCACAGCGCAGGGCTGCTACATGCCCCTGTCTCCAACTGATCTGAGTTGCTAACTGAGGCAAAGTAAACACAGCATCCTGCTGCTTCACACCTTAATGCACTGCCCTCAGGAACACAACCAAAGAGTAGGTTAGTGGAGACTGCTCTGCAGACATGGCTCAGGATGTTAAATGTGAATGAAGCAAACTGTGAAATCAGTATGTAATCTGATGGCAAACCAATGAAAAAACAGCAGGACTAATGGTACAAACCTGGAAAAAGAGTATTTTTACTGAAGATGCATCTAAGACACACTGCAAAGCAGAAATACTATAAATAAGCATTACAGCTACATACAACAAACCCTGAAGGAGTTCTTTCTAGGGTTACTGCTCTTTTTTGGGGAAATTAGCTCACCACTGTGTGTGGTTTTGTAGGCAGTAAAGAAGGCACTTTTTTGAAATGGACATATGCATCAAAAATCTGGAAATCATAAGCAAAGCTACCCAAACATTTTGTTCTTGGTGAAATAGGCAGTAACACATGATTGAACTATGGGAGAAGAGACCACCTGGCCTGAATTTTTTGTTTGTTTGACTGATATAATGAATCTACTCTTTGACTTTACCAGTATCACTTCAGGTACATGTTTGTTTCAAAGCAAGGAGCACAAAGTGAATTCTCACTGTAACACAAGGTGAATTCTTCAGACTCTGCTTTTAAATCAGTAAGTATCAGTGGATAGTCTGCAATAGGCAGTGTCCAACTAACGAGTAAGAAACGTGCATCCTAAAAACACCTTTTCGTGACTACAAAACAATCCTAAGGAAATGCTTAGTTGCAGGAGTCTGTGCTATAGATTTCTACAACTTCTGTGAGACCATCACCATATGTCCACAAGGAAATTATAGTTCAATGAACAGCCTTGAGAGCCCTTGCTAATGAACAAGTATTAGTTTACCTGTGGGATCTGATGTGAGTGACCTGTGTGAAGTCACTCTTCTGTGAAAATCTGATGCTCAGACATGGGCAAAATTCAAAACCTGGGATGTTTCACTCCCCCCCTTTCTGTGAGATTACACAAGATCTCCAGAACTACAAGGTTAACAACATGTTGATGGTTCTAGAGAGCAGTCGTAAATAAAATAACTTATAACTTGGAAGTACAATAAATGGTAGTTTGACAAAAGCAGTGATTTTAATATATATGATCACAGTTTTTGCCACTCTATCTCTAACCTATCCCACCAGAGAGGAGTCTGGGGCTGTGCAAGGAGTTGGTAGTGGACGCTGACCAAAGGGATATTCCATACCATACAGCATCATGCTCAGTATATTGCAGAGAAAGGATGCTCCCATATATTACATAGAAAACATGGAAAAAGAGAACATTGTTAATACTTTAAAGGACTTTGTCATAAAAGCAGTAGAAGCATATTGATAGTTGAGGATAATCTGTGATTGATCGGCTCATTCTGACTATGCAGTTAACCTTTCAAGAGGAAACACAACGCTTTTCTTGAAAAATTATGGTGCACATCAGGCAGCATCCAGCTATGGTGCATAGTTTGTTATGCCACTTTCAATAATATTTGTCCATCTATTTTGTTATCTTTTCTGCCTGCTTCCTTGGCAACAGGATAATATCTTATGAGCCATGACCATAAACAGAAATTATAACTTCTGATTCTTTGGGCTAAGGGGCATTAGACAGCAGATGAATGGTGGTCCCATCAGGCTGTTTTTTACCAGAGAGTGGAAGCTGTATACAAGGGCAGAACTGCCCTTTGCTTGTCCTTGATGGGGAAAAGGCACCTTGCACTCAAAAACTCACAGCTAGCTAGATACTGTAATGATATCAAGATTTATTTTTAATCTTTTAAAATCCAAGCAGGTTAAAATGCCTCCAGTCTTCCTGTAGCCTCCTCCTTTGTCTGCAGCCAGGGGTTGGCAGGACACAGCGTCTGACAAGGCACAGTGCTGAGCTCCCTGGGGTTCAGTTTTACATCTTTGTTCACCAGAGGTCAGAATAAGCCAGAGTCCTCATGAATCCTGCTCATGATGCAATACTCACATCTTCCAGTCCCGATTTTCCATATCTTTTTCTATATGTTTTTGTGAAATGGTCCAGGTAATGTGCTTATAAGTAAACCTCATTTGTCCATAGGTAAACAGTTTAAAATTGCTGAGGGGACTGATTCCTTTGCATTAGGAGAACATGCAGAGCTGTTTAAAAACCACTAACCAAGCACCCTGGCTTCTTGTGTTCCCCTTACTATTCTAATTACATAGAATGGGAAAGTGACTGATAATGTACTCACATGAGCCAAAAAAATTACTTGTCCCAGTTAAAACAGTAAATGATTCTCTACCATCAAAAGGAGGAGACATGTTTTTGGAGATGGTGTTTTGTCTCAAAAACCCTGCAGATTCTGGATATGCTTTCTCATTTCAGTGGCATTTAAACAAAGGTGGAAGATCTTAATTTAACCATTAGAGGTCAGTAAATCCCAGGTTATTCATCGGTTTGTTGAACTAAATTTTTGAAAAAAAATAGAAATAAGGTAAGAATAATTACAGCATCTCCGGACATGGGGGAAATGCTGGTTGAAACAGAGTCTTGGAATAGAAATTTTAAGAGTAAAATTGTAGTTTTCTGCTGATTAGGTGCACAGACGAAAAATAGTCCCCATCCTTCAGAATTTGTTGGTGTTCTCTTTCTAAGCCTTATTTAAATAACTTCAAAAAAGATTAAAGCAAAGGACTGTCCAATATAAGATGCAGAATCAATCCAGGGATCAGAGGGCTGGAACTAGAGAACATTTTTCTCATACATGGACATGTAACTGCTACACGGTGCTGCACAATTACACTCTCGTATGCTGCTGCCCTCTCAGCCCAGGGAATTGTCCTTCCTGCTGTGCAGCAGCTCAGCTTCAGTGAGAAAGGTGCAAGGAAATAATGACTTCTGCACACATACTGATCAACAGGAAAGTTATACTGTTCCTCTAATATAACTGCCACTAATAGGAAATTGTCCTAATCTAAATAGAGTAACTGCACATGATTTAATAATGTCTGATCCTAGTCGATGCAACTTAAATAATGTATCTATTGACCAGCTAAAACTAAGTTTGTTTTCTGATCCCCCACTAGAGAAAAACTTGGGTTCATTTCTAACCTGAACCTGCTCCCTCCAAAGGGTTTTTCATATCTGATTGTCTATTAGCCTGTCTGAAGCTAACTTGATGTATGCTACCTCTGTCAGTTCTTCAAATTTGGCAAACAACTCTTCACATTTTAATGTTCCTGGGTGCCCAGGTGCTAACCTGCAGTTTGGAGGCATCTCCCTGCTCTGTGCAAGCACATCCCTCTGGACCATATGTCTTGCCATGACAGATTGCCATGTCACCTGATATGAACCTTGATGCCTAACTCCTCAAGTATTTTAAAGAGAGGGAATGCAAGCACCGGTCTGATGAAGCACATCCCCTGATGTGCATTCACTCTCATTGTGGGCACATGCCAGGAGAGGAGGCAGACACGGGTCTTTTAATCACTTACAGGGAGACTATTAGGCTGCCAATGTGATGTCCCTGTCAACAAGACAAAAGACAACCTGAATGGAATATTTTTGGTGAAAAAGTGTTTTTAACACAGTAGTAAGGCCAAGGTGAAACTTCTCTAGAGTTGCCTGCAGTCCTGTGTCTGACAGTCTGATGTCCAGGCAAGGTAGGCCACTCAATGAATAGATTAATAGACATAGAGCAACAGCAATGATCAAAAGAAAAACAAAGAAGCTAAACCAGCACACTTGTCCAGCCCAGCAAAAAAAAGGCTGGGGATAGTTGTGACAGTTGACTATAAATACATTGAGGGGTGAGTGTTGAGGGAGACAAGCTATTGAGGGTGAAGAACATACTTGGCACAGAAACAGATGGGTATAAATTGCCTGTAAACAAAATTTAGGCCGGAACTCAGGAAAAGATTTAAAGATCTCTCAAGTGCATCTATTTCTCTTGGGTAACAAAAGATTAATTTGAATTTAGATCTTTGATAATTTAAAAAATGACAAGATATGATTGCCCATGACAGAAGGGGACTGGAACTGGTGATCCAGCAGGCCTGTAGGTTCATTTGCTAGCCAGACCCCTTTAAAAGTGCTTTACAAATAGGTCTCAAATAGTGGCTCCACAGGGCCCAGTTCTGCTAAAAGAATCCCTCACAGTGATGAAATCAAAGCTTCCAGCTGCTCATTGACAAGTGACTGCCAAGGCCTGCATGCAAGACAATATGAGGGGACAGCTTGTAGGTCATGTGAGCTTAATGGCAGCAAGGAACACCGAACTCGGATGGACGAAGAACCCGCCTTATTTATGGCTATTGGATATTTGTGTTGAAACGTGGTCCTGGGATGAAGGAATAAAAAAAGTTACATCTTCTCTAAAATCCAAAAGCAGATAGGCATAGAACAAGGTTTCTGCCAAGCCTGTGCTCAGCACAGAAGGGAAAGACATTGAGAATATGTTTCAGCATATTCAGAGAATATGTGCTCAGAAGCTTCTTCTTTTATTCTGAAGAAATAAAACTGAAGCAATAAAACAAAAGGAACTGAATCCTGTGGTTGGGGATTTGAACTCAGGCTGGTGAGTCAGCCCTGTGGCATCCAGAAATAGTTTTCTGCTTCAAAACAAAATGTGTGTCAGCAACAGGTTCTTCCTTCTGAGGAGAGGCAAGGCCACTGCACTGCGTTGGTGACTGCGGTGGTGGTGGGACAAGGAAAGACTTTGCCATCACTCTCAGGGAAGCCAAAAGCAGGTAGGGGCTTCCATAATGCTGCAATAGCAGGTCTTGCAAAGATTAGAGAATGGGGTTCTTGATGTCACAGTGTCACTGCAAAGCCTCTGTCTGTCAAAGACAGCACACTAGCCAATTTTGTTCTGCAAAAGTAGAAGATGAACTTCATGTTCTTCTATCCAGGTTCAGGAACAGTCCAATTTATGCCCATTTTGTGTGTTCAATAACTCTTGTTAATGTCACTGGTTTAGGTCTTTTTGTAAATAATGTATCATTCTGTGTTAATAGAGAAGAATGCTGCAAGACTGTCAAAATAATAAACAACTGGGTGTATGTGGCATTTTAATAATTCTCCTCCTAAAGTATCATGGCCCTTATCATCATCCTAACTCAGTGATAAACGATTTCATCTTTTATTTTCTCTAATCAAGAGCTCTGGAATGAAATCATTTTACTTAATGGGAGCAGCAAAGTTACTTGAATAATACAGATTCAGAACTCAAGTCAGATGTCACTTTTGAACAATGTGCTATATGGGTCGAACTGGATAAAAAAAGGAGGAGGGGAGACTGGGGGAAAAAGACAAAAAAATAACCAGAGATAGAAGCAAAACTTTAATCTGTTTCAATTTAGAAGAGAGCACATTACATTAAAAGGCTAGAAGATAAACACATCATCAGCTCTGTTTTCATCACTTAGAGGAGATATTTTAAGAAACTTCATAAACTAAGTAGGAAGTTGCCACGTGGCTAATAAGGAAGATTGGATGAAATAACAACACAAATAGCCTCAGGAAAAACCCCATGATATAAACTGATGACTACAGCTAAAAGCTGCTATTCAAACTTTTTGTATCGATGTAAGAGCTATCATGTGTTCTCCATGCTGCAGTATTCACCATGAAGGTCATATTGGAAACAATGCGTATTGATCTGAGCCTATGTAAGAGAAACATTGTAGATGCAGAATAACGATTTGGTCCCTGCACCATGCACTGAGGCTGTGCGTGTCTGAGCACAATGCAAACCATTTCTGACATCGCTCTGCAAACTGCCCAGTCCTTCTCCCAGCGCTGGAGTGTGAGGCAAGCTGGGGGTCCTGCAGGAAGAAATTTTCTTCTGGTGTGCAGCAAATGTGATTCCCTAGGCACTGCTTATGTCCAACTCTCACAGTGCTGAGGCATAAGAAGTCCCACAGTACAGTGTAAAATTATGTGAGCAGATCATAGCAGCAAGAACTGGAAGCTACTATTCATACCAGCCTTCCTATTGATTTGAAAGCAATTATTTGCCTGAGTAAGCCCTGCTCAACTGAGAAAGGGGTTACAAAGTCGTGGCCAGAGACTTCTAAAAGCTCCTATCAGTCACAGATACGTGTGTTTTGAGTCCTGTGCTCTATTTTTGTGAGGTTCTTACAGTCCTGAGAGTTTAACCAAGTCTTCTCTGCCCTCCTGCTTTAGAGTTACTGTATGTATCCAAGGAATTGATTTCTTGGTGTCTTTTAGAAATATTTGAGATGTGACTAAGTTTGGCAAGCTTTCTAGGTGGTTCTGGAGTAAATAGCCCTGCCAAGGTTCTTTGCTACTAGCTAGCCCTTGACATGGTTTCATAAGTCTAGCTTGGACTTGTGAGGGGCTAATAAGAGGAGAGGTCTGTGTCCAGCTTGGCTGCTGTTCCCTGAAGACAAACCAGCCCTTTTCCAGAGTGCTAGAAGAGGATAATGAGCTGAGAAGACTCCCCATTTCTGGGCTGTATGGGCTGCACCATGTACTAGGACCACCTGAAGGCAGAGGCGGAGGAGATGCCATCAGCTTTGATAAACTGAGAGGGGGGTGGCTAAAGAGGCAGCCCAAGCACTGGCTGTAACCACAGCAGCCTTGTCAAACACACATCCAAATTGCATCCTGCTCAGCTCTGGGCACAATTTAAACTGACTGTGCTGTGTCTGAACTGTAGCTGGCTATCAGCTTGTCCATCCTTATAGTCTACAGAGTGGAAAGCACAACAGTAAACATTTTGTTACAAGCAAAAATTAATCTTTAATCTAGGAGGTAAAGCCTTGAGAAGCAATTCCCAGCATATGATTCCTAAACATTTACAGCTGTAGAGAGGTTGAGTGACTCAGTGGACTAAGATTACACAGGCAAAAATTAATTCTATTCAGCTTCTAATTTAGTACATAACTTTTGGTCAGCCATTTACTCTTTCTACTCTTCGTTACGTGTAATGGTACAGTGGAAGGACCCAGTTCAGGGCATCCTCTGATATTCAAAATTATAAAGGTCATAAAACTGCTGAGCATCACTTGTGTTACGTCAGTTGTATTACCTTACAGACTTGAATGGTGGTGATGACAATCCCTTAGTAATAGGAGGATTACAGACATTAGCACATCTATAAATACAGGTAAATCTTCTCTTTGTTTGTATTTTGTCCTCAAGTGGATCACCAAAATCAGTCTTTTGCTTCACACATATTAAATAACCTATCCTGAATCTTAAGAATTTGTGGCTATCTGTAGCACAAATCCTCTGCAAGAGCTTGCAGATGGCATGAATTAAGCGTGACCTGATTTGCTTTTTTCTTGTCTCTTTTCAGGGGTACAGGTCTGTATGCTGAAATCATGAAGACTCATTCTCATGTTGTTGTGTTTTCCTTTTCATTCATGTACTTTAGTGTACTGGGTGCCATCAACATTTTAAGTACTGTGAGTATATTCAGTCAGTAATGAAAGTGTTAAGAGTTTTCCCAGCTACTGTTCATCACCTAACTAGTACTGAAATATGAAGAATGTATATGCTTGAGCTTTGCCATTTGTTTTTAGAGTGCATTGGTTCTCAAAGAGCATGATGGAAAATTTTGTAGAATCAGTGTCTTAGGTGATACCCAGAAAGACAAGGGTTATGTGGTCCTCCAGGACCTTGTTTTCCAGCTATTGAAATGGAGATGCTGATTTTTATTGGACAAGGACAGAAAAAATTGCCTTGACAGTAGCAGAATAGCAGAGGAATAATGACAAAATAACTTAGGAGTTATTTGCACTCTTGGATGCATTTGAGATGCCCATAACACATTCATTTCATTAAAATGCACGCGTTTTTGCTAAGGATGAATTGAATGGAGATAAGGTGTTTGTGGCTGATGCAAGGACAACACTAACTATTCTCACAGCTAATTGCAGTCCTACCACTGCAGATCATAAAAAACCAAATAATCTTTAATCATAAAGTTTTTTTACTCTAATTGAAATGCTGGGAAAAAAAGAAATACAATTCCTAGTATTAAGTGAAAATGAAGTATGCAATATGATCTTTTCATTTAGGAAGGGACCTTGAGTGGTCTTCTAGTGAGACCAACCCAAAGGAAAATCTGGTCTGTTATGTAACTGCTGACAGACATATGTCTCATCTGTTCATAAAAATCTCCATAAATAAAGATTCTCCACCCTTCCATTGTAAATTTAGATTTGTTTTCCCAAAACAGAAATTTAGAAGTCTGAACTAATTTCACTGGAACAACATTCTTTTGTCAGAAGAAGTTCCATAGCAGTGATCTGTGCTCTCTCACTCCTCTCTCTGAAAGAAATTGCCTACAGCCAAGAAGCCATCCAACCTCACAAACCCAAATGTTGTCCCTCCTAGCACTGGAAAGACTCTTGACCAAAGTAGCCACAGTATATTGCGTGATCGTTTTAAAAATTCTACCAATGCAGTGCAATTTCTTCTGCTGTGATAGAGATTTTGCAGCCACTGTCATATGCCACTGGCCCCCCAAGTCCCCTGAGAGGCAGCTGATAGACCAGACTCACTATTCTTTCATGGGAGTGGCAGTCTGTGCCCAGCCTGTGTGGTGAGGAGAAGCTGCTGCAATGGACCTGACCCTTACTGGCAGAGGGAAGCTCACACATGCCAGGCTGCAGAAAGCCTCACTCACAGATCATGCTTTTTCTTCCTGAAGGAACAGCTGCCAATAGCCGTTTCCTTATGTTTTTGCATTTAGGATGTTGAAAATCCCATCCAGGAGGCCTAAAGAAGTTCACTGGTATGGCTGGCTGAGAAAGTCAAAGTTTCTGAGCCCTTATGCCCATCATACTTATTTATGAGGCCCTCTTACCTAGAATCTGGCCCACATATTGCAAGTCCTCATCATCCACTTAATCCCTTGATTTATCTTATTTTAATAGACATTAAAGTTTAAGACCATTTACTTCTCTCTTATTCTCCCCCTGAGATTCATACTGGGATGGAAAAAATGATGCATTTTCTCCTGACATGTAAGTGTTACAGCTGACTCACAAGTGTTCCTGCTCCTCCAGGTCTACAGCTGGTCTGTCCCATTCTGACTTGGAAATACAGCAAGATTTGGGAATGACCCTTGCTTATATACGCAAGTAAAATAATGTCCTAACTTTAAAATACTTGCCTTTGCGTCATGTCCCCCCCCCCACCATTTATTTAGATCCTTCCCTTTTTCACTCCCATAATTTTTCTATCATGAAAGACTTGCAAACAATTTCAAGCAGAATTCAAAATACCAGCCTTTATCACATCTGTTTATCACAGCTGTTTATCAGAGCTGTTGATACAGCTTTTCTCTCATTTTATTTTTTCTTTTTGACCTCATAGAATCATAGAATAGAATCATAGAATATGCTAAGTTGGAAGGGACCCATCAGGATCACCAAGTCCAACTCCTGGCCCTGTGCAGAACATCCCAAGAACCACACATGTGCCTCAGAGCATTGCCCAAACACTTCTTGAACTCTGTCAGGCTTGTTACTATGACCACTTCTCTGGGGAGCCTGTTCCAGTACTCAACCACCCTCTGTGTGAGAACTTTTCCCTGATACCTAAGCTAAACCTCCCCTGACTCAGCTTCATGCCATTTCCTTGAGTCCTATCACTGGTCACAACAGTGAAGAGATCGGTACCTGCCCCTCTGCTTTCCCTCGTGAAGATGTTGAAGACCACAATGAGGTCTCCCCTCAGTCTTCTCTTCTCCAGGCTGAACAAACTAAGTAACCTCAGCTCCTTCTCATACAGCTTCTCCTCCAGACCCTTCACCATCCTCATGGCCCTCCTTTGGACACTCTCCAATAGCTTAATGTCTTTTTTATATTGTGGCTCCCAAAATTGCACACAGCACTCAAGGTGAGGCCGCCCCAATGCAGAGCAGAGTGGGACAATCCCCTCCCTTGCCCGGCTGGCGATGCTGTGCCTGATGCCCCCCAGGACACAGCTGGCCCTCCAGGCTGCCAGGGCACTGCTGGCTCATGTTCAACTTTCCCTTGATCCGGACCCCCAGGTCCCTTTCTGCAGTGCTGCTCTCCAGCCTCTCATTCCCCAGTCTGTCCATACATCCAGGGTTGCCCTGTCCCAGGTGCAGAATCCATCTCTTGGACTTGTTAAACTTTGTATGGTTGGTGATTGCCCAGCCCTCTAACTTGTCAAGGATGCTCTGCAGGGCCTCTCTGCCCCTGCGGGAGTCAACAGCTCCTCCCAATTTTGTGTCATCAGCAAACTTACTTAGTATTCCTTCCAGTCCTGCATCCAAGTCATTAATGAAGATGTGGAGGAGCACTGGGCCGAGGACGGAGCCCTGCAGAACCCCACTAGTCACAGGTTGTCAGCCTGATGTCACCCCATTCATTATAACTCTTTGTGCCCAACCTGTGAGCCAGTTGCTCACCCATGGCATAGCATGGTTATTTACCTGTATGCTGGACATCTTGTCCAGAAGGATCCTGTGAGAGACAGCAGCAAAAGCTTTGCTGAAATCCAAAAGGATTACATCTACTGGCTTTCCTAGACGAACTAGGAAATCAGGTTCAACAAGCAGGATTCTCCCCACAGGAAGCTGTGCTGGCTGTGACCAATGACTGTGTTGTTCTCCAGGTGTTTTTCAATACTTACTAGTCTTTTCCATGATTTTACTTGGCACTGAAGTAATACTGACAGGCCTGTAGTTTCTGTGGTCCTCCTCTTCTAGAACAATTCTGTGTGAGGAAGGAGGAATGCATTTTCCTCTGCTGCCCCTCTTTTAAAACTTCACAGATGGCCCTGGACTCACTGCACTGTAAAACACAGGGAAGCAGCCAGAGATTGCTTTAATTAGGGCTCCCTGTACTTCTCCCTTATTTCTCATTATCCCCTCTCTTTGAGGCCTTTACAGTCTTTTCTGTCTTCTTTATCATGTTTGACCTCTGTTCAGTTGATATGTCTCTGCTTTGATCTGTTTCAGTCCCCATTTACCTCTTCTCTCCTGCTCTCTCCCTTAGCACTTTCTTTCTCCCACAAGCATGCAAAGAAACTCTCCCATTGCCAGCACTTTTAATCCCTTTGGCTTCCCCAGTTCTTCTGAATATACTCAAGGCCTGGGAAGACAGTGGCTATAGTTATGTCCCCGGCGAAGGGCCTGCAAAAAGCCCCAGTGTCCCAGGTCTGCTCAGTGGGGACCTGCTGGCTTCTGTTTATTGCTGTTGGCCTTTGGCCAGGCCAGCCCAGCCCGTGGGCTCACTGGCAATGCTTGTTCTGGTTGCTCCAGCTGGATTGAAGGATCCCCCCGAGGAAAGCCTGGGGACTGGAGGAGCAGTGTTCCTGCGTGTCTGTGAGCACACGTCCATCACTACCCGGCAGCAGCCCCAGCTCCTTGTGCAGGCTTCCGCATCCTTTTTATTGCTAAATTGCCATTTCCCTGCTACCCTGAAGGGGCCTCTGGCTCTTGCACATCCGGCTGGAACTCCCTTAAGTCTCCTCCGGCATGGCTCCATGTTTCCTCACCAGTTCGAGGGGAAGAATAGCACTTAGTGAATGGCCCATTCACGCCCTGGTGGACTCACAAACCGCACAGAAAACACCGAGGTCTCCTCTGCAGAGCCGCTCAGCAGGAGACTCGAGGCATTGGTGCTCCCGCTCAGGACTGAGCAGCCACCACTGAGCGCGGGCTGGCACGGCAGGCTGTGCCAGGGCAGCCTCTGGCTGTGATGAGGCCATCGTCCCCATCGCTCCCTGCAGACCTGGCAGCAAATTAACAGGCGGCAATGGCCTCCACAAGGAGACTTGTGCTTCTCCTTCAGCTCCAAGCAAGGAGCTGGATCATTTCCAAAGGCAATGTTATGTGTACCCATCTGGAGGTTGTGTAAATAAATCGGTTCAAGGAAATTAACTGGGTTTTATGAGTGTAGAAGCTGCAGCTTCTTCTCTCTGGACCCTCAGCAAGGCAGCAACTGGCTGCATCAGACTGCTGCGCTCCCTGTGCTGCCCTTGGTCTGGGTAAATCTCTCTGCTGCCCAGGAAAAAGTGCCAGTAGGGCCAGGGCTTTCAATCATTCATACATAATCACTGGGGAACATCTGTACCTTGTGCATACAGGATCTTTTTAAGCTTAGTTTTATGTAAAGAATTCCCTGCCCTCAAAAAGGCTGGGACTAATTTTAAGCCTCTCCAGGTCAGAGTTTATATGCTTTAATAGCATTTTCTGCTGGCACTGCTGGTGATGGCCCTGGTACCTGGGCTCCTACTGTGGATAGAATCACTATTACCTTACATTTTAAAAGGTGCTTTGGGAAGTCCCCAGCATGGGAAAACAGCTGAACATAGCAATGGTGCCATTATAGTGGGCCTAATACCCCAGGCTGTTGAAACAGCTGCCTTGTTTGCCATTTTGACAGTAAAAAAAGTTAAGGAAACATAATCCTGAGCCTGTTTGGTTGGACTGGTGTTTACCTCCGAAGTTCTATACATCATGTTTTCATATCACACACTTTTTCTTAATTTAACTGAACTTCAAATTTTGGCAAAGGAAAATAATGTTTTAGATACAATCTGTCACAAGAGTGGGATGAGGAACTTTCCTTTCCAAGCCTGACTGGACTTCTGTAAATTTTAGTAAAAATCTCTTTTCACACTTTCATTTCTAAAACTGAAACAAGGTTTTTTGGCTGCTTGCCTCACAAGTCTCAAAGGGCTTTTGAGGCTGAAAATTATTTCCCACTCTTCAGTCCACTTTCCCTCTTACATTTTGCTTGGAGTTTTAGACCATCAGAGATGTTGAAAGGACTCTGGTTTTTAACAGGGATCAAGCTGGATAGGCATAACCTGGGGCATCGGGGGGGGGGGGCAGGTTACTAATGCTCCCGAGGCTCATGACAGTAACTTGATCTTGCCTGTAAGTGTTCCCCATGCATACAGTTCAGCAAGGGCCTGTGTACCTCCAATACACACATTCAAGGGATATATGTGTGGGTAGTTGCATAAATAGGAATGTAAATGTGATTTTGGAATACCCAAGATATTGCTGCTATCCCTCCAGAATAAGAAAATAAATTAGTAAGTTGATCTTGCTGTCATTACATAGGTAAGAAATTCATTAAACCAGTGTGACTAATCCTGTGATTAAGGACTGCACACCAGGTTTGGGGCTTAATCTCTTCCGAGAAAATCCCAATTTAACAGGAGTAAAATGATCCTAGGACCAGTCTATGAGAGCTGATGTTTAAAGCATGTGGAAGAAGAAATCATAGTTGATTAGTTTTGAGGGATATTTTCATGTTTAGATAATTCTATTATACATGAGAAGCAATTGCATCTTTGACTCTCCTGTTGTAAAGTAATGATAGTTTTTATTAGAAAATTAAGATCGTCTGAATGCAAGGCTCTCTCAGGACAGCACAGTAATTTTGAAGCATGAAATGGAGAGTATTGTTCTTTGTGAAAATGCAATGATAGGGAGGGGATGCAGTGTTTTTTTCAGGAGTCACATTAAAAGGGTAAGATTAGAAGTGCATTATCTTGATGCGGGATTACAGAAAGTCCACTTGCACAGCTGGTGCAACTGGCACCAAGAGGAAGAAAATCTGCCTGCTTTTCAGCTTCTAAGCATCAATAATATCTGTAGGATAACACTGGGGAAGGGCCTTACTGAATTTTAAAATAATTTACATGTATATATGTGTGTGTGTCTCTGTTTGTCTGTGTGTACCTGTGTCTCTGTGTGGTTAGCCATTATCTTTTTGCTATTTCCAGTTTCTTAAATATTACACAGAGATGTTTAATTCAGTTTGACTTCTTAAAATTTCCTTTGAATCTTATTTTTGAATGCCCTTCTTTCAGTGTGCTTTCCAGGAAGGGAGGAAAGAGGGAGCTGAATAAACATCCATAGCTGGGTCTTGTTTTCAGGGCAGTGCAGTACATTCCTGCAGGCTGGGTAGAAGAGAAAGAGTGTCTGCTGTGTTTTCTCAACATTACAGGCTGTCCAAGCAATTCAGAGGTAATTCATTTGTGGGAGAGTGGCACATTTAGCTCATCCACATATACTGAGTGCATCCAGAAGAAAATGAGAGCACAGACTGATGCAGCCAGCATGCCTTCCAAATGGGATGAGGTGACCTGTGAACTGAGCCATTAGACAGCAGAGTTTGCCAACAGTTTTATAAGAGCATCATGTGCTACCTACAAGGCTGAGACAGAGAGACCTTTGCAAGTTATTTCTAAAAATAGCCTGAAACTTCTAACCAGTTTATAGCCTTGGTCTCTACAATTTTTGTGTTTGCAGGTACCTAAACTGCTCAAATAGAAGTTGTGTGTACCATTAGGTATTTGCAGGCACAGTACTTCAAAGGTCAGGTGATATCTGAGCTAAATCCTTACCCTGGTTAGCCTTCACCACCCATCCCTAAACATACACATAGAAAATACAAACATTCAGAAACTAAAGAACCTGGTTTTGTAGAAATGCCCAGTGTTGAAGCCTGTATCTTTTGAGCTGGTGGATTTGGAGTATTGGTTGGAGATTTTTTTAGAGTGTTGCTACACCTTTGTAAAAGTGCAGGTCCCCTGTAATGTTGCAATGTCTACATGCAGCATCACAAATGCTACACCGAGTCCTGGTGTAGAAGGTAACTAATAAACCAGCACCGACAAAACAAGAGTTGGCAAGACAGTTGAGATGGTCACCTCTTCCTCCTTTTGTCATAGAAGAAGTTTTCTCTTTTGTAGCCACTTAATACGTACGTTCCATTAGCAAGGTGCGTGTTGTTCTCTTCTCCCAGGTAACAAGAGATTGGGTGAGAGGAAATGAACTCGAGTTGCACCAGAGGAAGTCCAGTTTGGGTATTAGGAAAAATTTCTCCACTCAAAAGGTTATCAACCATTGGAACAGGCTGCCCAGGGCAGTGGCTGAGTCACCATCCCTGCAGGTATTTAAAAGATGCGTAGATGTGACACTTGGAGACGCGGTTTAGTGGCGGACTTGGCAGTGCGGGGTTAATGGTTGGACTTGATGTCCTTAAAGCTCTTTTCCAGCCTGAATGAGTCTGTGGTTCTATGATTTGTCGCTCTCTCGGACACGAATAAGCACGCGAGACACAGCTTGTCAGGTCAAAGCAGCCAGGGCAGCGAGGCCAGGAAAGCCCCCGACCTCTGCCCTCCGTCATTTATTTTATATGTTCTTAGAAACCACCGTGGATTGGAGGATGAAGATTTCCTCCTCTCAATCTCACTGGTCAATAGAAATGTCTATCATACAAAGTCCACCTAGCAAAGGAATGCAAAACAATCCAGGCACGGTTAGCAAAACATGAGCATGTTTACAGAAAGTGCGTGAGAAACTATTCACAGAGATTGCAAGTTGAAGAACTGCAAAATGCAGGGCGACAATGATTATTTATTTCATGCACCCAAAGGATAATAACCTGCAAATACTATTAGCAATGAGAGCATGTTAGAGCTGGTAGCCTGTCACCACTCGACTTCCTTGCTGTCAGTTTGGGTTGCCCATAGACAGGCTCCCAGCATGTTTATAACCAATAAAGGGAGTTGTAAGATATCAGAAGGCATATCCATAATCACTTTCTTCCTGGTGCCAACTGGGAGCATAATAAAAGATGCAAAGAAGGAGGCCACCAATTTCTTGTTGCATTCAGTGAGTTACAGAGAAATTACACTGAAAGTCAGACTCCAATAATAGCTAATGTCTCTGCTGATCTCCGAGCCTATTTTGTGCTTGCAATTTCACTGAAATGGAGTGGCTCAAATAATTGCCTAATGAGTCTCAGGCCTCCAAGGAGCAGCATTTGACACACTGGCAGGCAAAACATAGCTTTAATTGTCAACATTTTATAATCTGAAATTTCAAATGCTAACCAATCATTTAAAAGCTGCTGATCCACCCTGATAAGATACATATTTTTCTTATGAATGGTATTTCTTTTGATCTTCAGTTTTTTCTTGACGTATCTCTCTCTGCAGTTAACGGGGGCTATCACTCATTTGCTCTGGTTCTTAGTTGGTATTTTTTTCTGGAGTGCTCCATCTGATTCACCTTTTATCACCCATCTTCTTTTCTCTTGAAAATGCAGCTTGTATTTGTTTAATTGTTGGCCCACAATAAGCTGCCACATTATTCGTCCATCACTAAAATCAAGCAATGTGGAAAAGAATAAAAACCAAAGGGAATATATCTTTAGTGTTATTTGATGTGCCTGAGTCTAGTTAGAAAAGAAGACACAGGAGGGAAATATTTTGTGTAAAGAACCTGAAAATTACAGAGCTGCACAGATCCTGTTATATGTATCAGGCAGAAATTTCTTCTCTAACTCCAGGGCTTTCTTATGAAGGAGAGAGATTGAATTTGCTTTTCTGTATTCTCTTTGCTTCTCTAAATTGGATACTTTCGGTTGCCTTTTCTTCCCTAGAAGAATTGCCATCTTGCCCAAACCTCCCTGATTTTTTCCACTTCACTTGACATACAGAATTATTATCATTTCTCCTTTGGCTGTTAAGCAAAATCTATCATTTACCACAAGCAGTTTTTGCTAGAAGAAACACCCAATTCCTTTCTCCTCTTTTTTTTTTTTTTTTTTTTTTTTTTTTTTTTGAGGACTATCACAGAAAATACAGCTCATTTCAGTGTAAAGCATTAAAGATGAATTTTGAGCTTTTCAGCTAACCCAAGGCACGGTGAGGGCCTAGTTGTTCTGTCCAGGAACAGGCCAGGTCAGGGAACAAAACTTATCAGTAAAATCAGGGCAGGTTTGAAAGCAAGGCCATGTGCATTAAAATTTGTTATGTGACTTGCAGCATCCAGTGCTACAACTGAAGGTGGGGGCCAAAACGTCACAAACGTCCAAGCTCCAGGAGACCTGATTTGACATGGAAATGCCTGTTCCCAGCTCCAGAGGGAACATAGGGCACCAGACAGACCTGGCCTGTTCAGCAGTACCAAACTCTCATCTGTTCTCCCCCTGAAGAATGTCCCCAGCCCAGCTGCAGCATGCCCTTGAGCACCTGGATGCACACAAAGGATGTGAGTGAGGAGAGGGTCAGGCTCGGCCTCATGGGAGCTGGAGCTTGGTGGATGCGGCTGTCCCTCATAGCCAGCCCATAGCTGGTGCCCTGTCAGATCTTGAGCTGTTTAGGGCATTATGGCAAATGAGAGCTATTTGAAAGCTATCTAATGAACAAATCTTTAGTCCCAGGGTGCAAACTGGGTGTCACACAGCTCACAGCAATAGTAAGCAGGAGTGTGCATGCTCTGCCTCCAAAAGCGCTTGCCTCTGCAGCCTGATGAAGGGAATGCTTTCTCTCTGCATGGTACCACTCACCTCTGACACCCATCAGAAAATTCCCATGACAAAATGGCTACCTAAAATACTGTTGAAAATGATCAGGAACCACTGAGTGGATAGAAAAGTCCTATCATCCTAAATGTATAGCAAAAAGATCCTAACAGTTTTATAAGAGTTAATGTGCCATCAGAATGAAAGGTGCCATTTAAGGAGCAACCAAGCACTGACTATTTCTCATTTTCACAATCAGAAGGAAGAATCTTATTAGCCTGCCTACTTAAATTAATAAGGTGGCACAAGGAGCAAATGGAAGATGGTCCTAAATGATTCCTCTTTGAGTGACATCTGTGTCCTTCTGATGACAACAATCACTCATGGGAAGGCAAGTTTTGGCCTCCTATCTCATGACATAAGCTCACAATGGTCCTGAGGAGCCGTTTACCACTTGTAGGCATTTTACTCACTGCAATTACTTCTCAAGTGTTTTATCCATTCTGATAATGAAATGTTTGACAGACTTGCCACTCTTGAAACACATTTTCATTCTCCATAGACTAACCACAAACTTAGGCCTGGCACAACACCTCTGAGCTCTAGTCACTCACTTCTCGCCAGTGGGCAGTTTGTGGAAATGCTGACATCTGACACCTTGGAAAAACAGCATCAATAGCAGAAATTACATTTTAGCAAAAATTATTTGAGCAGCCAAGAACTACTTCTCAAAAAGTGTGAATGGCGAAGATGTGGCCTAGAGCACAGTGCTGTAAAAAGGCATCTAGAAATTCAGCAGGATACAGTTTAATTTCAAACCGATCATTCCCATCTGTTAAGAGCTACATCTTAGAGAAGAAAAACCACTGCAGTATAAATCCTTTTTATCTAGAAATACTGGATTTGGGATCCAGAAGGGATTTCTATTTTTTGCCACAGATTTTTGTGATTGATTGTGTCTGGATGCAGCAGCTTTACTTCTCTGCCTCTGCAGGTGCTTCTGGGAGGTAAGACGACGATGGCAGTGGTGCTAAATTACAGGTGGTGCTCACCTGCATCAGCTGTGCCTGCAGCAAGTGGTATTCTGCCGTCTACTCCTTGCCATGGTCACCCTGATACCCCTGCTGCTGCTGTCAATGGGGATGGAGAAAGGTGTTCCTGTTTTAGCTTTAACTTCAGTGGACCAAAGAAATTACTTCTTGTAGCCTTGAGCATGAGATTTTAACTATGGCATGTTGAGGCAATAGCAATACCATAGTGAGAATCCTATTTTCTCATTAAAATACAGACACATCTTCCCCTGTGTAAAAAAAATCTCTCCAGCTGCTTTTCTGCACTAAGTGGAACTGCTTAGAAGGTTAAATATCAAATTCTAACCCAGTAGGAATTTGCTAGTCACTGTATTAAATGATTCCTTGCTTCTAAATGTTGTACTTTTACAATCTTTAGAAATAAGATTCCAAATCTGAGTTGATTTTACCTATTTCCCAGTGCTATTCAGCTATTAAGGGCCTCAATCCTGCAAGCATTTGCCACACTTACTTGGCACTATGGCAAGTCCAAACAGTTCAAAATTATCAGTCACAAAATTCACTTTCAAATAACAGGATAATAAAAAAAAGACAAATCAAAGCTCTTTCAGTTTGCTGTTTTGTTGCTGAAATAATTGCTTGGTTTTTAATAAAACTTTGGGATCTCATATAATTTGAGATTTTCAGAAACAGAGTCAAAGAGAAAAAGCTTTCAATACTTGGCAAGTTGGAATGAAATTCAGACTTGATAATAAGAACAGTTTTGTTCTCGTCTATGACTTTCAAGGTATTTAGCAGCACAGATTATTTTTTAGTAAAAGTAATTCTACACATTGCCATTTGTCTAGACTCAGGCAAGAAGCAGGTATCATTTCAGCATTAATTTTTGGCTTTGGATAATTTGTGTTTAGACATTCTGCTTAATGAGGGACGTGGAAGTGTCCGCTGTTAAGAAAATAGTAAAGTGACATGACCATTGGCAAGAAACCATTCTTGTGTTGATGAAGGCTGGGAGGGTACAGTGCAGTTATGGTGTTATTGCGTTGTATTTTAATAAGATTCTTCTGCACTATGTATGTCGTTATCCAGGCTCAGCCTTGCTACCAAGTGAATTATCACCACTAGTAAGATTTGAGGAGAGTCTCCTTTGTTAGTCTAAGATGTGCAAAACTGGGAGCCTGCCAAGGAAGGAGGATGAAGGTGACAGAGATGTCTGCTTGCAGATCTAACCTGACATCCCAGAAGGAACAGTGTATGCTGAGAGCCTGGATCAGACCCAGTAGAAACCCCCTCCCATTAGGCGAGCCCCTGGGAAAACTGAGAGTGAGCCCTTTGCTGTGGGTATTGGGAAGGAGGGGTAAGGTTTGCTCTCCCCAGCACCTCCATCTGAGGGCAAAGGCCGGGGCAGGGCAAAGCATCTGGAGAGGATGGGGTGGCCAGGAGACAGGACTTGGCAAAGACTGCAGCTTCCCGCTGAGGAAGCAGTAATACTTGAAGAAAAAGAGCACATCTCACACAGAGAAGTGAGAACGTTATCAGGCACAGCCTGAGCCAACTGGTAAAGGGGGAGATACTGCATGTTCTGAAAACAGAGCACTAAATCCCCCTGGGGATGAAAAGGGACAAGAAAGAAAAGAGTGGGATGACTACCTTGGAGGTCTGTATGCTAATATAAGAAACATGAAAAACTAATTGAAGAAAAATTTAATTCACAATCAGAATTATTGCTTAACTGATTTGATAAGTGCAGGGACATGATACATTTATGATTTATTCTGGGTAAGTGGAGAGAGAGAGGCATGTTTCCGAGGTGTGTATGTGGTTGTGTCTGTCTGCTATGAGCACCAGTAGTCTTTGAGCATAAAAAGGAGGGGAAACAGCCCTGCCGCAATGGAGATGATTATCTGTTTCTCAGAAAAGGAAAGGCTCCTTTGGATCTTCTTTCTGCCAAAAGAAGAGGGGTTGGTCCAGAGGGTGAAAGGAGAAGGCAAGCCCTTGTGACAGGGATCATAAGAATAGTACTCCTGACACAGAGCAAGAGAATAAATGAAAAGCAGTAAGATAAAAATAAGGGATTTGAGGAAATAGAGCATCATTAAGTTAACTTGAGACTTGTAAGAGAAGAAACACAGGAGGAAAAAGAAAGTTTAAAGGAAGCTCTTATAAAGGTACCTTCAAAAAGACAAGCACAGATTATTTCCTACAGAGGAGATACAAGAAGTGTAGTAAGAAGTCACTTCTGCTAACTCAGGAGTTTTTTCAGTGACCTGAAAATTATTTGACATTGAAAGTAGGTCAAGTTACTTGGAAGATATATGTAAGACTAGCACAAACCTACAAGGACAAAATCAGAAAGGCCAAGGCGTAGAATACAATAGAATTAACACAGGAGGTAACAAGAAAAAGAACAGAAAAAGTATTTGGAAAGAACATTTGCTAGAACACGAGGACAAAGATAAACACAGTACACTGCTGAGTGCAAGAGTAGTAGCTTTCTGTATATTGGCTGTACCACTGCTTTTGTCTTTGCCTCCCGAGGGAGTCTCATAAGCACGTTAAGGAAAGAGTTTTACTGAAAACACTATGAAATTGTTGTACAAGTGACTGGAAAACTATACTTCTAGAGAAAAGGATGAGTAAATCTGTGCTAGAGTTTCTCTTGGGTCTGGTATTATTCAATATTTAATAGTTTGGACACTAGACAGTGGAGCTCTCTTGTACAGAACACAAGCTGAAGGATGCAACAGGAATTCTAAATTATTTTGAAAAACTGAAGTAGTCTGAAATAGATAATTTAGGTATCAAAAATAGAAGATGGAAAATTGTGGACCAGATAACTGCTTTTTGTTGAAGGCTGTGGGTGTGGATGACCTGGGTCGATGATGTTGCACTGCCATGACAATGTAGCTTTGCAGTGGGATGCACAAAGGAGTTGTATGGAAGACACATTCTGCCTTTGTTGTAACTGGTAATGTCTCAGCTGTGCTTTAAGAAAGATGGGACTAGGGCAGAAGCAGAAAGATAAAGGCCAAGAGTCCACAGTCTCAGAGGCAAGACGGGGAGCACTAGGGCTCGGAGGCAAGAGAAAGCTTCAGCATTTGTAGAAATGTTCTGCAGACCATGGGTCACAGGATGAGAAGAAATGGTCTCAAAAAAGTGCCATGTGGAGTGCTTATGTTAAGCAGTAGATTTCAAATAACCTAACACCATGGCTGTCTGTCTTCCAGGGAAGCTGTGGTTTGTGGGGATGGCGGGCACGGACAGGGGAGAATCTCAGAGGCAGATTAGACTGACCTCTTCCAGGGATAACCTGCCAGAGCTGAGCCTGCCGTGGGGCATGGGGTGGACTACATGACCCCTCAAATACCCTGCCAGGGCTGGTTTCCATATTTCTGCAATGACTTAAACATTCCCTGCAATGAAAATGGTTGTCACAGAGAAATTTCACAATTGACATTTTCCCTGTGAAATTCATAACTGCATTGGTAACAGAAGTGACCAGAATACCTAATGACTCATCCAGACAAAAATATCTTAAGGAGCTGAAAAATGAGAGCACTTAACATCATCTGCTTCAGTCTTGAGGGGACACAGGAGCAGATTTAATTTCCAAATGTGCCACATGTTAAAATGGCGCATTTCAGACACAATATTTCTGCTACACTGATATTTCAAAGATGAGAAAATATTTATCATTCTGAATTGAAAGCATTGGATTATCAGGGATCATTCCAATTAAATACAGGTAATAATTAAAAAATACTATAATCAAATTAGATCTGTAATGATCTAAAAGTGGGGATCCTGATTCTGCTGCATCAAACCCACCTCAAAGCAGTGCTGCCTCCAAGCTCTGAGACAGGCCTGTCTCCCATTTAGGACTAGGTGGAATGGTGGTGGGCAAGAACCGATAATGAGCTAGTTGGTTTTATGCTTTGATTTTGACCAAAATCTTATTTGATTCTCACATGAAAACTTGACTTTAGCAAGAAATTTGTTCTGATGTCTTGTTTACTCTCTGTGTGAGAAAAATATCCCCTCTGCCCCTTTGCAGTTATGTGGTACATATGCCCATAGTGGCACTTAAATGCTAACACGAAACATTTTGGTAACTCTCTGTAATAAAGATCCCCCTGAGTGTGGAGAGGGCAGGCAACCAAACCAACAAATCAGTAAACTAAAGCTGAAAATATGTCTTGGACTTTGATTATGTGAGCAGCTCCTATCTGAAAGAATGGATTTAGAAAACAAACAAAAAAAACCCCAAGCTGAGAAAGACAGATGGAAATCATGCCCCTGCCTTATTGTGGCATTTTGCTACAGGGAAATATTATTATCATGATTATCTATACCAAAGCCAAATGCAATAGCTTACGTAGTTGCAACAACTCAGACAGATTCCCTCATTAGGAAATTATCTGGAGAGTTGGTTTAGGAAATAAAAAACATTGTATTCACCATCTCTTCACATTCTCTTTTCCTCTTGTCAGCTGTGTAGATGGACAAATTCAAACATAATCTCTTGAACTATATCTGTCACGAGCCCAGATCTGATAAAAGTATAGTGCATTTGTAAGTTTAGGCACAGCAAGTATTCCCTTTGATTTCAGTGGACTGTCTGGTATATAAGAATAAGTGTAATACAACTCCTGGTGCAGTTAGGTCCTCGTCTTTACTGGAATGGAGAATAAAGCCTTTTTTTCCCTAAAGATTTATCACTGATCATAAACAACGAGCTAGCCTTTCATTACCTTGTATATTCCCTGGCAAAAGAGATAATCAAAGGCTAGCAGAGGGCCAGGATCACTAGCTATAGCCATGCACACTATTCATGAGGTACAATGTGAGTAACCTAACAAGAAACCCCACACACTAAGAGGAGATTCACTGTTTTTTACTGAAACTCTGGTTGAGAAATTATTCCCATCAAATAGCTCTTCAACACAAAAAAGGGCACATTTCTTTAAAAAACAGCCTCGCACCTTGATGCTTGGCTAGGAGCAGCCTCAGGATAACCTTCATTTCTCAGATGTGGAGGATATGTAATATGTAATATGGGGCCAGCTGCTCAAGGAGCTGAGACACTGTCCCAGATGGCCCTCAGCAAAACTGGGGTGACCTGATCACCTTGGTGTGGGGGGTCCTGCCTCAGGGGGGCAGGGAACTCTGTGACACCCAGCGCCCTTCCAGCATACATTTCTGTTATTTTGTGATGAATGCTGGAGCAAGAAAGTTAGTTTGAATCAGATCCACAAAAGACTTTGCCTTTGCACTTGCTAAAGGTTTGCATGCAGGGGCTCTTTACAAGGTTATGAGCTTCCCAGGATGAGTGTGCATGTATCTGCACTTTGAATAAATGCCCTGGGACTATTAGTCTATGTCCCTAACCAGGAGAAAACATTTGCTGATTGTCATGCAGATCCTAAGGGCTTCGGACAGCAGGACACATTTCAATGATTGTTTGCTGTTGGATTACTTGTGGTGCCTCCAGCATCATTGCTCGGTGGGGTCCATCCTCTTGCCAGGTAGTCAGCAGGAGAGGATAAAGAAATGCACAGTGTTATCTTGGCCTCTTGAACCGTTTGCAAAGAAAAGGAGTAATACTCAGCCAAGAAAGTTTGGCTGTCTTTTAAGCCTGATAAAATCCTGATGAAACACAAGTATTAATTATTAATAAATATGGCATCAGATAGCAAAAATTCATGCATATAAAATTGACTTATACTTACATTTGAAATGTTTTTCTTTTCTCCAGTATAAAAGTTTGTCTTTAATGGCCTATTAGTGCTTAGTTAATGCTGCATTAGTTTATTTTTAATGTACTGAAGTACCGATAAAGAAATCACAATCCAGACATTACCTCAAGAAGAAAACACGGAAGAAATCATGCATGGCAAAGAGGTGCTTACTGTTTTCCTTTTCACAGTCTGTCTCACCAAACAAAATTCATTAGAATATTAGAAATTCAGTCTATACAATAATGCTCATCACATTACAGAAGATCATGTCAAGGGTAATTTTGTAGTGTGATAGCAAGGGAATTGAACCAGCCATTCACATTAACAACAACAAGTATTCAACAGCTAGTCACCTATGTATCATCTGAAATTCTTCCTCTGAATGAGCATTTCAGTGTCTCACCCCTTTTTTCTAACGAGTTTTCCTACTCAGGAGAAAAAAAGTAATTGTAATGAAATTCTAATGCAGTACCTATAGCTTTATTTGCAATTTTGCATGCAATCTTTTAAATCAATTATTCAAGAGAGCTACACATAGTTGATATAAACATAATAAACATTTATTTGTTGGTGGATAGCTGATAGCCTCTAGACTGAACTATATAGGTCTCCATAGAGATGGTTACATTAAGGTTATGTGACTTAACTGCCTAGACTGATGTAAGTCGTGCTAGTAGGCACTTGAATAAATGAAAACTCTAAGTGGCAAGTAATGTCAGAGACAAGAGGTATGAAAAAACTTTCCTCCACAAAGCCTGGCTAGAAGTAGCCATATCACAAATTAACAATCCAGGTAAACTGGTGTGTGGGCTGAGGTGGTGGCAGAGTGGACATAAGATTCTGGCTGAGATGCTCCTATGAGGTGTGAGCACCGGGAGGCCAGAGAGGTGCTGCAGAGCAGGAATACCACACCTCCTCCATGATGATGCCCTGGATGGGCAGCTTCCAGCCAGTGACTAAGCAAACCATGAAAGCATAATCCAGTGGAACTAAGATGGTTTCCTACCATACTAAACAACTGTATATGAGTAATGTAGGTATATGTATGCTTTACTCCTTATTTGCATGCTTTACTCTTTATTTATTTAATGAGCTGTAGGCTCAAGATTTTCTAAACAGACTTTTAAGTATATTAGTTCTTAATGCTTGTTTCTCAGGGGAAAGATCCTTTATTTCTCCTCATTTATATTTTATATTTAATTTTTCCTCTATATCTATGTTATGTCTTAAATTATTCCCGCTAAAACACAATCTTTTCTCATGAAAGGTAGGATTCCTGTGACTTAGATTTAGACTCATAGATTTCAGTACCTTGCCTGATGTCTGTGTTCCCTCCATTATCAGGAGAGAGGCCTCTCCCAGGGGGAACTCATTTGATTTGTCTCAGATGCCTTCTTTAGATCGCAATGAATCCCTCTATCATGGGAGGGCTTCTATCTCTCTGCTTTGATTTTAGAGAATGCTTGTCTACCTCCTTTATACCCAGTGCCTGGTTTTTAGGGGACTAAAGTCAGGAGAGCTAGATTGAATCTCTTCCTGCTATAATGATGTTCCTCTACAGAAGTGGTAGCTTTAGAGGATCTTCCCATGCAGTTGCTGAAATAAGGTATTGCTTAGCATATTTGAAATAAGCGTATTTGCTCAGAAGATGACATACAGCTAATTTTCCCTCCTTGATTTTCCCTGGCAGATTTGGCTTGGTAGAATCTGTGTGGTGGTCAAAACCCTACCGTGGCAGGGCTCAGATCCTACTTAAAGATTTCTTCATTGCCCTGAGTACTAATGTCTCCAAACAAACAGCCACATGCAGATACAACACAACGTGCAGAGCTTCCAGTAGGTAATTTCTGTAGCAACCCCTTCTCTTTGGAGGAGCTGCTTGGGATCTCCCTCAATCCAGAACTTTTCCAAATGCTTCGTTTTCATCACTGTGCCACACGTTCTGTAACAAATCTCATGGCCCTTTTTTGGAGGGGGAGATGGTAGTTAAAATTATAACCTAACCCATGTAATGAATGGGCTCCCCTGGCTGGTAAACAGTGATTTCTGCCTGGCAACAGCAAAGTTCTTTACAGGCTTCAGGGCAAAATTGATTTTGTGCAAGGGTGTAATGTGGGGTCTATAGACTGCTTAATTTCCACTCTTGCTTGTTATATAACATTTAAGGAGAACTTCAAATGTGCAAAGCTCCTGATCTGGCCTTTTGACTTTACTGGCTAATTTAGGATCAACATACAAAATTTTAAGGTCATTGCAAAATACAAAGAAAGTCTAAGAATAGAAGTCAGTTCCTCTCAGTTCCTAAACCCCGAGACCTTACGTGTCCTTATACATACTCACTTCCTGTGCTGAAACTGTTCAATATCTTCTATAGGAGCTTTTCAGATCTTTTTTTTAAGGCACTTCTACAGATTTCAGAAGGTTCTTAATATCTTGTTAACATTTTTTCAAACTGATTTCTGATTATTTTCTCCCTAATTATATATTCCACAGCTGCAGTCTTGACAAGGCAAACAGCAGGAATCTGCTCATCTTTGGGCTCCCTTTACTCTTAGAAGGTGCATTTCATTCATATAGAGATGTAATTAACAACCTTCTGGCTTCTCCATGCAAGCACAGCTTCTAACTGATCATTACCAGAAACAACAGGTGGTTCTCTCTAACAACAATTTCATTTGCACTTAATTATGCTGTATTAGGTGACATTGAAGGTGACACTAGGAAAGGTAAAATAGTTCTGTATTGATTCAGTTCAGTTGTTTCTAATGAGGTAGATTGTGCTACAGGATGTTTCCAAAGACGTATGTAGTGCTTCTCCTAAGAAGTGGAAAGCTGTGTAGTGTTTGCTTTCTCTGTAACCAGAATGTTCTAAACTTTCTTGTTTGCAGGGATTTACTCCAATTACCTTCCTCTAATTCCAGGTGGGGTATTTTTTCCAGCCTATCTCTTATTTTCCTAAGCAAACATCACTGTATAACTCCATAGGAAATGGTCTTCATGCTAACTTCCAGCTGATGATGCTTTGGATAACTTTCTTCAGTAAAGATGTAGCTAGTAGAGATGTAAGTTAAAAAACAAGGTTTCCTTTAGAGCAGTTTCTGTCTTACCTTCCCTTAATTATAAGAAATCCCACATCTCTTGGAACATTATCCAAAGTGCTAAAGTCAGTGAGTCTTCCCATCAATGACAGTGGTCTTTCTCCCTCTCAGCTAGTGATTCAGTCATTTAGTACTTAAAAAGCTGGGAAATAATTGAGTTTGTATCAGCATGACACACCTATTATTTGCTTGTTACAGCATCAAAGACTTAGAGAGCCCGGGGTGGTGCAGAAGCATCCCATTGGGCTGCTGGAGTCTGTCTGCTTTGCAACAGGAGCAGTCCCTTGCCACCGCTCCCTGTTCAGCTCCAACAGGACTTACTTTCCTGAGGTACATTTGCCCCACCAAAGCCACAGATTTTGCTATTGATCTTTGATGTCGTTCACACACTGTATGGTGTGTGTTTAGTGGAAGGAGAAGCAGAACTGCACCCAAAGATGTATGAGCATCAAATGCAGCTGTGGAGGTACAGGATCTATTCTTTCCTGCTATTTCTCAAACACTACTTGTCATGTATTAGTCCCCATTCCCGAAGATAAATAAAATGGCAAACCACTTTAAAAAGTAGTTACACTGAATATTGCTGTTGCAAGAATAATTTTAAAAATGTATCAGAAGCGTTGGGACAGACAAAAGAGTCAATATTTTGAATGATGTACCTATGAATGAAAACTCAGGAACAGAGCAGAATTGTATTGGGAATAGTCATGCTAGAAAACCCAGCATAATGAGTGAAACAGGAAATATTTTCCCATATGAAACAAAGGAGAATTCTTTCAGAGTTTATAATCCTTCTCTTTTTACTGAAGTCCCTGATCAAGTTCAGAACTGAGTATTACTGTGTGCATCAGCTTTTACATTTCTTCATACTGTTTTCAGAATAACCAGGAGTGAATAAGTTAAAAAAATTAAAATCTGCTGTCCTTTTTCTTTTTATGATCTGTGGTAGCTCAACAAAGGAATTGGGAACAAATTCAGTGGCTTCTTGCACACAATGTAAGTAGAAACTTTATTCCAGCTAGTTCTGGTCTGACATTGACTTCAAGTACTTATCTCTAGGAACATACCAGGAAGGAAACTATAAAAATACATTTGAGGATCTTGTCAAGTTAAAAGTGGTCAACAAAGAATAAGCCTCTGCTGATACTTCAGTGCATTCCATAAACTCACCCTGTTGGCCAGTTGTGTTTTCCCCATACCAAAATCAGACACTGTTCTTGAATTTTAGCTTTAAATTTATAGGTCTATTCTCCCTGTTGCTTTCCTATTACTCTACTTTTCTGTAAGGTTCAGAGTGATAACTCCTCAATGTATTCCAAGGGAAGAAAATCCATCTAGTTCTTTCTTAGTAAATACATGTCGAACTCCAGTAGACCCAGGCGTATGTGCACAGAAGAAGTAGGGTTGCACAGTGCAGGAAGTCCAATCGAGACCCTGTTTCAGAATTAGCAAACAAAGATTTAACTCATATAAACTTCAGTTCTCTTGGCATTTGGAGAGGAAATGGAAATTATTAGACAGCTTTAATGACAACAATCTTTTTATGGCACAATCACATGTACGCGCTTCTGTTAGCATACTTCAACTTCTTGCTCACCTTATTCTTTGTGTGGAAAGAGAACAACAGACACGAGAACTGTGCACTGCAATAGCAATGTGTGAAGGGATAAAATCTGTGGTCTAGTAACCGCTCTGTGGCATGTGGCCGGAAAGCTGTGAGCCAGGCAGGCTTGGTGTAGCTAGAAGATTTTAGGGAGATGGGACACGTGTTCTGCACCTTTCACACTGACTTCTTACCCTCTGGCCAGATGCAGCCTAGCTCTAACATTTGAGGCAGAGGTTCTAGACAGCTTTTAAAGAGTCTGACAGTGAAATGAGAAAACATTCAAGCAGATAGGTGTCCAGTTTAGGGTGACTGAGTTGCTCTGTGCCCTCTCTCCTCTGCGCTAGTAAATACCCACTGACTTCAATGGGAATTTGCATACCCACAGATTGATTCAGCAACTCATGTAAGATGCACTAGCTTATCCCACCCAGCTTGCTGCTCCAGGTGGACACGAGGCTCCCACTGGTCACAGTTGCCCAGCCTGCCTGGGCGGGTAGCTCACATAACCACAGCTCAGCAGATGAGCAGCTCTGGTTGCTCCAGAAACACAAAGTCAAGTGACTGTATCATGCCCTTAGCTCACATTCAGATGCTTACATTTGGAAGTTTGAAGAGAATTAGATGAATTCCATGTTTTGTTGGAGACCTTACCTAACTCTGCCTCAGTTGTGGCTGGGGAAGTGCCAGAGCACTGTTAACTGATGATGAGTTTTCATTCCAGTGCCTCCTGTGCAGAGATAGATACTGAGGTTTCAATTCAAACCAGATGTAGGTGCCACACGAATTTCTGGCATGACTTCTGAGCTATGTGGATAATGTTTTTTACTCATTTTATAGAGTGGAATGGATATGACACGGTATTTTACAGTGACTTAGAGACAAATCCCTGCCCCAAGAAGCTTAACTGACATAAGGAGTTTAAAATATATTAATTTCCTTTGCTTGTGGGAGCCTTAAGATGTATAGCTTTTGCTTCATTTTCTACCCAAGAAACCCTTATCTTTGTCTAAGAGCTGCAACATAATGTGCTACCAGTTCCTGGAGAGCAGAAGCTGGTTGCAGCCTGCATTGTTGCAATCCAGTGTGTAGAACTATCCGTCTTTTTAAACACAAGCCAGGTAGTGGAAAGTTGTGAGAAAAGAAGAAAAGCAAAAGCTGGACCTTTAGTGGAAAACAATCATGAAAGTGACTGCAGAACTACAGACAGGAGCTCTCACAAGCTCGTGCAGGCTGCAGTCCAATCCATTCCTGTCCTGAGCCGACAATCCTCTGCACTGTCTGCAATGTTCATTACTTACAGCTTCATGTGAGCAGAGCCATAGGAGGAAAGTGCTCTTTATTCACCTGAACAGCTAGAGAGGGACTCAGCATGCAGCATGTTACTCTAATGTCTGGGTAGCAGTTAGTTTTTTAAAGAACTCCATAAATAGACCTCCTCTTCAAAGCCATGAACAAAGTACGTTGTGGAGGTACAGAACCCATAGAGGTTCAATTCAGATACACAGCAGAAGGCTTCAGCCAGCAGCAGCCAGTCACAGAACATTTCTCATGTTTGTCAAAATCACAAAAGTATTGTAACTAAAATGTGAATTTTCAACTTTGTCATACTCATAATTTGACCCAAGGAATATTTACCTCTTCCTCACAGCAACTTTCCTCCGTCCTCTCCTTCTTAAAGCAAAAGTAGACAAAATATTTCATATTGAAGTACTCAAGCATTCAAATTACTTTAAAAGTTAACAGCTATTTTAAGCCACTTGCTGTTCAAGAACTCAGGGTTTTATCCCACAAAATGCTAATTTAATGTGAATTGAAACTTTTCATGCTTCAATAGAAACAGAAAGCAAGTGTTGGGAGACCAGCAAACCTCACAAGCTTCTGACTCCATTATTCTGGACTGGAAACTGTCTACAGTCACTTTCACCTTCACAATAACCTTGAGAGAAATTTTCAAGCTGATGATAACTGTATTTTCAGAATATTTTATACAGAGAAATAGACCTTTCACCAAAGAACAAGGCAATCACAACCTAAGCTGTAGGACACCCCCACTGAGACTATGAGTACATACCCTCTTACCTTTTTGTGCAAGTAACTATAAGAAATTAAAATTTGATAAGAAAATAAAAGGAATCTGACAATGATCTTCTTTATTTCATAAGTTAGTCTTAGAAAGACTCTTTTATCTAGTCAGGACTTTAGGGAAAACGTTCTAATTTTTTTTTGTGTTGCACTAAACTCCTATACTCTGAGCAAAACTGCACTGATAATTTTTAGCATCTTCTGACAACAAAATAGAGAAAATATGATGTGCCTTCATCTACCTACACAAGAAAGTAATGGCCATAGAAGTGGAGTACTGCATACCAAATGCTCACATGAAATTGCTCATAATCATTCTCCCAGAATCATTAACATTTTGAATAATTAATAAATTCAAGAAAATTACAATCCGTTCAAAGACAATCCATGAAAAAAGCCTAAGACTGCCAAACAAGTTATTCATCATAAATTACTGCTCTGCTGATGCAGTTACATTACATAAAATGAAGCAGTCAACCTTTTAAGAACCAAATGTTTCACTGCCCTTTCTGATGGGCGGCAAACAGATGAAATGAAGCACACGGAGAGAACTAACAGAGGAGAAACCTTGCAGTGACAGGAGATTATCCTCAACATAGATCACATTTCCTATATCGGGAGTGCTGCAGTTCTTTCTAAGTAGAATAATAAAAAATAATAAGGTAACACCAGAGCAAGAGGGATGCTGAGACCTGAATGAGTGTCAGTATGAATTTTCATTAGGCACAGCTGGAAGGTCTGAGAATGTGTTGTGTAACCAAGTCTATGAAAATTAAACAGTGTGAAAACTGCTGACACAACAACTGAGATGCTTATACCAAAGGCAGCCCCACAGCTGTTGTACAATAGCACACATCCCCACACAGACTGGTGAACATGAGCTGATTCAGAGGTCATCAAAGGCATTTTTTTAAAGAACCTTCAGAGACTGAAAAATGGGCAAAGTTTAAAATTGCCATAAAAATTTCAGGTTTATAAACTGCTCCCAAATCCTGCCTTGTGTATGAATGATAGACTTTAATGAAATGTGGCATTTTCTTCCACAATATATTATAAAAAATACCTAGTGAAATAAAGGTAATATCTGAGAAGCTTTCATCTTCCTGGCCTTTTGTTAATAAAACACAGACACTAATCAGATGTTGCCTTTTAAGTATAAATCGGAGCAGAGATTCACATTCTCAAGGGTATTTTTACAGCACTTTGTCCTACTGTCAGATATGAAATGTGTGCAATCTGTAAATGAGTAACTGAATATGCCCTGGGACAATTTCACTGTGTTTCTATTTTTCAGATTTCTACATCATTTCTGTAATTCAGATTTACATTCCAGATTCCAGATGTACCTAGCTATCATCCCTGCACTAGCTTTATGCATAAGAAAAGTAGGTACTTGCAGAGGGGATCAGAGTGTTAGGGCTGGCCAAAGAGCCTTGTCCTCTCTTCACTGCCTTGTGCAGCTACATCTCTGTAAAGCTCATCTGGCTTCTGCTGCTTAGAGACGCATGGATGGGGCAGAGAGGTGTTGAGGTGGCTGCCGCTCCCATTCCTTAAATCTCTTCAGTGGCAGCAAACACATCTCCCAGAGGCTGTTCCCCCTAATCTGGTTCACCTTCCATATGAAGTTAATCCTGAGGCTTGACAATCTTTCTCCCCTGGGAAATGTCCTGGCCCACACTCAGATCACCACTCCTCCATTGTGCCTGTTTTGCTGAGAAGTCATCAGTGCTCTGTGCTGTTTGACAAGCTCACAAAATAGAGTTAGGAGAAGTTCTTAGGACTCTGGTTCTGCTTCAAATCTTTAAATAAAGTAAATTGACATCTACTTTTCATTCCCAAAGCATTCAAAATCATTTTTGTAGTGGACTTTACCCTTGACTAATAAGATTCCACCTAAAGTAATTTCACAAGAACAGCATCAAATGCAGAAAACCCAAGAAAGATCCCTGGCTTTTTTCCCATAAAATACCAGTAGATAATAATTTTATAAAATTTTGCATGGTTGTAAGATAAATGATTTATTCTTCCAAGGGAAGAGATCTTGCAAGCGTTATGCCTCTAGGTGAATGGAAACTTAGATCACATCTTGGTGATCCTCATTCCTAATAGCCTTGTCTGCGCTACGTGGACCAGAGGATCTGCTGCCACACATCATGGCTGTCTCCATGCTTGTGCAACCAGATTTCTTTCCAAAAGCACCCACTGGGCACAAAGGGCTGGTGCACACCAATGTAGGATGCCACCACACAGGCCAGATATTGTCCGTATGTGCACCTCAGCGGGTTACTGAAGATCACCCTGTGCAGCAAAAGGGACAAACCCAAAGCACCTGCCCTTCATCTGGAAGCAGCAATCATATAAGAAAGTAGGGAAAGATAAAGGTGTACTTCAGAAGTTACCAAGTCAGAGATTCAAAGAGCTCCAGCAACCAGCTTGGGCGCTGAAGAAAGTATCACAAACCCAGCAGTGCTTTAATGTGGGTACTGGTTAATAAATTAACTTACTATTACCTGAAGTTAAGAATTACCTTACTAATTATCTGAATGAAAGCTGAGGGAGTTGGTGTTTTCATCCTGGAGAAGAGAAGGCTGCAGGCAGACCTTATAGCAGCCTTCCAGTACCTAAAGGGGCCCTGCAACACAGCTGGAGAGGGACCTATTACAAGGGCCTGTAGTGATAAAACAAGGGGCAGTGCAAACTGCGTAAGAGTAGGTTCAGATTAGACATAAGGAAGGAATTCTTGACTGTGAAGATACTGAGACACTGGCACAGGTTGCGCAGAGAAGCTGTGGATATCCCATACCTGTTGCTAAACAACAAAACCTACAATAGAAGCTGCTATCACCTAAAGCTGCTTCAGTCCTGCTTGCTTGCCTGCCCGCTCTCTTGCTGTCTCAGCAGTCCTTTCTTCAGTAGTAGTAGTCCTCCTCTGCAGCAGTCATAGTCACCATCTCCCACGTGGTCTTCTCTTCTCTCTTATGAGCTACTTCTCCGAGGGGCAGCTGGTCTCTGGTCTTTAGCAGAAGCACCTGGCTCCGAACAGCTGCAACCCATCAAGGGACTGCCTACAGCCTGTTCTTGCTGTGTTACATGCCTCTCTTTTTGCTATTAACTAAAGATGGTTTGGCTGGGGCACACCAAAAGGTTCAAATACATTACAACACATACCTGGAATGGTTTGGCTGGGGTTAGATGGAGGTTTGAACAACATGGTCTAGTGGAAGGTATTCCTGCCAATGGCAGCAGGGTGAAACTAGATGAAGGATGTCCCTTCCAACCCAAATCATTCTATGATTCCATGATTCTGTGGCTATATATGTAAAAGAATCATCTTTACCTCATAGCATTCTTTATGTTAGTAGCTTCCCTCAGCACCTGTCATCAGCAGATAGTCGGTGTCTCCATGGCCCAGAGAGAGTCCACTGCTGTTGCTGGAGGCTCCAAGCCTAAATGCTTCCTGTCTGCATGTCTCACCAAAAGGGATTTTCCACTCTCCACTCACCCCGACCATTTAGCACAAAGATGATAAATACAAATAACCGTGAGGTGGTCACATGTTCAGGTGTTTCCTCACATAAATATTTTTGTAGATTTGAATTTATAAGGAAGCCATTTACCAGTTTGTGGTAAAGGAGGTATTGGCCTGTTGAAAACAAGCAAATAATCAGGGTAAGAAACATTTTGTTCTGCTGTACATCTCTCTCTTCATACATTGCCAGGAGATGGTAATGAGCAGTGAGTCATGAGCAGAGTTTCACTGGAATGAAAAATGGCAAAAATAGAACAGAAAGTACACCCTATTCTTTCAAGATCCCCCATCCCATAAACACCAGAACTTCATTAATTAGGATTTGAATGTAAATTATTGTGATTATTGCAAATTAATGCTGGGAACCAATCCAACAGAGTTGTCCAATAGATGTCACTGAGAATGCCAAGGCACATATATATACTTTTCCCCATATTGCCACTGGGAGCCTCATCTCCATCCATGGCTCCCCAGTATGTGCAGGCTCCTGGAGTGGCATTTAGCATCATGCCTTCAGCAGCTTTGAGGCCTTAAGGCATTGAAAGAATGAGGTTTATTCCAAATGTAGCAGACACATTTCTAATAGTGCTTGGCTGTAAGTATTCAGTAGGTGGTCCAGAAGAACTCCAGGTTAACTGGAAATATCATCACCTGAAGTTATTCTCATTATTTGTGCTAAGATAGCAACAAGAGGCCAGTGATTCAGGATGTCAGAGACTGTAGGAATAAACAGACAGTCCTTTCTCTTAGCTCTCCTTTCTGCAAAAAATAAACTGTACTGGGCTCATTGTATGAAGGTCATGTTCTGTCTGCAAGGCCTGAGGAGACTGGGAAGCCCTACTGGACAGCCTTTTGCTTGTCAAGCCCATGATGTTAGAGCAGATCATCCTGGTTTGGAAGTAGGCATCCCTACTTCTAGAGCTCAGGTATTTTCTTGCAAGTGTCACACTGATCCTCAACAGCCAGTCACATCTGAAGTGTTCTTCGGGCCAGCAGGAAAACAGGTTCTTTCCCTTTCCCTCTTCTCTGCCTTCTTTATGTGAACTTTTTTAGCAGCAAGTTTTACTCTGTTCATGACAATCTTTCTATTGACAGAGAAACTTGACCTGTGGTTAGCACTTGATTTAAAAGGAATGAACAAAATTTCCAACTTCCTTATGCTGCCATATGCACGTGTTTTTGTTCAAATACATCACTGACAGGACAGTTAAGTAGCCTGAGTTTTCTGCAACACATCTCCCAAGTATGCTCATCACCCTGCAAGGCATCCTTCTATTGCAAGTGTCTACAAAAGCTACCCAAACTAAATTTGTCAATGTCAGGTTCCCCGACTACTTATATGGCATTTTACTTGGTCTTGTCAGGACTCAACCCCCCATCTCTATCTATTTCACCCACTCTTCCCAATCTCTTGCACCTCAATGCCCCCACCTAAACTCTGTATTTTTTCATTCCTCCTCCTTTAGCTATGCTTCCACCAACCAGGACCCCGTCCCTTTTCATTCATGCAAGGCAGGCTGCTAGTCCTCAGTCCATAGTCCTGTCCTCATCCTGAGCCAGACCACATCTGGCATCCTGGACTAGAAGCACAATTGCAGGCTTCAAAGTGATGTCTGTGTGAGGCAAGCACAGCCACCACGGCAGCTCAGAGCTCTGGCTCTGCTGGTTTGTCAGTGGATGGAAGTGCCTGGGTCATGTCTCCTGAAAAGCCCACCTGCAGTGAGCTGGGAGAGGTTGTGGCCACTGCTTCCCATTCAAACATTTCATATAACACTTGAGCAAGGTCTGGATTGATAGTTGGAAGAGCCACTAGCACGTAGCCTGTATTTCCTTGCCTGCAATGAACATCTGGATGTGATTTGAGAGGAACCTCTGCTTCTTAACTCTATGCAGTGATTACTCCCACCTTTGAAGGGGCAGGCTGAGAAATCCTACTCTGCAGGTGACCTACTGCTCACCAGTATGAATAATCTTATGAGCTCATAACACATAGCCAACAAGAAAACACAACAAATTTCATGAAGCTTTACAAATCTCCAGGGAATTAACAGGTGTGAAGAACTCTGCCAGTTTTGCTCCATATGCTGGGATCAGCAGCTTTCTGATTGTGAGCAGCTGGTAGGATCAGTTCAACATCTGGTGGTTGGTCCTTTGAGCAAGACATAGCCTTACATGTGGCAGATGCAGCAGCAGAACTGTGTAACCTCTGGCTCACATCTCACTGGGGCTGCCAACCCAGGCTATGAGAGCAGGGCTTGATCCCAGTGCCACGCTATAACCAGGAATATTCTTCAGCCATCCTAAATATGCATCTTTGGAACTTGGATTTCCAGGCAAGACACTGTTTGGAGACACAATTGAGAAAAACTAATAACTGAGGTAGCAGAGAAAGTCTGGTTATCTTAATTTTGGTCTTTTCATATGCTTTACCTGCAAGACTTGCATCTTAGATTCATGATTTTTGGGGGAGGTTCAATCCAAAAACTCTTGCAGAACTGTTTAGAAATTCACTAAAACCTGGAAAGAGACACAAGCTGGTTAAATGGCACACTCCAAAAGTCACTCATTTGTTGTGACATAGGAGATGCAGATACTTTCAACCTTGAGTTCAAAACAATCTGCATGTCTTCATCAATGCCTTCACCATTTTGATCCTACAGTTATCATTATTTTAGTGTTACTAGAGTGATAAAATTTATAAGCATGGCATGATGTGCTGTTAGTGTGATCCAGACAGCCATTAGCTGGTTCATTGTTCTAATTCTCAGTCTCAGTGTTTCTAATAGCTTGGTTATAGTCACGGATTGTGATAGCATGCACACATCTATGCAGCAATCAGAATTAGAATGAATTTTAATTAAGCCCTTAACTACACTATTTCAGATAGCTGTTTTTTTATTTTATATTTTGCTTCAGAAGAAATCATTAATATCTTTCACATAGGCACACTCTCTGTGCTGTTATAATACTGTTATCCAAAACAGATTACAGAAGCAGGCTCATCAGCTGAACAATCTTGGTCTCATAATATCTTTTTCAGTATTGGAGAAAATTGTCTGGTTTATCAATGGCTGCTGTTTACCTAGAGTTTTTCTGCAGAAACAAAATAATGCAGCTCTACTGCTATCTCTGTGTCAATATAAAGTGTATTTTCATGGAGATATTAAAGAAAAAGTAGTGTTCCTTATCATTTATTGTGTCTCCATTATCAAGTCCCAGCTGAAGTAGGAACCTCGGTGTACTGGATTGCAACCACGCAATAATATTTGTCTCCCGTGTATTTTAATTACCTATCATGTATTTTCCCTCTTGGAATACATATTGAAAGAACAGAAAATGAGGATGCATTCAGTATCTCTATTCAAAAGGGAGATGTTTTTATTTCTTTCAAAGGGATAAAAGTGAGTTTGCATTAAAGATATTTCTAGTTTCCTTTGTTATCACTTTATTTAGGCAGAGGCAATAGTTCAAGTAGTTTTTATAGTCAACATTGGAAAAGCATCTATTTTGGTGTGAAATGTACATTTGAAAGTAGCATTTACTAACATACCCTGGTGACCAAAAAGAATTTTAAGTACTTCAAGAAATTGTATTTTATTTCCAAATAATCACTGAAAGGTGATGGTCAGATTTTACCAGGCTACCTTCAGTTCAGTTGAAGATAAAGGTCAGTTCAGGCCATTTTTATAGTCCTTTTGTATAAATATAGTATTCCCCAGCAGAAATTAAAATGGATTTAGGAAAAATTTTAAAAAACATTGTAAATAGATACTAAGGTTTCCTTCAATTGGCTAAGTCATGGTTGCCCTGCTGCTATTTCTCTTTCCACTAATTTTGTTTACAGCTTCATTCTACAGATATTTGCAGGAAGGAGAGCTTGGGAAACAACATTTGCACTGTGGGTGTTTCAGATATTTTTGTATTTGTACTAAATCAGATTGGGACCAATTTTTATGAGAATAAAACACAAAAAATTTCAGTTGAGAAATGCAGAAAAGTTTGCTGAGTGTGCAGTCATGTTACAATCAGGATTTGTTATAGGACTCTGGAGAAGGAATGCCCTGGGGCATGGTAACCAGGAAATTTATTCCAAGGATTTGAAGCACTGATGTTGTAGTTCAGATTAAGCAAAGTAAAGCCAACCTAATTTATTTCCTTCTGTACTGCAACAAGTCTATAAATTTAATATTTTTTGGTGAGGTTTTGTCATTTTGCAGGATTAATGGTTAAAACCCTGTTTTTCTGGGAAAATGCCTAATTGGGTCCAAAAGAAAGTGAATCTTAAAGCTACACATTGGCACATTCAAGGAAAATTAGTTTTAAATAAACCCAAGCAGGTTAAGTACACACCTGTCCAAGAAAGGACTAGTAACTGTGCCTTGCCCCAGCAATGTCAGCTACATGTGTAAGAAAATAAAGTTTCAACCTGAGAACTCTTGTCAGTCAACATATAGGAGAAGGCAATTTGCAAAATAAAACAATCCAAGACATATCATTAAATGGATTTGAGGAAATCATGATATGCTTATAAAATTTTGGGGGAAAAAAAAGAGAAAGGCTTTATCTGTCACAAAATATATATCTGCTATTCCTTCTATTGCCTTGGAAAAAAAGTAGTTTCATTTATGACATATTGAAGATATCATTATACTCCCTTTCAGAACAGAAGTTGATCTTCCTCAGCTCATTTGACTGTTTTTGTACTATAATTTAGGACTTCCAACATAAATATTGAACCATAAGGAAATGTTGCAAGCAAAATATGATTTGTGTACAAAAATGCTTCAATTTAAAATAGAAACAGTCTTCCTTTGACAGGGTTAAATGCAACTTTTAACACTCTGAGGATGCCAGCAGATAAAACACAGAAATAAAAAGCAGAGAGCCAAAAGACACATATGGAGTTAACAATGCTCTTTAAAAACTCAGCAGAGGGGGCTGGCGTTCTCACACATGGGAGAGCCTTCAGCGAGCCCTGCAGGGAATGGGTCTACAGCTCAGGCTTCTAGAATGGGAAACAGCAGCTGCTTTGCCCTGCTGTCTTGGTTTTGCCTGGGATAGAGTTAATTTTTTTCCTAGTAGCTGGTACAGTGCTGTGTTTTGGATGTAGTATGAGAATAATGTTGATAATACACTTTGTTGCTAAGTAGTGCTTACTTAAGTCAAGGACTTTTCAGCTTTCCATGCTCTGCCAACAAACAGGTGCACATGAAACTGTGAGGGAGCATGGCCAGGACGGATGACCAGGACTGGCTACCAAAGGGTTATTCCATATCACAGAACATCAAGATCAGTATGTAAACGGAGAGGAATTGGCTGGAAAGGCTAATCACTGTACAGGAATGGGCTGGGCATCAGTCAATGGTGGTGAGCAATTGGATTGTGCACCACTTGTTTCTCTTGGCTTTTATTATTCTCTTTTTCTTATCTGCTTTTTTATTGCTATTGTTATTGTAATTATTGTTATTATATTTTACTTCAATTATTAAACTGCTCTTATTTCCACTAATGGATTTTACCTTCTTCTGATTCTCACTCCCATCCCACCAGGGATAAGGCAGGAGATATATGGCTCACTGTATTTGGGCCAGAACTCCCTAGGCAGTACTCTGACCTCTGCTCTTCACCTTTCAAGTTATTTGCATCTCAGCAAGACAAGGTTTAGCATTCAATTGGCTGACTTAGTTTGAAGTCCAAACACAGTTGTAAGAAACTGTTGACACCTTTTGATCTCAAAAGTCTTCTTTTTAATCACAGCTAAGTTGTCTCCTTTCCACTCTGGGGGGATGCAAGCATCTCTGTAACTTTGAATTGCAAAGGAAGAAGATGGTTAGGGGTTACAAGGAACTGGGAGTGGAACCAGTCTTTTCCACAATGCAGCAGCTGTGATTTTTGTGAGAGCCACACTTGTGGTAATTTCTCCTGTGAATCACACTGCCTCGCTGGCAACAACACCAGGGGAAATCAGAAAACTGTTTCTGAATCTGACCTGCTTATACTTGCGCACCCAGATGGCAACCCATTTGCACTGCTGGATGCAAACCATATCCAGTTAGAGGTGAACTGAGCTGCTCATTGAAGAGCAAGCTCTCTCCCAGACAACGTGTACACCAGAACAGTGCCTGGGCTGCTTCAGTTCCTTGGACACTGAACAGGCATCTTGGTGCCATCTGGCAAGAGGCTGCACAAGGTTGCAGCCCTGTCCCTGTGCAGAGCAGCAGGGGCCACAGGCAGCCTCTGTGTCTGCCCTCACAGGTGGTCACTGGGGACGTGCAGGGGCAGGGTGTGTGTGCACAGGGATTACGCCTGCACTCCAGGACAGACTCAGTCATCCCACCCAGACTGGACACCTCTCCCACTTGAATTCAGGTGTATTATAATGACATATACCATCTACAAAAGCATGAGGTGTTTTATATTAACTACATATACAGGCCCATAAATGCATGTGCATAATACAGCTCTTTTTAGTTTCCTATAGAGATAATTCTTTCCCTGCACAGGATAAGCAGAAACCTTGGGGCAGCTTTGTTTTCCCTTATACTACATTGAAACATTGCTATTCAGATTGACTTTTAGTGTGCATCACACTATCATGTTGATGCTTCAGAATATAAGTGCAGAACCCCCTTTTGGCTTTAATGGCAATTATGAAACAAATCAGAAGAACGTGTTCAATTTTAAAATATGGTGATATATTACCTTCTAGCTATTTTTAAAATTTTTATTTTATTTCTGCAAAAGGAAAAGAAAAAGCAGTCAGAAGAGATTTACATTAAAAAATATCAAAAGATCCACCACCCTGGAGGAGATTCTTACATAAAATTTCTCTGTGTTATAAAGGCAACAGTTTTCTGCATAGATGATGTTGTTGTTGTTGCTGTTGTCGCTGTTGTTGCTGTTGTTGTTGTTATGGAATTAATCTCTATTTTATTGAGAGCATTCTGAGCTTATACGCACTTTTTGTTATACAAGATATGCAACTACTGTGATAGTGGCTAGAAGTGATATGCAGAAACACTGAGAACTTGTTTGGGAAGGGACTGAAGAGGAAGAACACGTATGACTCATACAAAAATGTATTGAGCATTGTGTTTCTACAAAAGATAACTGTCTACAAGCCTGAGAAGCACAAGCTGCTGTGATCTCATGTTTTCTTTCACAGAGCCCCCATGCTGGCTTTCCATCCGGGTGGTGTGGAAGAAAGCAAAGGTCACCCTGGTCTTCAAGAAGGGCAAGAAGGAGTACTCGGGGAACTACCGGCCAGTCAGCCTCATCTCAATCCCTGGAAAGATTATGGAGTGCCTCATTCTGGAGGCCATCTCTATCCACAGGAATGACAAGAAGGTGATCAGGAGTAGTCAGCATGGATTCACCCAAGGTAAATCATGCTTGACCAGCCTGATGATCTTCTACAATGAAACAACTACCTGAATGGATGAGGGGAGAGCAGTGAGTATTGCCTACCTCAGCTTCAGCAAGGCTTTTGACAGTGTGTCTTAAAATATCCTTATAGGCAAACTCAGGAAGTGTGGACTGGATGAGTGGACAGCGAGGTGGATTGGGAACTGGCTGAACAGCAGCTGCCAGGACTAGTGAGGCCACGTCTGGAGTATTCTGTCCAGTTTTGCACTCCTTAGTACAAGAGAGAGCTCCTGGAGCAGGTCGAGTGGAGGGCTACAAAGATGATCAAGGGACTGGAGCATCTCTCTTATGAGGGCAGACTGAGGGAACTGGCACTGTTCAGCCTCAAAAAGAGACAACTGAGAGGGGACCTTGTCAATGTCTATCAGTATCTGAAGGGAGGGTGTCAAGAGGATGAAGCCAGGCTCTTATTGGTGATGCCAAGCAATAGGACAAGAGGCAACAGGCAGAGACTGACGCACAGGATGTTCCACCTGAATTATGAGGAAGAACTTCTTTACTGTGTGGGTGACCACGCACTGGAACAGGTTGTCCAGAGAGGTTGTGGAGTCTCCCTCGCTGGAGATATTCAAGAACTGTCTGGATGCAATCCTGTGCAATGTGCTCTGGGATGACCCGTCTTGAGCAAGGAGATTGGACCAGATGACCCACTGTGATTCCTTCCAACTTTGCCCATTCTGTGATTTTGTGACTTAATTGAAGTAGCCCTGGCTGAGAGTGCTTCAGTTTAACTGGGGAGAAGCAATGGGCTTCAGCACAGATTGCAAGGAAATTATAAAAAATAATGCTGGATTTTTCCTCTGGAAACTCTGTTGTGCTAACACCTGCATTATTTCATTTCACTGTGACTATGGCTATTACCCAAGCCATCAAAACTAATACCACATGCAATGCAGCTCCCCTTTACTGCTATCTTTAGTATAATGACTATTGCCAAAAAAAGGACAGAAAATATGGTTATGTGCTAATCTGCCAATGTTGGCACATCACTAATTTTGCATGGGTGAGCAATTCTGGCAAGTTATCATATAAAAATTTATGTAGGCCTATGAATTCTTGCAGTAATTCTATTACGATACAGTAAGTTTATTTTTCTGAATCAGTGTTCAAGATACAAATGATGATGTGTATGTCAGGAAACAACAGGTAAAGATGAGTGTTGAAGGCAGCAATATGAGCCCCTAGTTTTGATGAATTTTAATCACCAGGACTTTAAAAAAAATTACTATTTAATCAGAAATTCACAGTCAAGTGCTCAACTCCAGATCCAAAATGCAGCTATGGGTACCTGATGGAAATGCACTGTTTTTCAAGAGCTGCTAAGCACACAATTTTGCTGAAGCTAAAAGATGTCTGAAGCCAAGTGGAAGAACTTTCTAAAAATCAGGTTTGCTTTCCTTGGCAGCTTCAGAAGCAGTTGGAAACAAGTTCTAACCCTTTAGTTTCTTATGGCTGTGTTTTGCAGAGTAACACCACCAGGGTGGCTTAAATGGCTATGAATTTCCTACAGTAAGATATTCATAACAATGTTTAATCTATGGCTCTAAAATTACAGGCAATTTTGTTTAAAACATTAGTATTTACTAAAACCTACCAAATCACCCTTTATTCATGAAATCAGTAATTCCCAAACTTCTTTTTCAACAAGAACTGCACTCTTTGCTGAAACATTATGAAACAAACAAGGGCATTATTATGATAATAGTCTAAAATTATCAAAGTCTGTATTATTGAATTAATATCTTTATAATTGCTGGATGCCTTTTCCACTTCAACCTTCTGCTGACCCATCTTAAAATCTCAACCATTGTTCCCTGTGTGGTAGCTGCTATTCCCCACAAACCACTTCTCACCAGAGAGGCAGAGACCTGTTTCCTGTTCCCATCCTTGGGAGGATTTCTGGTCATTTGCAAGTTTGTGCTCAGGGAAGAGCCCCTGCCTTGAGACAAGCCACTCCAGGCAGAGGTATCGCATAAAAATGCTGGGGCATGATCACTGCTCTGCTTGGGTGAGCCCCCTCTGCACTCACAGAGAGGGACAGCAAGCTCAGCATACTGCAGTGCCAAACACCAGTTCCAATCCCTTGTTAAAAAAAAAGCCTGGATGTGGCTCTCACTGCGTGGCTTTAGGGCATCTAGAATAAAACGATAATTGTAAGTGTGACCTACAATCCCGTGTCACAAAATCCCTTGTGAGGAGCATATGAGAACAACGTGGGAAACATGGGAAACAGCACAGTGTTGTCACTGTTTTCCTTAAACGTGTTTGTTTAAACTCAAGGCGTGGCTGGGTTTGACTGAAAGCACTAAGAGATCAAACTTGCTTGAGAAACTTCTCTCAAAGAACTTCATCCTTGAAAACCTGCTACGTTAGTGTAGCCGCCAACAGGGTCGGAGCAATACCTGCTTAGCAGCATTTTTAACTGCTCTCTATGGAGTTTATACCAGCCTTTCTGACCAGCTTTGAATTTCAGGCTTCATCAGATTTAATGGAACATCGTGGCTGTCTTTGTGGTGTCAACACTTTTCCGTGGTCTGTTCTCAAACTGCAGACTCTCTCCCTGCTATCACGACAGGGAGCTCTTTCACCTTGAGTTTCAGGCCCGCATCTCCCCCTAACTGCAGCTGAAACAGAGGTCTGCCCAGCAGGGTTATTTTGAGCACTGTTAAGGGAAGTATCTCACAGTGCTCCTCACCAACATAAACCCTTTATTATTAAATAAATAATGCATAAATATAGACAATACATTTGCATATTTTTCTTAATCATGAGTCTTTTTATGGAACTGTAAATTCCTGTAGTTCAGTTAAGTCCTTTTGTAAAATTGCAAATGGAGATTTAACGAAATTCATGGAGGAAATACCTTTTTGGTTTGGGATAGCAAAGGACAGGCACAAATGACCAAAGATAAGAGTGTAGCTGTGACCATGGTTCCTATTTTTTGGCTCAGGATGGATTTGTGAGAGCTGGAGCTTCTAAACCTGGGCTGAGCAGCCCCCAAAACTTCCCCATCACATTCACTGCCAGCCCCACACTTTACTGGGCAGAAGAAGGCAGCAAGCAGCAGCAGAGTCACTTTACTCTTGTCTTCAGGGAGACCAGAGTGGGTTTTGGTGAGGCTGGTGACAAGTTTTGGACCAGCCATGGGGTGTCAGCCAAGGGCAGCGGGCCCTTGGCATCTCCCCCCTTCAGGCAGGGCTTTAGGAAAGAACTCAAGTGGAGGGTAAAAGAGTATGAAAACAAAGGACAAAAGGAAATTCCCTGCAGCACAGTAAGAACTGTTTTCAGTGGCTAAGCTGAAAAACAATTGGCAGCAAACAGCATTAGGTTATGGCATGCTAATTATTTACTCTCATTACTTGAATGTATTTGAGGTGCATGAATTACTATCAAAAGGGGCTCCAGCTCCATAGAAATATGAATATTTAAATATTTTAAATTTCAAAAAACCACTGTAGACACAAATGTGCAATCACAAATAATTATTTTTCCAGAAGGTCAGCATGTTTATTTTATGTCAGCTATTTGGTGGAAGATCATGGTTCTTGCTTTATTGCTTTAAATCTGTTAAAAAGGATCTTTTCTATTGGGTTTCTTAGGTTGTTACACACAAGAGTTGAAAGACCATGACCCATAAAAGCCAGAGGTTAATGTGATTTTCAGATATGTCAGCTGGAGTAAGCAGAAGGTCATGCAGATTGCCTATTGTTGTGGCAATGTGTTTGCTTAGGACATATCCTGTGGCTGCCTTGGCTGCGGAAGCAGAGATGTTCAGACAGTCCTGTTTGAACTTTTTCCCCATCAGCTCATTCCAGAACTGAACTGACTTCCCCCGATGTAACCTTTTTTTTTTTTTTTTTTTTTTTTTTTGAGAGCATCTGAAGGAGCCTGGTTTCTGTGATCTTGGAAGATCCTTTAAGTTAGCTGATTGCTGCATTGCAGCACAACTGAAGTGGGTCCAGTTCTCAACCAATGAAGCTCCTGAGTGTTGCAATACTCAGGATGGCCATTACTGGCACATTGTTAATGCTCACACGTATCTGTCCCTTGACTGGCAGCACTGTAGTACCGAATTAAGTCCTGGTTTTTCCTCACTAAATCAGTTCAAATTGGGAGAAATTAAGCAGATGTAATAGTTACATTCTTGTGCCTTTAGGAAGAAGCGTGAAGAGAATTATTCCATTATTATTATTACAATTACTACTACTATTACTACTACCACTACTACCACCACTTTTTTCAAAACTCACTCTGCAGGAGATTTTCAAAAGACATAGCTTCTAATCCATTAAAAAAAGAAGTCAAAACCAAAGGCAAATCAAGCCCAAAACCCTCCAGTAAATAAAACATGGTGAGGAAGAATTCATTTAAATAAAACTCTCATGAGCATTAATAAAAGAGACCACTCAAGTTATAAAACGAGAGCAGGGGAGAAAAAGAACAATGTGCTTGTCCAGGCTTAAATGCTTTTGGTCCCACTCTACTGACACAGGGTTTTGCAGAAAAAGAAGCAGATACCATAACAAGAGAACTTTGAAGGATGCTGTAGAATAGATAAAATTTATAGTGTCTTTTTTCACAACTAAAGCAGAAGAGCTTTTTTTTTACTCTAACACAACTCAGTAAATATTTATACACTCACTTTTACCTCTTCATCAAACTTTTGGAAGTGCCAACAAATTCTAAATACTTGCTTTTGTCTTTTAGTTTCTTTTTTTTGTCTGTTGACAAGATTCCATATATTAGTTGTACCAGTCTGAATGACAGCATATTAATATCAGAATATCATGTATTTGGGAGAGCAGATAATCAGACTGACTATACAGGGCCACAGACACCTCAGGAGCAATGCTGGAAAGAAAATAAAAAAGGAATGAGGAAAACAGTTTCTATATTCCTGCTTACAGAAGATGTGCAGAAACGTATGAGCTAAACGCAAAGGTAATATAATTTCTTTAACTTTCTCTGCCGTCATTCACTATAGCTGTGACTGTGATTTATGAAAACATAAAACATCTGGTAAACTCAGCCTGAAGTCTAGGACCCTGGAGTTTTGACAACTTGCTCAAATATCCTACTTCCTTCCTTGGCAAAACTATCTGAGAATGAAGATCACATAAGGCACCTGGGATTTCATATGTCTAAGCAGATATTCAAACCTTGAAGTTCGGCCAAAACTGTTCACTTAATTAATAGAAAAATATTTTAAAAAGCACTGCCTAAATCTAAGCATGATGGTTAAGGCTTGACCATGCTCTCAACAAGACCATGGCCGACATGCATTTGAAAGCCAGTGCCTGGCTGGCCTGAACTGCAGGAAAGCTTATGCAGCAGAGGCCACAGCCCAAATGTAGGGAGAGAATCTTTATTCATGTTCACCATCTGCTCCTAAGCCACCATCAGCAGACAAGAAGCCCCTCACCCGCCCATCCTCCTTAATCTTGAGACAGCCCCATGTAAAGTGGGCTGTCTGTGAAGGCAGCTGGCAGGTTACTCAAAAATTCCCCTCCACGTGGTACATACAAATCACTTCCCTGTGTGTTTAACCCATCTTTAACCCAGGCACCAGCCAAGACTATCTTGTATTCTGAAACGTGCTCCTACTCAATTGGAAATGTTGAGGGAGTTGAAACATGTGTGCCTGTGCTCAATCAAGCTTTTAGTACTGTCCCTCACCCCTACAAACGCCTACATGTCCTTTTACCTGCTTATTTTCCTGTTGTCTCTGCATTGCAAACTATTTGACTACATTCAGCTTTTTTTGCTGAGACTGTCAGCAAAAGTGTTGCCACTGCTGACATTTTGAAGCCTCTCACAACATCATCAGAGCAAGATGTTCTTTAACAAGAGCCAGGGCAAAGGCGCCCCAGAGAGGATATAATCATCTTGCTCCACCTCCCCTATGAAAAGCTGCCAACAGAAGTACATAAACAAACTAATCCCTATTCCAATCCATTATTAGCAGATTTAGCTACAGGCATTCAAAGGAGCAGATAATGGGAAGTAAGAAGAGACTGTAGAAGCAAAATCATAATGATGATGCTTATTGTGAAATTAGAAAATTATTTTCAGGATATTTGCAGATAGATTCTTACAGAAAAAGTCATTCTGTGGCCTTTGGCAAATGTGACACTCTTGCAGGCTTATGGGCAGCTTACGCTGAAGTATTTATTTATATTTTTATAGATTGCAAGAAGTGTTATGATTTTGTGACATCTTTTGCTGTGATTGCTAGTCAATTAAGATCCCTCCTCAGAGCCTTTTTTCTGCCTAGGTATGTAAATGAAGGCTGCTTTCATGCACCTCATAATGCTGCATTTATTAGTCTTCCACTGTGAGAAGGGATATGAACCCACTTTTCTAGCATGAATACTTTCACCACTCAGCTGCACAGCATATTTTTGAGTAAGGACAGGGCTGTGACAGGGCTTCTCTTTGTATTGCCTCCGAAATATTTCTGGGAAGGTGCAGAAAGAATGAGTCTGCAAAAGCAGGAGTGGGAGGCTCTGTTGGGAAACGGGACACTGGGGCTCCAGCCCCTGCTTTGTTAAAGCCATCCTGATTCAGTACAACAGTTGTGCTCTGAAAATACCTTCTCAGTTAAGTCCTGCTGGTGAGAGAATTTTTTGAATACCTAAAAGTACAGGGTTTTAGCCATTCAGCATGACCAAGAACAAAGGTCATTCTCCACATGAGTGGAGTTAGGAGTGGAGCAGACAACTTCGGGCTCCGGTTCCTGCTTGCCACCCCAGGTCTCCTTTTGTGTCCACATTGCCTATTAGCATGAAACTCATGTATACAACTAGTTTCACACTAGTCTGAAAGAAACTTTGCATGTTTGCTTGCCCTTCCCATGCCCCCAACTCACACTGTGCTTCAGCAGGTCTCTGATATATGCAAGACTCAGAGGAGGACCTGCAGATGAAAAGCACCGGGCCATGAAAGCTGAATCCAGCTATAGCCTGACAAAGAAAAAATACTTATGGGTTTTGGTCACCTTGTGGTTAGGACAGCGATAGAAAAAGAACATTTTACCCTAAATTTCATTCTGGAGAATAAAATACACCAGGGCTTGGCCCTGATACCATTTTGTGGATTTTGATACTTTGGGTAGCAGCCTTCATTGGGACTACCCAGCTCATGCTCTGTGGGGGACTGGATTGGACCACAAAGCCTCGGGGCCATCACACTAACCATGTTCTGATGGAGATGCTCTCCCTGAGCTTCAGTTGCAGAAGTCTCTCAAAAGGAAATCCACGTGTGAAATTAATATTGACTAGAGGATGGTGCAGTAGAAATCAGGCATAGCAGAGGAAATACATCACTTCAAGTATTGCTAACATTTATTTATTTTTAAGTTTAATTGGTGCTTCTGCATGCAAACTGGCAAGAGCACCAACAGCTTCCATCTCATCAGCTCTGATAAGCCTAGAAATGCTGGGGGTTGCTGCAGGCAAACAGAGATCGGGTATTGCGGGAAATAGGATTGATGTCTTAATAAGAGGCATTTTGTCCTCCACATCACTATGATGCTTCAGGCACTGTGCTTCTGAAGGGCCTTTCTCTAGAGATAAAGAGCTTCCTCGTGCTAATTAAAGGTTGCACAGTCCTTTTGAAAAGGTAAGAATAACTTCATTGATCACCACATGGCATGGTAATCTTCCTAAGTAGAATCATATGCAAAAAAAAGGCTCTACGTGTTTTCTGTATGAGGAATTAACAGAGAAGTGCAACCAATGCTCCTGTCAAAGCTTTTTGTCCCCTGCATATACAGCTTCATCCCATAATGTCAGGCACCTATTCTGACACGCTCTCAAATTCGTTCAGCAGCTCAGTTCACACCTGTGGATATTGACTACATCTATGATAACACGACCTATAAGTTCAAACCTGCAGAAATGGTGCATTCATCTCACATTGGACTTCTCTCACTAAAGCCTTTGGGAGCTTCTCCATTGCTTTTATTCAGAGCATGAAAAGCACAGGAAAAAACCTTCAAGTAAGCAAGCAACATAAGGTATAAACAAAGTACAAGCTAGTGAGAGTTACACTGTTGAAATAAATTCCACATTCCTATGAGGCAGAGCCCCAAGTATTGCCATATTACGCAAGAGAAACAAAAAAGGGCCTGCACCAGAAATAATTTTTGTTATCAGAAAAAATTTAAACACGTTGAGTCAATGCACTTTCACTGGATACACTTCCAGCTCCTCCACATAATATACTTTCTGCTCAAGTACTCACAAGCTAGAACCAGAATCCTTACAGCTAAGTGGATATTTAATTTTGCAAGCTTTTCCTTTATTTAAAGTGAATTTTCGTACAGTTCTCTAAAAAAGTAGCTACAAAGGCGAAAATAAGACACAAGGAAATGGATTGAAGCTGCATCAAGGTAAGGTCAGACCAGACATTAGAAAAAGTTCTCAGTGAGAGTGTGTTTGGTCACTGCAACAGGCTCTCCAGGGAACTGGACAAGCCTGCCAGAGGTCAAGGAGCATCTGGACAATGGTCTCAGCCACGTGGTTTAGGTAGTATTGCAAGGAGCAGGGAGTTGGACTCCATGATCCCTTCCAATTTGAGATATTCTATGGTTCTATATAAAAATAATACCTACAGAGATGTTATGACAGCCCTAAGAATTTTTTTGCAGTCTGTAAGTATTTGTCTCCTTTCCCCCTGGTTGTGTGGAATAAGTTGATAGCTGGAGGGAAGGGCTACAACTCAGAGGGATCTCAGCAGCCTGGAGAAATGGGCTGACAGGAACTTTCTGGAGTTCACCAAGAACATGTGCAAAATCCTGCAACTGGGATGGGGAAAACCCATGCAGAGGACTAATGGTCAAGAAGGCATCTTCACAGGAAAAGGCCTGAGGATCCTGGCAGGCAATAAAGTGAGTATCAGTCACCAGTGTGCTTTTGCAGTGATGAAGGGTAAACATATATTGGGGTGCATTAGCAAGAGTCATGGGAAGTGATCATACCCCTCTGAATGGCACTTGTGAGAGTATTGTGTCCAGTTTGGGGCTCCCCAGCTGACCTACTGGAGTGAGCCCAGCAGTGGGCCACCAAGGTTCTGCAAGAAGATGCTGAGGTAAATTGACTTGTTCAGCTTTTAGAAGGCAAGGCTAAGGGGAAGAAACCTTACTGCTGCCTTCAACTACCTAATAAGAGAGTATAGAGAGGAAAGAATCATATTCTTAAAGGTGAATGGTGATAAGAGGCAACAGACACAAACTGCAACAACAGAAACCCCAAATAGATAGCAGGGGGAAAAAAAAAAAGAATGGGTGGTTGAATATTGGAACTGGTGCCCAGAGAGGCTGTGGTATCTCCATCCTGGAAAATCTATCCTTGGAAATACTGAAAAGTTGACTGGACAAGTTTCTGGACAATCTAACATAACTTTAAAGTTGGCCCCGGTTTGAAAAGGAACTGGAGGACATGATCTTCAGAAGTCATCTCCAATCAGAATTATTTTATGCATGAAAGTTTAGAGTGTTCTTCGTGTAAATCTGTTTTCATTATGATTAAAATCACTGAATTTGTTGAATGCTGAATATGATGCACGGCAAGGTGGCATAATTCAGATGCTTCGAAGAGCTCATATGAATGTGTTTCTGGCCCCCATGCAGCTTCACTCCCCGGCATGGTTAGCCATTCAGAGAGAAAAGTAGATTTACCCCAATGTCTCAAATAAGTTAGCATTTGAAAGAACTCCAACCTGTCATCTTTCCTTTGCATTAGTCACGGGATTGCAGAAGGACAGAGAGTCGATTTTCAAACATTTGCATAGAGAATTCAACCTCAACATTTTATTTGAACTCAATAGCCAAACCTTTAAAGGTCTATCCACCACCAAAGAAAAATGTCTGGCTTGGACCAGGCGGACCACAGGCTAGGGGATATGGGGAACTTGCTGAGCCCTGCAGGGACCGACTATTACTTCCTTTGAGAAGTGAGGCTTCACTTCTGACTCAAAAGTGAGCATGATCCTCTTTCCCAGAGAACTGAAATCAAGCCATCTCTGCACTTTTCAGCAGGAAGAGGCCATATCACACACTGTCGTAGCATTACAGCATTCTTGTACCAGAGGTAAGCATCCACAGAATTTGAAACAGTGCACAGACCTGTTTCGAGTGGTGAGCTGCTAAGCTGTCTCCCCATCTGTCTGATCTGAGCTTTTCCTTGTCATCTAGCAGAGATAATAATTTAAACTCTAACAAGCTCACAGATATTCCTTCACATTTCTCACTCATGTTTTGTGCAGAATAGTGACCGCAGCATGGGGCTGGAGAACAAACACTGCATTCTCTCTGAGTTTTAGTCAAAGATATTTTTCAAAGTCTTTGGGTCCAATAAACTGCAAAGTCTTGTATGTTGGCACAGCTTCTCCAGAAATACAATTGGTAACCTATGAGGGATAGAGGGATACATGTCAACTTCTGCTCATGTCCCTCTTCTCACTCCTGTCTTGTCTCAGTGGCAGGTCCTATAGGCATTAGTGAGGGCAATGAGGGCTGAAGTACCTGTTGGATGAAAAAACAGAGGCCATCCAGCAGGCAGAAGACAGTATAAAGAGATCGTCTTGGATGGAAGAAACTGGGAATGAACTGAGAGGTTTACTGTTCCTCCAAATACTTATAATACATATTACCCTGGAAATAACTAAACAAGAGATAGGAAAAATAAACAACTCATCCTAAAGGAAGTGTATCTGTAATGCTTGATTTGGAGTAGATACATTTCCAATTCTACTTTAGAAGGCACTTAACATGCTCTTAGCACCCCTATTCTCTAATATACTTCTGGCTCTCTAGACTTTATTAATAGACAGCCTTACCATAAAAACTGGTGAGCGTCACAAGAGCTTTACTTTTCTTATGCCTCTACATAAGGAACCTGGAGCAAACACAGGCACTGTTTGAACTCAGTTCTCAGGATGCTATTTAATAATTGGAAACTGAACAAGCTCACAGGACTCATTCTTCAAACCTTTGTGACTGTGTGTTGAGTTTTATGCCAGCTGGTTTCTAGTATGAGCCAGCAAGATGATGGCAAATATGCCCACTATATGTATGCCATGTATGACGACTAACCAGCTTTCTCCTGCTAAATTCCAGTACTGCACTACTCCCATGGTTTGCCGTACCTACCTGCTCCATTTCACATTGCCTTTCAGTGAGACTTAAATCTCTCAGGAGTGCTGCAGAATCATAGGGCACAGACAGAGCCTTGCTTCAGAGGACAGATTTCCTACATGCTCCTGCTCAATTCCTACATTTTCTCAAAGCTTGGCAGACCCAAATCTGCAACCTTTCCACACGTTTGGGTGACCACCACATGGAGCAGACCTACTGGTTTATTTTTTTTTTTAATTGTAGAAGAGTATGACATGGTCAAAATTACACAACAAGAGAAGAAGGGGTTAAAACATCTATATCCTCACATTTGAAGATGTTTGGCCCCGTCCTTTCGCTTTTGCTCCATGACAGCATCCTAAACGTCTGGTGGTGCGCGGAGGAGCCCGGGGGCTGCCACTCCGTCACCGCTGACCGGCGGGGGGGCATGTCCCCGACCTCCCCCGGCAGGCAGGGGGAACCCACGGCAGGCCGGCAGCAGGGCTCGCTTTCGGCCACTGTCCCAGGTTCTCTTTTCTAACAAATGGCTTTGTAGGGAAAAGATCCTTGGCGTGTTTAAGCAAGAGAAGGCAAGTAAACCCTCCAAGCGGGAGTCTTGTCCCGCAGGATCAGCGGGCTCTGCCGGGGCTGGGATGGCGCGGCCTCAGCCCAGGGGTAGCAGGGACAGCGCACTGCGGGCGGCAATGTGCAGCCCCCGGTAATGGAACCCCGAGCGACTCCGCGGGAGA